>CM060114.1:9527224-9632224 GCA_030522415.1 Channallabes apus
ATTTCATTTTTTAATAAGAATTTTTTACTTGTATATGTTTGAACATCTCCAATAATAGCGGAGTTCCTCTATAATCCTACAGGTGGCGCTCTCTAAACTATCGCACCCTGTTTACTAGGAGCAAATCATGTGGCAAGTTTCTTACAGAACTTACAGAATTGCAATACAAATTGAATCAGAACTTAAGTATCGCGATAACACCGTATCGGCTGATCCCTGGTGATTCGGTAAACATTCTACGAGTATTTAAAAACACTTACTTTACTTAGGAACGTTTTTATCGGTAGGAATGCACCAGGTTCTGAACGAATTCATCATCACCGCAAATGTTTATAAAACGTTGTAGGAATGTTATTTAAGGAATAAACCCCCGGGGGGAGTGCGGCTATACGACATTAATCAACAGTGGTGGGTTAACATTACCACCCTAAAGCTTGATGATATGGAAAGAAAAAAAAAAAGGAAAAAGACATCACCGGTGAGATGCCATAAATTTAAAAGGTTCCACTCTAACCCTCCTTGAACTGCGGAACATTTATCTACGAGACAATGAATGTTAGCTAAACGTTTCCATGTCAGAGGCCGGTGAGTCCAGAGCTTGGCCATGGACCCGTAAAAAGGAATGCGCTTTGACCTCCCGACCCCGACCAGACTCCAAGGGCATTACCCTGATGTGGATGCCATTTGGTCTTCCACTTCTACTTCCAGTAAATTATCTCTTCCCCTGGCTCGGGCTATTAGGCCACTCTTCGCAAACACACACCCCAAGACATACAAACATTCCTCAAAGAACACTGGGAAGTGTGGTTGTTGCTGTTCCTGTCCTGGACTACACTGTATAGACATGTGGGCTGCCTCTGCTGTAGTCAGGCCCAAAACCTACAACCGAAAACCCTAGTTTATGTTTAGATGGCGCTGGATCCCAAACCGACTTCGTTCCCGTGCATTGTTACGACCCGCCGGCCCTATAGTACCACAACACTATAAAAGGATTATAAACGCACTGAAATGGTGATAAAGTTTCTGGTATGCGAGTGCAACGTCTAAAAGCACCAGTGTGTGTGTTTTGGATGATCTCCTGGACCAACAGAGGCTGCCTTCTTATTTTCTTATTTACGCTAAAATACACCACTGCTGGATGGATACTGAGGACAAAACCTCATAATGTACTTGTGTTCCTGGATAATAAACCCAAATCTTTCTCTTTATAAACAGTATATACAAAAGTGCCCCAAAAGTCTCCGTACACAGGGATAATGAGCACTTTATAGCAAAATGTCTTTCGAAACCTTTCATATTCACTTTATATTACATCCACTGATTTAAAATAGGATTTCAGAATGTTTCTGGCAAAGAAATAACACACTGAAATCATTCCCGAGGCTGGATCAGGAAGCTGTCACGTGAAACGCATTCGAAGTGCAATTACAGCGCACCAGATGTGTTAACACAGGTTCATCATGAGTGACAGGGACGACGTTGTGTGTTTACAAAGAAACGTCAATTGTGCAGAAAATGTTTTGTAAGTACAGTTTCGCTTATAAAGGAACTCATTTTTCCATGTATTAAAAACACTCAGTAGTAAACCATACAGTAGTAAAGTAATAATGTGTACCCAGTTTGAATCAGACTGAACTGGGACAACAGTACACCTTTAACAGTTCTGAGTTTATTCTAAGGAATATTTTCAAAGATACCAATACATCTAATAATAAGTACAATTTGACTTGAAGTACAATAAAAAGAATATGGTTGGAATGACAATAAAAGCCTACTTGACTTGTACTATAGTACACTATACTATACTATGTTACATTACACTATATTATACTACACTATATTATATTACACTACACCACACTATAGAACGCTATACTATACTAGATTACACTATAGTGCTATACTTATTCACTTACTTCACTAAACTATAAACTACACCATACTACATTACATTATATGATCCTATACTACACTATAAACATTTTACTATACTATACTACACAATACTATACTATACTATAAACACTACATTTTACTATACTGTACTACACTATAAACACTACATTTTACTATACTATACTACACTATAAACACTACATTTTACTATACTATACTACACTATAAACACTACATTTTACTATACTATACTATACTACACTATAAACACTACATTTTACTATACTATACTACACTATAAACATTTTACTATACTATACTACACAATACTATACTACACTATAAACACTACATTTTACTATACTATACTACACTATAAACACTACATTTTACTATACTATACTACACTATAAACACTACATTTTACTATACTATACTATACTACACTATAAACACTACATTTTACTATACTATACTACACTATAAACACTACATTTGACTATACTATACTACACTATAAACACTACATTTTACTATACTATACAACACTATAAACACTACATTTTACTATACTATACTAAACTATAAACACTACATTTTACTATACTATACTACACTATAAACACTACATTTTACTATATTATACTACACAATACTATACTACACTATAAACACTACATTTTACTATACTATACTACACAATACTATACTACACTACACTATAAACACTACATTTTACTATACTATACTACACAATACTATACTACACTATAAACACTACATTTTACTATACTATACTACACAATACTATACTACACTACACTATAAACACTACATTTTACTATACTACACTACACAATACTATACTACACTACACTATAAACACTACATTTTACTATACTATACTACACTACACTATAAACACTACATTTTACTATACTATACTACACAACACTATAAACACTACATTTTACTATACTATACTACATAATACTATACTACACTACACTATAAACACTACATTTTACTATACTATACTACATAATACTATACTACACTACACTATAAACACTACATTTTACTATACTATACTACACAACACTATAAACACTACATTTTACTATACTATACTACACAATACTATACTACACTACACTATAAACACTACATTTTACTATACTATACTACACAACACTATAAACACTACATTTTACTATACTATACTACATAATACTATACTACACTACACTATAAACACTACATTTTACTATACTATACTATACAATACTATACTATACTACACTATAAACACTACATTTTACTATACTATACTACACAATACTATACTATACTACACTATAAACACTACATTTTACTATACTATACTACACAATACTATACTATACTACACTATAAACACTACATTTTACTATACTATACTACACAATACTATACTACACTATAAACACTACATTTTACTATACTATACTACACAATACTATACTACACTACACTATAAACACTACATTTTACTATACTATACTACACAATACTATACTACACTATAAACACTACACAATACTATACTATACTACACTACACAATACTATACTACACTGTACTATAATATATTAGATTATCCTATACTACACTATACCATATGGTACTACACTACATTATAGGCCAATATACAGTATTTCATTATACCGTTATATTATAATACACTATACTACAATACATTAAACTATATTACATTATAGAATATTGTGTGTACTATAGTACACTACACCATCTTATAATATAGTACACAACACTATAATAATAACTTACACTACAGAACATTATACATTACTATATTATACTATATTACATCATAGTGCACTACACTATACTATTACTTAAAAAAAACAGGCATTTCTAAGTATATTATATTATATATACTTATAATAGTATATTATAATATATTATAGTGTAATGTAGTAATAGTATCTTCAAAGAATATTCCACTTTCATTTGTGTCCCAATTCAGTTCAACAGATCTATAAAACTCATACGTACACATAGAATTTATGTTTTGAATTTATACATTTATTATAATAAATGGAAGATTCTGTTACTACACTTCCCACAATACTGTACTAAGTACTAACTATAATTATTAATATGTGTAAGTGAAAATAAACTTAAAGATGTGATGAGCTGTATGTGTGAGTCAGAGTGAATCTAAGCAAAATATTGAAATATGTAAAAAAATAAAAATAAAAAAAAAGTTATGAGCAAATTATTATACTAGAATGAAATTTGTTTACATAAAAATAAATACAGTAATTGTATGTGGACCTGAATTGATTGAATTAATTTAATTCCTGGATATAACACTAATAGTACAGTATTAGTACATCTTAAACTTGGAACATATTGTTAAGTACACTTTCAGACATCTGACTCTGTATTTCTTTCCATGTATATAGAAGTACACTTAAAATAAACTTCAAAAGCTGTGATAACAGATTTCTGCTCTTTAGATCTGATGAGGATGTGATGCATTAAAACACTCACAGGTCAGAAACATTACATTATCTCAGGTGAAGAAGATATACCTGGGTGTGCCACAAAAAAAAAAAAAAAAACTCCTTTATCATGTGTGTGTGAGTTCTTTCTCACCATTCGGCCAGCCTCGTTGTTCTGCAGGTTCATGAGTGTGCGTGCGTGCTCTATCGAGCCCTTGGCGTAGTTCTTCTCTCTCTCCCGCGCGTCCACAAACTCCCGAGCAAAGCGGTATCCGTAGTTGATGTTGTCCCCGCAGCCGCCCCACAGCCAGTCTCTCGGCAGGTCCCGGGGTCGAGCGGCTCGGCTGCAGCCGCACGTCGAGAGCTCTCCTTCCCTGCATGCTCGGCTCACCGCGTTCACCACACCGGCTGCGCTGATGGCGTATGTGAACGCTGTTTCCCTGCTGCCTGGAGAGAAAATAACAACACAACACATAGAGGGGTCAGAGGAACGGCAATAACAAAGAAATTAATCTACATTTCAACTGAGACCACTTTGTCTGACAATAAGGGGTTCAAAAAGGGTGTCATCCCTTTTTTGTGACATTAAAATCACAAGACCTGAAACGGCTAACAGACCTAGAAATCCTGAGACAGAAAAGTCTGACTTTTGGTCTAGACGTTAGGGTTTGTTGAGAACTTGTACATTCAAGTTACACAGATGAAGTCATTAAAAAAAAAAAAAAAAAAAAAGTACAGAACACAGAAAGCCACCATTAACCCAACCTTAAAACATGTACCTTATTATATGACCTGATGTGCACCATTTGTAAAAAGTATTTGCCCCTCAGCAGTGAAGTAAAACGCATTGTTTCTTAAGAATATTTACACCATAACCTGTTGAGACTTGTATAAATGCCTATATAAGGATCGTTCCTTTAATTATTTAACCTTACACTTTATAAACATAGGTTTATTTTAACGAATAATGATTTTGACCTTACTAATAAGCAAACACTCGTATTTACAGCCATGGCACAAAGTTTTACTCGGATTTATGGAAGCAATCTGTTTCCGAACAAAGTCGGCTTAGAATTTACGAACGTAAGCGATGTACGAACCTGCGAGCGACAGAATCAAGGACTCAAGGACTGAACAGAAAGCAGAAAATACCATAATGTAATTACGCCACTGCATGCGTCCTGCGAGTGAGATATAGCCAGCACTAATTAAGCCTTTGAGTGATTTGATTCTTGAAGTGTGTTACAGACAGACCACAAGTTTCTTTTTTTTATGCGAATTCTGTGGTTCATCAAAGCGGCCACAATCAGGACCAGGCGAAAAAACTGCTCGGGCTGCTCGCGGCACACAGTAAAACATTTTAGTGGTATGTTACAGGCTTCGCTTTTCATACTGGAGCTTCTGTGATATCGGGCAATATCAAAGTGAAGATTAAAACACGGTGCAGACGCAATGTGCAGCCCTGCTTCATAACAGGGACGACAACCAGGCGTATGGGTTTCCCGCTACAAAGCTTCATATAAACCCGTCCTGGAATAATGTCACATCTGTTATACATGTGTTACCTGACATTTGTTCCCGTTGTATCAGGCATCTGGGATGCAGATTTCAAATAAGTTAATAACACATGCCAGACTGGAGTGTGCTTTTTAAAAAATATTTTTTTTTTTTAAAGCCATGTCTTTTTTTTTCTTTTTTTTTGAGTTTTTAGGACTCGAGCTCTGAATCTCTCAGTCACATAGCATGGTCAGTGTATGATGCTGCAACTGATTAATTTCAATTCAGGTAATGATTTTAACAACAGACATAGACACATGGCAGACTTACATACATAACAGATTTCGATTTCAGATTTCGGACCTTTTGGAAATCAGATGTAACAGAGGAAAGAAAAAAACTTCCTGAGATGACGAAGTGAATTATATATATACACGAAGTGTAATATATATATATAAATTTGCATGACGGTGGATAAATCGTGACTGTATGCAGATGTAGAAAAGTAAAGTCAAAAATGAGTTGAAAGCAGATTGTTAATTAAAGTGCTGGGATGGACAAAAGAAGCACTTTATGATTACAGCAGGTACAAGTATCAACAGTGGGTAAGACTTTAACTGTGGGCATTTACTGCTTTTTGAGAAAGAAATCCTCAGTGGATAACATGGGACCATTTTGTATAATGATAATATAACGTACTACGCATAAAAAACCCCTCTTGTTTCTGCAGATGGCATAACATATGCATTAGAAAGACAAAAGAATATTAGTTTCCTTTGGTGCACCAACACCAAACTGAACCCTGGAAAGTTCCCTACAGGACGTTTCAAATGAGATCAAAGAGCATTTGGCTAGAAACAATGTTTAGTAGAGATTTCCCTGTACATTCTGGTATTATTTATCTATTGAAGATATTTAATACAGACTAAAACATTTTAAAATGTTATAACACTATGTCCTGTTAAATTCTTCTAAGGATTGTATTCAACTTGCATTTAAGTTCTTTTTCCTGGAGGTGTTTTTTCTTTTTCTTTCTGTTTTCAAAGTCAAACACAATTTGTGCAAAATTCTTGGATTTAAAGCATAGAAAAGTTTCCTTTTTTTTATTACAGATTTAAAAAAAAAAGTTTCAGTCTCAGTCTCTTGCTTAAAAATAAAAATAAGATTTATTCAGTTTATTGATTAAATACTTGCATTGTACACTTGTAAATGCTTATATATATATATATATATATATATATATATATATATATATATATATATATATATATATATATATATATATATATGTATAAGCTAATCTTTTCCTTTTGGTTTCCAGCACTTTTCAGATTTATGTTTCCGAGCTTGTGTACTGATCCTCAAAAAAATAGCAAAACCCTTTTAAAGCAGTCCACTCTGCAGTTAGTATATACTTTATCTTTTACATACGCCCATGTCCACTTGCTCCATGTGCATTAAAAATAGATGATTTTTTTTCTCTGCTTGTAATATTGACAAGCAATTCCCACCTTTTTATTTTTATTTTATTTAAGCACACTTTTCCCCTTTACGGTTTTTTCCATCCTGTTTTATTGTATAGTACACACACCTTACACCATATTCCTGGCTTACCACGTGGGTGTGATAAATCAGATCATCCATATGGCCAAAAAATAAATAAATAAATAAATAATATATAAATAAATGCGGGGAATTTTATTTTAAGAAAAAGGGGAAAAACCGGGTGTATGTCCTGCATTCCTCGGATGCGCCTCCACGACGCAGAGAGACGTTTTATTGGCCCTTGGTGAAGGACTTCAAATAGAGTCCCGGATCTGCCGACCTCGTGTCATCGCGTAATTGCATTTCAAAAGCGGCGCTTCACAATGGCGCGACTAGCACCTCCATATAAACCTGGCGAGCGCCTGCAAATAACCCCTCGGAAAAAAAGGGGGGAGGGGAAAGAGGAAAGGAGGGAGGGAGTGGATGGGGGTTCTGAGGTTCTCAGAGAGTGGGTTTCTTACACCTCGTTTCATTGCTGAGCGGAACTAACACTCGATTGTTGCTGGAAGGGAAGTCGGCCTTTTATATGCATGGCGCGCTTGTGCGTATTGGTGCCAACGCGCATTACGCATCGGACATGAATGTCAAAAAAACAAACAAACAAACAGCCTACCTATGTGCATGACGCGTCCGAATACAGATGTGTTGTCCACCGTGCTGCAGTTCCACCTCCTCTGTCTGAACTGATACTGGCACTCCTTGATGCCCGTCTTTGCGCCCTCGCCGATGTACACCATGTGGTCCTGGTAGAGCTGGCACAGCTTCTTCTGGCCCGGAGACAGACCCGAGAGCTGGCTGCAAAGAGGCTGTGCGCCTATGATGTACATCTCGGGTCTCTGGATAGGGTTCATGGCCAAAGACCTGCGCAAAGAGAGGGGCAGCTTAGAAAAATCACAGTGCGTCATGTGCATGTCATCATGGTTCAAACTCTTAGATTTTACATATATATAGTCAAATTCTACCTGGAAAGGTGACCGTCATGTATATGATTTAAAACAAAAAAAAAGGTGCAGTATTTGTTTAATTTCCCTCCTACACCCTTACACCTGATCGTAGCTTCACATATTGAATTGATTTCTTTCTTCTTTTTTCATGTCTCAACATGAGGATCTTTTATCTGATCAAAGTGAACAATGGTATTAATTTGTACCCAGAAGCGCGAAGTGTCCCCTGATTCCCCCCACTCACGCCATGCGGCTCTACTTATTTACAAACAGCCCGACCATTTGGAGCTGAAGGTAAATATTGTTGTTTAAGCCTCCGCATTTGTTCTTAGCTCGCAGCATGCCGCTTGATCTCAAACATGTCACCCTCTAGCTAGATCCTGGTGCAGATCACCACGCACACGCATTAGCTCCTAATCTCTCCACGTTATTAAGTCGGCATGAGCGCGCACTTACCACCATGAGTTCGCCTGCACCAGAAGGTGAGAGTTACAGGCGAGCAGTGTGAGTGCCAGCAGTAGGTGGACTCCTGCCGAGGCGCTGTGCGTCTGCCTCATTCCGACACCCATGTCTCCTCTGTGCGCTCTGCGTCCCTGGACACGGAGACTCCTCTGAAGGGACACGGACACACACACACACACACACACACTAAAGATCCCGGGACTTATAGAGAGCGCAAAGCGCGCAGGACACAAGAGATCATTAGCATCAACATCTTCTTCATCATCCGCGCGCGCGTGTGTGTGTGTGTGTGTGTCAGATCACTACAACTCCACTGGAACTAAACTACAAGTCAGATGGAAGGTGGTGCCGCATTCCATGTAAAAACAAATAAACAAACAAAAAATCCAATTCTGGAATAAAGTGCCAAAGAGTGCTGGTTTAAGCGCATGGTGTGTAAGTCCAGCTCGTGTCCCTGTCTCTCACTCCCGTCGCACTTCCACTAAACACTCCTCTGAACCCAGAACTCTCTCTCACTTCACTGCTCTGTCTCCCCCTCCCTCATGCCCTCTCCATCCTCTCCTCTGGGGCTACAGCAGGCTGAAGGAGGGGCTGAGGGGTAGAGGAAGGATTCAGCGGACCTGATACTGACACAGAGACACCACCAGAGGGCAGCACATGAAGCAGCCTGAGATTCAGTGTCGGGGGGAGGGGTTGCCAGATCCGCAGTTTTACCAAACTACTTAGATTTCTTTCTCTTTCTAGACTTATCTATCTATCCATCTATCAATCAATCAATCAATCTATCTATCTGTCACTATTCGTTTATCTCTCTCTCGCTATATATACGGTATATACACACACATTTTCCTATCTGCATCTCTCTGTCTGACTGTCTATCTGTTTACACAAACTGAATTATAATAATAATAATAATAATAATAATAATAATAAAATGTATTATAATATAATAGGGTTGATTTATCCTTACAGGGAAAAATCACATGAGCTATATGTGATGATGTGAAAAAGACAACGTTCCCTTAACATGTAAAAAAAAAAAAAAAAATGAACATGTTAAAATAAACACATGCACATGGGCGAGAGAATCTGATGTTAAATATAAAACTGTCTGCACTACATGTGGAAAGTACAACTGGTTTGAGAAATCACAGCATATCACGTGAAGTGCATAAAAACCAAATGTGTAAAATGTGACATGTGACATTTGTGCATACCCAAAACAATCATCAATGTACTCGTCTACTCCTTTGTATACTTATTATTTGGGTCTAAGAAGGCTTTACACTTTTGGTGAAAGAATCATTTAGAAACCATACTAAAATCCCAGGACCTCACAGACTTTCACAGCTTTTCATTATAAGCCAGTCACAGGAATATGCCTTGATAAGATGAATTATTAAACACCACCACAGATGTTTTCAGGGGTCAGTTGCGTTTAGTTATCTGACATTATGCAATATTAGTCTCTTGTAAACAGTGCTCTGTTATTACACCAGGAGTATCTTTGCCGGTTTTGAGGAAGAACAGCCTCCCGAGGAATGTCAGTCAGAGCCCAGATAAAATGGGAAGGGCTGTATAATGGAGGGCATCCGGCGTAAAAATCCTGTGCCAAATCAAATATGTGCATGAGTGGACGATCTCTACGCCAACACCTAATGAAAACGCCAAAAGAGGAAGAACAATGAACAGAATCGGAATCGGCAAGTATGTTAATACACACAAGGAATTTGATTCTGGCTGTTTGTGGCTTTTAAAATAGAGACCAACATGAAACACTGTATGTTTGTTATAGACGCAGTAAGTACACAATATCCAATAACTGTATAGATTAAATAAAGAACGACAAACAAAAACAAACAAACGAGAGACTTATGTAAAGAATGCGACTAAACCGTGACGTTGTTCTCACTGCATGATTTCATATTTTTGTATATTTATCTTCTTTTTTTTAGTCAGAGTGTAATGCTCTGTTCAGTTTTAAAGCTGTGAGTAGGGCTTGGAGTACTCTAGTACACTCTGGAACATTTTTCTTTTTTTACTCTTTGCGTGTGTTGGGAAGATCTGGCAACCCTGGATTAGACGTTGATGGAAATTAAAAAGCAGACTAAAGTAAAGAAAAGGAGTTCATGGTGATAACACCGAAACATTTGTGATTGTCGACACATTGGAATGCTAATTTCTCATTTTCCTTGAATTCTCTCAAAACAAAAAAGTCACAAGGCCTTGACCGAATGAGGGAGAGAGAGGGAGAGAGAGAATAAAGGAGTTAACGGCTTGGAAAAAAGTAATTTCCATCCAAGTTCACATGCGTAAAATCCCCCTTTCAGGCCGCTTCACTTTATCGCCATAAAGCCGAACAAGAGCGGGGACAAAATCCAAGAAATCCCGATTTTAAATAAAGGCATAAAGGCGTGCATACATTTCATCTTTGTCAAGTTCGACCCTCTGCGGCCTTACTAAATCTCTCAGCACAAGAAGGGGACACACACACACCATCACACTGCGCAGACTCTGACGCCGGGAATAATAATAATAATAATAATAATAAACATGGACAGGATAAGAAATTGTTGGAGCGTATCACGTGACTCCCCTAAATTTGAAAAAGAGAAAGGGAAAAAAAGCCCCACTTGGGTGCGTATCCCACACGCGCCACTCAGAATACAGAGCACGTGACTCTGGAGCGAATCATGCGGCGCAGCAGTCAAGATTCATAACTGACGAGAGCTCGCGCGCGGCATCGCGTGACACCAGTCAACGGTATTGCTGAACCCCGCCCACCCCCCCGCGCGCGAGGTGAGAGGAGAAACGACTCCCGCGTGCTTTTATAGCGTCAATCAGCGCCAGGCTGAAGAGAGACTTTACCTCAGGAGACTCAAACCCCCCCCCCCCACCTCTTCAGAAACAAACTCATTTAAAGTGCACTTCTCCTAAAGACCTGGTCGGAATCGGTGTGTGTGTGTGTGTGTGAGAGAGAGAGAGTGTAAGAGAGACGCCACCCGATTTCCGAGCGGTCTGTGCATGATAAAGCGGCCTCTCCGAAAGCCTTTCATCTGTCCTCGTGCTCGGCACACACACACACACACACACACACACACACACAGTCATCACCTTCACACACCCAGCCCACCCATCCATTCCCTTTTCCACTGGGGATTTGATTCGATTTATTCAGATTTTTCTTCAGATTCGAGCACCTTGTCTACACTGTTTAAACATTTTATTATATTCATTAAAAAAAAAGGGGGGACACAGTGATCACTAAGCCTTTGCGCTTTGCACCTCCAGGGTTCTGGGTTCGATTCCCGCCTCGGGGTCTGTATGCATGGAGTTCGCATGTTCTCTCCGTGTTTGGTGGGTTTCCTCCGGGTACTCCGGTTTCCTCCAAAAGTCCAAAGACGCGCAGAAACTGGTGTTCTCAAATTGCCCGTATTGTGTGAATGAGCGTACAAGAGTGTGTGTGTGTGTCCTGTGCCTCATGCTCCAAGTCTCCTGGAATAACCCCATATACAGGATAAAGCGGTACAGTATAGTCGATGAGTGAGTGAGTAAGTGATCTAAACAAAATTTGAACCCAGTCCCAAGGACAACTAGGTCAGGAAGGTTTAAAAAAAAAAAAAAAAAAAATCTATTAATTCATTTTCCTTCAGTCAGATTTTAAGTTTTGTTTCAGGGTTCTGGAGAATCCACACATGCGCACATATTTACGTTAACATCACAGTCAGTCCTTCTACTGGCATACTTTTGGATAGTGGAACGAGACCTCAGAACGTATGAGTCTCCACAGATTGACCCACGATCAGAATAGAACCCGAGATCTTGGAGCAATCCTGCTCAGCGCACCACCGTGCCGCCCTCAAATATGGAATTTAAATATCGATAATTAATTTAACCACGTGAACCCAAAAATGAGAGAAGAGTAGATGGTTTTAAAAAAAAATTTCACCCTCTTTGCATTCCTCGTGAGCAGCACAGTGGCCTCGCACCTTCATGGTCCGGGTTCGATTCCCGCCTCAGGTCTGAGTGTGTGTGGAGTTTGCATGTGCTTGTGGGTTTCCTCCCACAGTCCAAAAACATGCAGATTAGTCTCAGTGGCATTCCCAAAATTCCCGTGAGCGTGTGTCTATGTGTGCAGGGTGCACCCTGCCTCATGCCCCAAGTCTCCTGGGATAGGCTTCAGGCCCCACTCTGTATACAGGGTAAAGCAGAATAAACAATGAATGATTGAGTGAGTGACTGAGTGAGTGCATCCCTCCTCCTTCAAATGAATCAGCGACAGGAGGTTTTTAAAAAAAAAAACATATTAGTGTCAATGATAGGGATGGGACAGGGTTCGTCCATGTGTCATCGGCACATCGGTCGAGTCCCCACCATGGAGATATACCGTATCAGTCAATCCTGCGTCAGTTACTAATGGGGTCGGGTTGAAGGCCGGGTGAAGGACCTTGCTTAAGGGTCCAACAGTGGTTGTGTCGGGCTTGAACCGGAGACCTCCTGATCGGCAGTCCAACACTTTAACCACCAGAAAGGTGGTAATGATGGAGCAACAAATACTCATCCTACAGCAGTATCACAGAATACAGTGTGTTAACTCCCTCATGTCAATACAGCTGCTCCTGATTCACTCACTCTTAGAAGGACCACACACACACACACACACACACACACACACACAGGTCAGTGGTGGTCATTTGGTGAAAGTCCCTCTTCCGTTAACTGGCACAAGACCTGTATGTTCTATACTGTATGATGTAACAACTTGACAACTTTAAATTTCTAATGAGGACGCCCTCTTGTGGACGTAAGCATTTTGTTTGTAGTCTGTTATGTAACACCAACTTTCTAACTTAACAACACATTCATTTCAACTTTGTTTCCTTGGATGGCCACAAGGGGGCTGACTTCAGCCAAAAATCCAGAGTCCATCCACCATAGTCTCCTGGGGTTTATGCAATAGCAATGCAACCAGAGGCAACGTCTCAGGAACACAAGAGGGAACGCTGTGCTGAAGGATATTCTAGATGGAAATTAAACAAGCGTAGCGTAAAAGCCCGGAACACACACACACACACACACACACACACACACACACACACACACACACGCACAGACAGAATCCACACACCCACAAACAGAGAATGAATTAATGCTTCAGCCTTTATTAGATGAACTTCAGTGATCTATGGGTGGGCACCTGATTCCAGATTTTACTGTAAAATGCGGAGCTTGCACAACCCCGGGCTGGTCCTCTGAGGTTTCCGGTTTCGAGCAGGGGCACGGCGTGACATGGTGACCTGGCACATTCTCTCGAGAGGCACATTGCCAAAATTTATGCACACGCTCCGAAACACGCTCACATTTTCCAGTCACCTACCTCATTTGAAAAGTAGTTGGGTTTATATGTGTGTGTGTGTGTGTGTGTGTGTGTGTGTGTGTGTGGGTGTTTGTGTTCATTTTTTTTCCATATGCGTTCTATATCTGAAGATGGCTCTGGTGACACAGGTGCGCGTTTCAGTGTGACCTCATAAGGGTTTATATCATGCAATTCGAATGTCCCCCTTTTATTTATTTATTTTTTACTCAATGATGCTTGATGTCCTCGGTTCATAGACACATCTTGTCGCTGTCACGTCTCGCATTTTGGTTTTTAAAGGAAGATGTTTCTAAAATTGAAACCAGATTCAGCTTTATGACTTGCAGATTTCATACAGAGTCTAGATCTATAACCACCTGCGATTTTTAATATTCCTTTACAACCTCTGATTTACATCGTACACTTAATTAGACTATTTTTGTTGTTGTTGTTTTGGTCTTCTGATCCGGAAATGAGCTGTGCCATCCGAGCTGGGTCAGGTCTGCTCCATCCTGGTGGTTTCAGTGATAGTTAAGACTTAAAGCATATGTTGTTCTAACACAGGAAGTGGCTTGGCTTCGGAGGAAGAGGAAGGGTTGCCGGAGGTGGTGGTGTAATTCTACTTACTTCACAACCTTAAAAATGATAAAATGCTCCTTTAAGAGGACATGAGTTTTTTTTCCACTTTGTTGATGTGGTCATCTGAAAAATGATGAACTGATAAAAATGTGGGCTCTGAGACATCTAAGATTCTGTAACTTTAGTTTAACTTTACTTGAATAATTAGATTTATGGTATTTATTATGCTGATATACCGCGCCATATTATTTTATTTATATCTTTACAACATTCATTCATTTATTGTCTATACCGCTGTATTCTGTATACAGGGGGGGCATGGAGCCTATCCCAGGAGACTTTTGCCATTCCAACACAGGGAACACACACACACACACACTTTGGGCAATTTAGGAACGCCAGTTAAACCTAATTTGCTTTAGGGGGTGCACCTCATCTTGGTACATACTGTACCACCAAGCACGGGGAGAACGCGTACACACACAGACCTGAGGAATGACTCGAACCCTCAACCCGCCTACATGTGCAACATTTAATTTGCTTATTGTATTCCCTTCTGTTAAGAGCAACTTAGTCATTACCTGGCCTGGTTTCACAAGGGAGAGTTTTTAGTATTGAGAGGGTGGGAGTAACGTGTGAGAGAGAGCGAGTGAGCTGTGTGGATATGCGAAGGTGAAAAAGTCGGCCATGTACTGTGTTGATGTTTTGGTGTAATTAAAACCCTCAAGCAGCACAGATCGGTGCCGGCAACACAGCACAGCACGGGACGTTTAAATACGCATATATAAATATATATATTTCGTTTTCAGATACTGTATGTCAGGTGGAACCAAAGTTGTCATCACTTTTATAAAAAGTAATAAATAATACATTTTAAAAAGTACATAAATAAAAAGTGATAAATTTGACCTCTACCGATATATGGTACTGCTTAATATTAGCATATATATATATGCACACACACACACACACACACATTTCTTTGCCTGTGTGACCCATTTTCCAATTTAAACTCAGTCATGTTTGTATAGTTGGATAAAATGTACTCAGTTCATCTTATTGCCTATTTTGTAGGATAAAAAAAGCGATACGTCTCTCTACACTGCACAATCCTGAGCACTACACATGTTTCAAAAAACAACATTAAAACCAATACAAAATGTCTTAAATACTCTGCGGTTAAAGGGTTAGAGAAGATATAGTTTGTTGCAAACTGAAGTGTGGGCCGTTTATTCCCCACGGCCCAGGAAGAGCAGAGCAGAAGAAAACTGGGTTAGAGCTCTGCTCCAGAACCTCGTCCTGTGGTGTTCTTCAAGGGTTCTTTGGATATTCAAGAACGAGGGAACACTTGTAGGTTGTAAAGTTGGACAGAATTGTAACAGGACAGAACTGTAAAGTGTCTTCAAGGACAAACAAAAATGATAATTTCGTAAGAGTCTACTCTGGGATCAGACATCATGTCATTAGAATCATGTGAATCTCCTCCCACGACATTTCTGACTCATGGGGTTGGCAAAAAAAAGAAAAAAGATTCCAAATATGCAAATATTCCACGATCAAGTCATAAAACATTCTTGAGTCATCTCTCGAGTATAGAGTCCAACGTTTAGACATCCTGTGAAGTTTATGTTTGATCGATTTCATTCTTCAAGATTTTGTCCATGATTTAACTAGTAGAACCAGGTTCTTGAGTTCTTGTTAGAGAGACATGTCTAATGGAGATCCTGAGAACTAAAGCGAGGCTTCTTCGGCTTGAGGCTTTCGTTCAGTCTTCCGGAACATAAACCGCTGGTTCCTGATCCTGTTCCGGGAGAACTTCCTGCCTTGTGCACTTTGGTGTTTTCCTGCTCTGACACAAAAAAAAAACAGTGAATTAACAGCTCTTCCTGAGTGGACGAGGGTGTTTTGGGGCTTGGGAAGTATTAAATGGGCAGGACGTGGGGTTCTCCAGGAACCTGTCGGGTGAATGACTACATTTATTTAATAGATTTCTTAAATGTGTGTGTGTTCAGGCTCAAGAACAGAGCCTGTGTGTGTCTCTCTCTCTCACTCACACCTTTAATGGCTATGAGGAGAGTCTGTGCGGGAGAGAACTCAAAGCGATGCTCAAAGCAAAGAAGACTTTCCCTGAAGCAGAAGTCTCGACGTGCATCAAACAACTGGTTCGACTGATGTAACGAAGACAATCTGCCGCACCGCCTCTTCTCATCCACGGCGCCGGGTATAAAAATGTAAAACGCTGTCAAACGGCAATTAACGCGCCACACATTTCAGAACGCGGCGTCCGTGCGGTGCTGCAGGGGAAAGTCATGAACGTCGCACCGTCGTCACCGTCGTCACCGTCCCAGGGTGCAGCGCCCGAGAGGCCGGAGACGGAAAGGAGGTAGATTCCGGGTGGGAACCCATCCAGCTGTGCGTCCCAGCATGCTTTGCGGCGGGTGCCGGGAGATCAATGGCGAGGCAGCTCTGACAGATCCGTGTGCTGAGGTGTCAGAGCAAGCAGCCTGCTGTATATCATTACCACGGCGTCTCGGCTGCATGCTGCCTGTGACTAAACCAGATAGAAGGGAGCCTGGTGAATCAAAGACATGTGGGCTCTCACACACACACCTCTATCGTTATCTCTCTTCGTCGTCATGTCCAGAATTCGCTTCCCAATGTTGATTACTTCAACTGACACATCCATCCTTCTCAAAATGCCATCATTCTCTCCATCTACCCTGTGACCTCTTCACATCCTGTTTCACTTCCTCTGTTGCCTTTCACCTCTCTCTCTCTGGCAGCGGATGACTCATTTGAGAGAAGCATTGAGCTTGTGGCGTCTCTTTCTCTCTCTCGATCTTTTCCTCTCTTTCCCGCACTCTCAACCCATATGGCTTTCAGCACCGACTGCTCAGGAAACCAGACGGAGGCCAAACTGGCCGCACATCACTCACTCTCTCCATTTGCCGACGCACCCAGGACGCTCTCCCTCCCTCCCTCTCTCTCTCTTTCTCTCACTCTTTCACACACCCCCTCCTCTCCCTCTCACACACACACACACTCCCCCTCCTTCCTTCCTCCGGTCTCTCAATTTGTTCTCAGTAAGAAGTCTGATAGGGCACATTGTAGTGCAGAGCAGCAGCGGGGGAGGCCACTGTAAAAGCGTCTCGGCTGCTTAGAGCTACTTTATTCTCTAATAAATCCATCCATCGTCACTGGCGTGGAGGGAAGCGGAGCAACGGAGAGCCCGTGTACGCCGTTACACCGGGCTGGGTCGTTGAGCTCGCTCGCTCGATCTGGCACGCAGCGTGATGGTGGTGGGTTGCCTGAGTAGTGAACGCATGTTAGCGATTTGTAAACCCCTCTGAATGACAGCCGTGCGTGGAGATGCGCCGCTGGAGGTGCTGTTATAATCCCAGGCAAGGCAGTACACAGTAATATAGAATATACAATCTGACCATTAACCTTCTCCCTCTCAGAATATATTGCGAGTGAGAGCAACAGAAACCCTTAGGGCAATATAAAAAAAAAAAAAGGCAAAGAGTGTGCGAACATGTTATTACACAACAGTCGTAGCTGAGCGAAGCCCAATTCTGTATTCTGTTTGGTCAGAAACCGGGCAGTAAATCAGCTCCCAGGGTTACATTAATGTGCTCGTTCTAATACCTATAACAACTACTAACAAATCTTAAAACGTATATTGTATACAATGTATACAGTATATTAAAGTCTTCAGCTTAAGTATGTTTATTATGTCATGGGAAAGTCGTCAGGGCTAAGGAGCGTACACTTTGTGTTTAACATGACAAGCCGCACGTTTTCTTTCATAAACTTCAAGAAAGGAAAAAAAAAATGTCCTGAGCCTGGTAAAACTCTCTAAATCAGTACCTCGTGGAAAAGTTATGTTTCAAAAAGTGAAACTAGTATATTCTAGATTTGTTACATATGAAATATCTCAAGGCTTTTTGGTTTAAATTTTTAAAAGGATTATTTTTTTTTTGTAAAAGATTGATTTACAATACAACTTCTCAAAAATGTATGTTAATTTTTGACCTCAGGGTCAGGGTTGATTTAGCTCGGTATGGCATGAAGGTGATCAGCCTGTGGCACTGCTGAGGCTTTATAGCAGACCAGGTTGCTTTGATAGCAGCCTTCTGCTCATCTATATTGTTGAGTCGGGTGGTTCTCATGTTCCTCTAGACAATACACCACACAATACACAAACAGAAGCTTAAAGTGCTCTAAAATCTCCTGTTAGATGGCTGAATTGACTTTGGCCTTGATAAAGTAACATGAGATGACATCCCAAATCATTGCTGATGGTGGAGACTTCAAGCAACTTGGATTCTGTGCCTCTCCACCCTTCCTGAAGAATTTACTTAAAATTTCCTTAGCCCAGGTGAGATGCTACTGTCTACTCTCACCTGGGTTCAGGAGCGGCTTGGTACTAGGAACGCAACAGTTGTATCCCATTTCTCGAAAGCACTTGTTAGTTGGTGGCTCTTGATGTACTGAATCCAGCCTCACTCGACTCCTAGTGAAGATCTCCAACGTTCTTGAATCGGCTTTGCTTGCCAGTCTTCTTAAGGCTGCAGTCATCGCTGTTGTTTGTGCATCTTGTCTTATCATATTCTTCCCTTCCAGTGCTTTGATACAGGACTGTATAACCTGCCCGTCCCTTTAGTGATCCTGTGACTTTAATTAAAGCATTAAAAAACCTTTCCACGATGTTCAAATTTTTTTTAGATTATAGCATCCTATTACTACAAATTACTACAATGATAATAAAGTATCTTTATGAGTTGACATAAGCTATCATGGCTATGTATGTTCAATTTGTTGTTTTAGATAAAGCATAAAGTTTGTGTTAGCTCATATCACACCAACCCTAGGAATATCTTTATATCTATCAGAGCCTGCCCCATCATGGTTTTATTTATTCCCCATATATGGTGCATTGCATTGTTTTTTTGTGAATGCAAGTCAGAATTAAAATCCTACAGTACGATGAAACAATAATTTCTTAAGATATTTTGATAGATATTTATCTTTAGATATTAGATTTTATTTTTATGTGAATTTTAAATAGGAGCTCTTGGCCATCAGTGCCAATGACTATTATTATTATTAATATTATTATTATTAGTCTGATTTTATGAGCAAATCACCAAGAGACTGTGTGAGACATAAACTCAGCTAATACACCATATGTGACGTTTATTAACCTCATGAGGCCTGGGATCTACTGTTCTTATTCACTTAAAGGTTTTACTCAGTGTTTCTCTTCATTAGCACCTGATACCCGTCTTTAAACAGGAAGAAGTTTGGGAAATGAAGAACAACACCCAGCAGTCCTCATATGTGGACCAGACAAGAACATTTAGATAATATAGATGGGAGAAAATGTTATGTCCTCGTATGAGAACATTCAGCTCATGGCTTCTGCGCTGATATGAAATAAAATGAGTTTAAATGATATGCACACACCGACCACGGTGCCCACGGCCATAATACTGTACGCACCGTGTGTACATTTATTTAATGACTTTGGCCAATTTTTATATCGCTGGCGTCTTACAGTCAATGCACATTACACGCCTTTTCACATTTTGCTTAGAAATCATTTTACAAGATTTTTAAACTCGAAAACGACCTGATGTGCACGGTGAGGATATTGCCGAGATCAATAGTAGCACCGAGTTCTAGCTAATATTAGTTAACCTATCTTGGTCATTAGGTTACACTCATTCACATTAGTCATACAGATGGTTGGGTTTAACTCTGGTGATAAAAAGGTTGTTGGTGCGACTTGACTAGACGCCGCCGAACAACGGATCACATACACCGCTCCACATTATTCTCCCTATAGGAGCTGACTGGCATGTTTTTCTCCTGATGTGCTTCTCGATTGGCCGGATGGCATTAAAAGGAATGCTTGGTGCTTTTCATGAAACCAGCCATGTTTTGCTCACTTACGGCCATTTTGTGTAGAGCGGAGGAAAAAGAAAAAAAAAGTGTGAAAGCACCCTTATATGTGACATTCTGCACAACAGGATTGCTGAACCCCTGATAAATACTGTTTGACACAAATCCCGAGCATTACCGGTTAAGGTATGCCAGTTATGTCCTGGATTTCGAGTGTGAAACATTATTAGCACTCTCTAATCCCTTAACTTTCCCGCTGGCACACTAACAGCAGGCTATGGCCTGGTGCAGCAAGAAACAAAAACAGCAGCCCGTGGTAAATTTCCTACTTATTTGCCAATTTTACAATTTCAGTAACACGACACAGGACTGCACATGCTGATGACTTTGGCAAATCAAGCATCATGTGTAGCTAATGTGATGCTCTGAGCATGTGTGTCTCAGCTGGAGATATAGGTCAACATCATAGTGAGGCTGTTTGCTCCATCTCTGCCGTTCTCCCCCCGCCTTTCCTCTCTCAGCTCTCAGTAGAAAGCAGGAGGAGGGGGCATGCTCTATCGCTCTCTCTCTCCCCTTCTCGCTCGCTCGCTCGCTCACTCTCCCTCGCTATGCAGCCCACAGAGGAGCCCATCATACTGGGCTCGGTGCCCGATCCTGTCCTGGCAATGCCGACAGGCCGCTGGACGCCCATCAGTCTTCCTGCTCAGCCCCGGAGCCATCATCCAGCTCCCCTTCACTCGTTTCATCTCCTCTGCCCTCTATTCTCATCTATCCCTCTCTTTCGTTCAGCGCTTGATAGAACACCAGGCCTAAAAATTCACTCTTGTTTTTGAAATCTACAATGAAATATAATAACTTATGATACATTTACCCCTCATTCAGTCTGTAAAACTATTTAAATGATTCAATAAAGGCGTTAAGCATCGTATCAACGGAGGAAAATGTTTAATGCTAACTCCTGAAGCATGGATTAGCTAGACAAGCGCCACTAACCAAACAAACATCCTGGAACGAGTCGCGTGGTTCTGAGACGAAATCGAGGCTCACTTTTTTTCCTGCTTATGTAGACCAGTCTGAGCCCAATCATTCCAGTGGAAACACCAAAATTAACAGAAGCATTAACTAACAAATCCAGTTTCAAACCTGTCCAGCTGTTATAACGCATAAACAGCTGGCTCATTCCCCAGTTATAAAAGAAACTGTAACACATTTTGCTCCATGGATTAAAAAAAACATCTGTGCTCATTTGAAAATATTATTTCCTCTATATTAACATCATAGTCATAGACTTGTATGCATAACCGATGCACTATATAATCCACTACTTAGTGATTAGAAAGGGACGTTTAGAAATGTGAGTTTTTAAATATTAAGAAACATGCAAATTTAACATAAAATGAAAAATATATACAGAAATGTTATTAAGGAGACAGTTCACATGAGGTGATTATTATGTAGCATTTGGAAGGAGTCTCCAGAGTCAATATAGCAGATAGAACTCAGTTCAGCACTCTGTGATTTCTCAGGCCACCTTGCACCTTCAGGGTTGGGGTTCGATTCATGCCGATTCTCCTCGTGCTTGGTGGGTTTCCTCCGGGTTCTCCGGTTTCCTCCCACAGTCCAAAGACATGCAGATTAGGCTAATTTGCGTTCCTAAACTGCCCGTAGTGTGTGAATGAGGGTGTGAATGTTGACCAGAGGTCCTACCACAGTCGAAAAAATGGGAATAAATACAATGGTCACTAATGGGTCTCCACTGTCCCTAGTTGGACTACACATGCTCCTACATGGACGGATGGCTGTAATTGAGAATAAAATCTTTAAAATAACAAATAAACAAGTCTAGTGAGGGAATGACTGTTTACAGCTGCTGTAATGTAAGTGATTACAGGACCTCGCCTGTTTTGTGGGAAATCTATAATGTTAAATGGATGAACAATATATCACATTTTTTATTAATAAAAATCACAATTTGTTCACACATTGACATGCTATAAGAAGTATAAATGAATCAGTAAAATACGTAATCCTTAACAAATAAGACGAACTTTAACGATGGCAATCTGTTTTAATATACAGTATTGTGCAGTATACAGTATATAGTATACAGTCTTGACCTCCTTTCCTATAAAATAAAATGAAATTAAATGTAGATTAAATGAAATATGTGAACAAATGTTTTACTGCAACCGGCTGCAAAGTGCCTAAAGATACAATTTAAAAACTGGTTGTTTATGTAACAACCTCAGCAGCGACCTCATTTCCCCTCTCGTCTGTTCTAACCAATCAGCATTCAGCATCAGCAGTACACTAATCACCGGAGTGATCATCTGTCATCATCTGCACCGGTGTCTCGCTGGTTCAGGCCTTAAGTACAGGTACAGAGGATCCTGGAGAACTATTCCTCAAGATTACATTAAAAATCTAAAAAAGTCTGTCTCTTTGGAAGCAAAATATGAAGAAATGTGGGGTGCTCAAGACTTTTGGACAGTACTGTAGATGTTCTTTGCCAAAAACAGACTAATATTCAGTGTTCTGGACCTTAATCAAGCAAACAATGACAAAAAAAAAAAAAAGTAATTTTGACAAAAGATTAAATCTTAATACAAATCACCTTCACGATTTACACTGGTCTCATCTTATCCTATTTTCTCCTCTCCTCTCCCTCTAACCAGAGACCGCAGACTGAATGTCACCCTCAGAAACAATGCAGAACCACGACAGCGGGGGGGCTTTAACACACATCAAAGCCTACAGAGCCACAACAGAAAAGCACACAGGGGGACGCAGGCACAGGACCACAACGACTCTCGACAGAGTTCAGATACACAAATACAAACATACATGCACACACCGGGAGACACAGAGAGATATGCAAAGGGATCAGCAGAGAGCCTGGAAAGCAGAGAGAGAGAGAGAGAGAGAAGGACAAGTACTGAGACGTGACTGTACATACAAACTTGTCAAAGCTGTAGGGAGAGAGAGAGGGAGTGAGGGAGGACAAGTGATGAAAGGTCAGCCTGGGAGACTGATTAAAACCCGCTGCATCGCCTCACTGTCCCTCCAGATTGATTATTCTGGATCCTAACACATCAACTTCTTAAGCTTCTCATAGACACACACACAGGAGGTTGGCAGTGAGAGAGTTTAAGATTGTCTTAGTATTTTCTAAAACTTATGGACTATAACCAAAAATATTGTTTTTTTAGGCTCAATATAAGGGACAATATTTTAGTGGATTAAATGTGTATAATAATATTTATGGCTATTAATCTGAGCTTGGAGCTTTTTATTCCTGAACTTCCTAAAAAAAAAACTGCCATAACTTTTCAGCTGACTACAACATATAATATATTTACACTCTGACTTTTTTAGGTATTGACGTTTACATTAAACCCATGTCCATAAAAAAAAAAAAAAAAAAGTTTAAAAAATATTACTAATCCCATGCTTCACAGACCTCATAATGGGATATCTTCATGGCTTTAATATATCTGTACTGGCACTTACATCCATACCAGAAATGACCATTTCCATACGCTGGGTCGAGAACTTGTGTCCATTTCCCAGGACATTCTCCAGCATTACCATTTCAATTAATTGGAGTTTTGTGAAAGTTAGCATGGAGATATGATTTCTAATGCAGTGCTAATGTCAATAGTAAACACTAACAATGGTTGTACAGATGACAGAGAGGTCCCAAGGCTGGGACTTGAGGCACAACCACATCCAGACTCCCACACTACGGCAATATGGAAAAGCCAATTAGCCAGATCTGCATGTCTCTGGACTGTGGGAGGAAACCAGAGGAAACCCCACGAAGCACAGGGAGAACATGCAAACTTATGAAAGTGCGAAGTGACAACTGGCTAACATCTCACTAAAAATGTATTAGCTTTGATTATAATTGTGGTTGATTACATGTTGTGATTTCAGCCACTATAACAAAATTGAATAAATAAGGATACATTTTTGGACTGTTTATAAGTAAATGTTTACCAGACATTGAAAAAAAATCCAATCCTGGCATTATACTCCTAACCTGTTTAAAGGGGACCTTAAATGTGAGTCAGTCTGTGAAAACCCAGCTGAAGTCCTGCTCTAATTCCTACTGAACATTAATCGGGTCAGACTGTTCTGAAAGTGCTGGTTATATGATGTTTTTTTCATTGTTTTTTTCATTATTATTGCAATTATTAGTGAAATATTAGGGTCCGTCTAAACGCCCCTAATGGCCTGCATCATTCATAACACTGCCCATGTCACAGAGAATGCTAAAATCTAGTTTCTATCAATAACATTCAGGTAAACTAGTACTCGACCCATTTCCATACGACCCAGCGTATGGAAATGGTCATCTTTCCATCATCTGTCATTTAGTACTAGAGGTCACCCACGTGTAGATCCTGACGCCTGTGAAAGGTATGTATGGTTATCTTGCTGACGCTCCTCCTTTTTTTTTTTTTTTTTTTAACAGTATCCTACTTTTATCCGTAAGGCACAAGGATGCTTAGCTCATTTCAACCACCTGGACCGGATTTCTAGCTCGGTGCTCGCATTATCCTGGAAAGTTTTCGGAAACGAAATTCAGCACAGGGGTTCAGTTACCAAACGAGTCACTTGGCAATGAAAGTAACAAAATGCAGATATCTGATACTGTTACTGATATCGTGTTGTTCCTGGTAGAAATGTGCTCATACAGGCAGAAAGGAGCAAATGGGATGCAAATGGGATAAAAATGAGAAAGGGGTAAATAGAAACCGAGGAACAGTGCCCTATCTACAAGATGGTGGCTTACTTAAACATACAACCCCTGTCTCTCTCCTTTCCTTTCTCTCTCTCTCTCTCTCTCTCTCACACACACATATATATATATCATTTTATTTAGTGAAAGTTGTGCCGATTTTCCTTTCCCAAATCTCCCAGAGTCTGCCTGTAATGTTTAATTCAAATGCAAACAATGCATTTCTGCAAGAATGTATCAATTATTCAGCTTTTCATTATTGTTCTGATGAGGACTGCACAGCTGCGGCGTGCCTGAACCGTGGCAGCCTGTCTCGCAGGCACAGCACGGCGGACCGACCGTGAGGCTTTTCTTCTCCACAATCAACACACTCTAAAGGAGATGTTCTCTGACAGCTACGCAGGAACCAAAAATAAAACCGCCGCTCACTAACGCACACTCACATACAGGCACAGTCACACTCCCCCCCCCCTTCTCCATACACTTTTTAGTTTTCTTTGAGCAAGTTGCTTAGCGCAAGATCAAACCGGTTTTTTTTTCAGGCTTTATGACGCTAGAAATATGTTTCTGTGGAATTTGCAGGCTTCAGTAATTCTAGTCAGTCACACTGAACCGTGTTTGTGGTTACAAAGAACAAATCTCACGTGATGAATGAAACTGTCAACCTGAGTCACTTTAAATAACGTGAGCAAAAGCAATAATAGAGCTTTAAAGTCAGACACTGTTTACATACAATATGAACAGAACTCGATTTAACGGAGGGATGCCAGGACTTCAGAGATACCACATACCTCGGAAATACCAAAGAAATCATCAGATCTGTTGACTGGCCTTCAAAATCCAAACAGGTACGCTATAATAATCAGCACCCTTCAGGGAACGATATCTGGAGATATATGGAAATAATTTTATATTTGGCTAGAGAGAGTCACTTTTCATTACTCAACATGACCAAGACCAACCTGCTTTTAGATGAAGAAGCAGCAACTGGCTATGTTTAATCACCACGTGTTTAAAAACAAGGATACTTTTTTAAAGGCATGATAAATAATGGTGGACTAATTCAATCCACTGACTACATTCCATTCACCCATCTAGGAACCTCTGTAGTACGATTAGGGATCGGAAAGGCCAATGTTGACCATTGTATTTATTCCCATTTTTACGACTAAGGTAAGACCTCTGGCTCAACATTCATACACTACAGGTAATTTTGGGAACACCAATTAACCTAACCTACATGTCTTTGGATTGTAGGAGGAACCGGAGGAAACCCACCTAGTGATGGGAAGTTCGAATCATTTTAGTGACTCGGTTCTTTGAAGCTCATTTATCAAAATGAACAAATCTTTTTTTGGGTCATTTCATTCATTTGATCAGAAATACATGAAAATGTTGCGTTTTCAATAAAAATACCCCCAATACGTCTACTTACACAAATTTTCACTATAATTCCAGTTATGAAAATATTACAATGTAACTAAGGACATATTATAATAAACAGAATGAGCAGCTCACTTCTTATACCTTCCAATCGGAGTCGTTCGTTCTTTTGAATCTATTGCACCGCATAGCGTCTATGGGAGTCACGTGTCAAAAGAATGAACGACTCGGGACTCGAAGACCCACTAGCACAATCGTTCAATACTGTTTCCTGTGTACTGCCCTGCATAGCGTCTATAGGAGTCACGTGTTAAAAGAACGAACGACTCGAGACTTGAAGACTTATTGCTGAGAATCGTTCAATACTGTTTCCTGTATACAACATACGGAGGTTTATCACTCTCCGAGACGACTCGTTCATCTGAGTCATGTTAAAGATCCGTTCAAAAAGAATGAATCGATCATGAACGACCCATCACTAAACCCACCAAGCATGGGGGAGTACATGCAAACTCCATGTTCACAGACCCTGAGGTGGGAATCGAACCCCAACCCTGGAGGTGCAAGGCGAAGGCGCTAACCACTAAGCCAATGTCCCTCCACTAACTATATTACATAATAATCATTTCTACTAATTAACACGAGAGTGAACAAAGTGGTTAAATTTAATCTCCCATCTTTAAACTGGGGTTTACAATTTAAATGTTGTAGCTTTTATTTCCCAGGGACAAAAAATAAATAAATAAATAAATAAATAAAATGTGTATATATATATATATATATATATATATATATATATATATATATATATATATATATATATATATATACACATACACACACACACACACAGTATATACACAGTGTATATATATATAAACTCTAGCATAACTTATAAAATATATATATTTTTTAACAAATATATTTGCTTAAAGTTATGCTAGAGTTTTAGGGAAATTCCTGTAACAATTTAGTAAAATGTTGTTGAACCATTGCTGGCTAAAACTCCTTTAAGCATTTAGCTAGCCAGGTTAACTAGCCAAGTTGGCAAGATAAGCAAAGTGCTTTCCTGTTTTTCTGTAAACTTCATCTGATACTGACCTAAAAGGCATTTTCATCCTTATTTCTTGTCATGAAAAGAGTTTAGGGATCATTCTTGACCAATTTAGTAATGTTTCAGAAAACACTGCTAGCTAAATCTATCTAAAGTGTTTAGCTAGCAAAGCTAGCCAGCTAAGAAAATGGTTCATGTGAACTTAAAGAATTATAAAGTCCTGTTAGAATTAGTGAATTAGATTTAGACACATTTCTGAGGAATTTAGTATTGTTTATGAAAATACTATTAGCTAACAGTCTTAAGTATTTAGCTAGCTAAGTTAGGCGGCTAAGAACTGTTTAATGTCTAATTTCAATTTTAAAATTATTTACATGGTTTGAGCATGAAACCTGAGGAAAAACTCTAACAGTTGGCTACATGAAAAACTGGTTCATGTGAATTTGGGATTTTAAATACTTGCTGGACTTAGTGGAAGTATTTTAAGCATTTCCCCCCCCCTTTGTGAACATAATTTAAAGAAACTCCTGAGGAATTTAGCATTGCTCAGGAATAATTGTTAGCCAACACTGCTGTGGGTATTTAACTAATCAAGTTAGCTAGCTACAAAAATGAAAGATGTCTGTTTGCATTTTTAAGCAATTTCTTCTTCTTTTCTTTTTATGAAAAGGGTGTTAGGATGATGCCTAAGCAATTTAATAATGTTTTTTTGGGGGAAAGTAGTATTTTAGTATTCATCCAGCTAAGTTAGCTAGCTAAAAACACATGTCAATTTCATTGTCGTCCGTGATGCTTATAGAATTAAAAGCAATACAATATATATATTTTTTCCTGTGAAATGGGTTTGGGAAATAGAATTATTATAACACTGTTAGCTTATTTTTGTTCCTATTCATTTATATAAGTATTACATTTTAAACAGACCCTCTAGTATCTCTGTGATGACCTGGGTTTGTTTGTTTGTTAGTTAATCACCGGAGACCAATTAATTTTACTTTCTTTTATTCACCTTCAGCAATCACTTTATCCTGGTCAGTGGATCCAGTGTCCATGGCGCCTAACACACACTACGGTTAATTTAGCAGTGCCAATCCACCTCCAGGCAGCACAGCTGGCTTAGTGATCAGCACTGCGGCCTTGCGCCTCCAGGGTCGAGGGTTCGATTCCCACCTCGGGTTTGTACAGTATGTGCGGCGCCTGCATGTTCTCCCCGTGCTTGGTGGGTTCCCTCCGGGTACTCCGGTTTCGTCCCACAGTTCAAAACATGCAGATTAGACTGACTGGCATTTCCAAATTGCCTATAGTGTGTGTGTGTGTGCGTGCCCTGCAATCCACCTACATGTTTTTGGAGGTGAAAAAGCACAGAAGAAACCCACAAAAACGCCAGGGGTGGATGTGAAACTGTACACGGAGTATAACGCAAGCTCAGGATCGAACCGAGGATACTGAAGCTGAGAGACAGCAATGATAATTTTTCAAAGCTCATGATTGCACTATACTCAGAGAACATATTTCTGTGGGTAATGTCACCTTATTAAAAGTGATCTCTCTCTCTCTCTCTCTCTCTCTCTCTCTCTCTCTCTCTCTGGGTGTGTGCGCTGTTTGCCGAGATCTCTAAAGCTGTTCATACTCAGGGCCTCACCAGGTGGGTGGCTGATGTGTTGACTCTGCAGCCCATGTCACCTCTGAATTCATCCTCTTGTTTGCAGAACACCTGGTTCCTCCCTTTCCTCCAGGCCCAGACATGCAGTAGACGATTTCAGTCATCACTCACTCTCTCTCTCTCTCGCTCGCCTGCCTGTCTGTCTGTCTGTCTGTCTGTCTGTCTGTCTCTCTCTCACACACTGTGTCTCTCTCACTCTCAATCAAGGTCATGCTAACTTGGCCACTGTGCACCCAAATGCCTTGTTATGTGCTGCTGCTATGTTGAAGGGTGTGTGTGTGTGTGTGTGTGTGTGTGTGTGTGTGTGTGTGTGTGTGTGTGTGTGTGTGTGTGTGGTGTGTTGTGAAGCAGTTCAGCCTTTCCCCTGGCTGAGGTTCTCCCTTTACAGCGCATTAGCAAGAGCTCCTGCCTGCCTGTGCTTTTGATGCTGAGTGCTGCGGGGCTCTGATCACGGTTTGGGGTTGTAATTACTCTCTGGAGGGGCCTCACCTGGCTCTAGACATGCCAGGCAAAGAAAAAAGGGGGGAGAGATTTCAAAAAAGAGAGAGAGAAAATGCACAAAAAAGCAAGGAAAAATTGAGGAGTAAGCTGGTGAATTAATGCCGAAGAATCCAAGAAAGAAGAGACAGCAAGATTTTTTTTTTTGGCCCGTTGAGATTTATCACCTCAGCAACATATTGTTCTTGTAGCTCCAGCATTTTTCAGAGCACATTCACAAAATCAAGGCCCAATATAAAGGAGCCAGTAGTAGCTCCAGTTCTGGATCATTCAGTAAGATCATTACACGAACACGTGGATTAGCATTGCTCTTTGGTTTAATGGAGCGTTTGGTTGAAGCTGGCTCATATTGACTGACTGTAAAACCTCACCTTCTGTATTCTACAGATGTACAATGCCAAAAAGCAGTTTAAGTCCTTTCCTCGCCCATGACTCGGATTTGTACCTGCTGTAATCATGAACACTCTCCTTTCGTCATCCCAGGACTCAACACTGGCTGTGTTTCCATGAACACTAGTACCACAGCTACATATATTTTTTTCTTATCATTGTCATTACATATGCTTTTATCTATCCATCTATCTATCTATCTATCTATCTATCTAATATCATCAGCTCAATTGGAATAAAAATGCATCATATATCAGCTGTGCAACCACTTGATCTGATCATTTCTCTTTTGTTGAAATACATGTACTCTTTCTTTGCAGGTGGAAGGATTTCAGAAGATCTGCCTCCATTCCTGACCGGTAAACTCTGTGAAAACAAACAACTCTCTCTCACCTTTACTTTAGACATTTATGCACAAGATCTCTCGCTGACGAAGGAGCTCTGATTGGCTCACATTTCAAATGTAGTAAAGCATCTAACCAATCACAGATGAGAATGAATTCTTGTAACCAATCATAACGCAGAAGGCGGGATTTACCAGAAGAAAGAAAAAGAAGAAGCCTCGCCTAACCTCAAAATGCTCTTTATCGCAGCCTGTATGTTATCAGATCAACGTCCATGTAAACATTTAACTTGGAATCTCTGATCAGAACGAATTCAGTCGGGTTGAAGAAATATTTTAAATGTAAACACAGCTACTGCTCGACTTTCCTCTTCTAGACGTGCAAACTGTAATGATTTAAAAAAAAATTTTTTTTACTCAAGCTGAATGCTCGAGTCTGTATGGTAGTGAAGCTCTTATTCTAATACGTTATAGTTTTTATAGTTACAACTCATGCACAGGGACTTGTACAGCAGATGCTCACTGTAGACTATAATAAACAGAATTTTTTTTTTTTTCAAACAATGTAAAACTTTCATTGATGTGGTGAAGTTTTTTTGTTAGGAGACGTTTATTTAACGTTTATGGAAAGAGTCTCGGTTGTAGGCGCTTCGCAAAGTTTATCAGCACAGGAAAGTCTTCAGAAGAAAAGAGTTTACATTCACTGGTTTCTCTGTAAAATGACAAGCTGGGGTTTTATGAGAGAAAGACAGAAAATGAGAGAGAGAGAGAGAGAGAGAGAGAGAGAGAGAGATTTATTGCAGCTAAAATGTAGGTACGAACATGAACTAACTTGTCTCTGAGATGTTCCACAACATTAAATCTAAGTATATACTGTTAAAATACTCAGCGTTTTGTACATTATTTAATTATTGGCGTGCCACGCTCATCACTCTCCGCCCCAGGCGTGCATTATTTTGGTGAAACAACACGGTCTGGTGTGTGTTATTCGTTACATAATACCACTATCGGGTGTTACCCAGAGGAGCGCTCGTTCCCTTTCGAGACTCTTCCTCTTCAGGGACTTTTTCCTCGCGTACGCCGGCTTGTTCCTTAGTGATATACATTTACATTCCGTACAGTTGAATAGTTTAAAGCCGTGTACAAAATACTGAAAATACTGTATGCACAAAATAAACGACACGTACACTAAGCGTGATTGCAATCGATATGAAGCCAGTTCACTGAAAGAAAAAAAAAAATGCAAACTTAGGAGCGTCTTAACTGGTAGAGAAACGTGATCTTTCTGCTAACATTCATCGCTAATCTTCATGAAAATTTTATACAAATATGAGCCACCAAGTGAGAAGTTTTATACAAACTTTCATACAAATGAGGACATGGAGACATCATTAACGTCACCCGTAACCTTTACGCTAACCTTCCTAACCTTCCGTTTGAACCACGTTCACGGTCACAATCTTAGAAGTGACCCTTCTGTCTTTAAAAACCTTTAAAGCATCTCGTCTCACCAAGTCTGCTCAGAAAACTGTAAAGTTTGTACGAATTCTCATTTCATTTCATGGGTGTTGTTAAAAAGTTGGAGCGCTAACCCTAACCTTTATCCAAAACTTCCATCGTTGAATGTTGCTTCAGTTCCAAACAGGACAGAAAAACTAAAGATATTATAATGAGAAGATTTTTTTCTGCATTGATGCCAGAAATATCAGTTTGCATTATTATTATTATTATTATTGAACAAATCAATTTACAAACAAGCCAGCATACTGTAATATCGCTTTCAAGGACACGAACATACTTTCTGCATAACATACTGTGTACGTGGTGTCACACGCTGTAGCCAATCAGAACTGAGCGCTGTTCTTAACTCCGCCCCTTTCCGTAAGATTATAGTTATTTTATACTGATCAGCCATAGTGTGTAAAAAAAAAAAACATAAATCCGATGTTAGCCGATGATCCTTCAAGTGCTGTAAGGTGCGACGTCTCCGTGGATCGGACATGTTCGTCCAGCACATCTTGGGAATGCTTGATCAGATGGAGATCTGCTTGGAATCTCCTCATGGACATAAATGAACCTTGGGTGTCCATGATCCAGTTTACTGTATATAATTGATAATCAGTTTTAATCTCATTATGTGGTGATAATATCACAACCGATCACTGTATCGCATACAAGATCCAAAATCTATGCAGCTGAAACTAGATATAAACACAGTTCAAGTTCTCAGGTATCAAAAGTTTTCCTACACTGGACAGTGGTTTAACAGCACAGCTTATACACACACACACACACACAACACTGTCGTGCACTCTACAGCAGAAATGACACAAAAGCTTTCACCCGTCACACAGACATGATAATCTCTCAGTATAGGAGACGGCACCCGGCCATACTGATGCGTGGCTAAGAAACTTGGAGTGCTGCAGCGCACGTGTAATGGAAATGCGAGGCAAATCACAAGCATTCTGGCACAAAATCTTCATTCGGATGAGCTGCGAAATTTGAAACAGATCATCAAGAGCAACTTCCTGATTTTTGCCTCCCTACAGGGTTCCCCTGGTGAGGTGAGGAGAGGAGAGGTGCAGCACGGCAGGGCATGTGATGCTCGGCCTTTGAATAGTTCATTGTCGTAAAGAGACTGTTGTTTGTTTGCATAAAAACCCTATTCAGCCTCCTGCATGCTGTAAAGAAAACCGGGTGGAAAACTCTATCGCAGGGAAATCCATAGTGTTGCTGGAAGCGGATGAGGAAAAGGAAAGAAAGGAAAATGAAACATCTGTGTGGAGAGGGGGTGGTGTGGGGTGTGGTGGTGGGTGTTGGGGAAGGGGAGGGAGGGGTGGGGGGGTCCATAAAGTAGCCTGCCTAAAATCTATTCATGTGGTGTCAGCTTTCAGCAGCTTGTTGACACATGCCTACTAACGTCTTCATGGAAACGGGCGCCCCGAGCGCAGATATCCACGCGATTGCGTGGCACGCAATTATCCAATTATCTCTCGACCCTGAATCAGCACATCAAATCATACACTGATTGTTTTTTTTTAAATCATCCTACCTTCCTACATTTCTTTTTTTGTTATAAGGTCCCAAAACACATCCACATTTGCATGTAGCACCTGTCTTTACAGTTCTCGCTCTGTCTATCTTCTTCATTCACACTCTTCGCTCCTGTCATATTTGACTCTGTTTTGGTCTCAGCTCTCTCTCTCTCTCTTTCTCGAGCTCTTCGTCGGGTCTCTGTGCCATTTCGGTTTGGTTAATAGCGTGTCTGAGGAACCGGCGTCACAGTCGGTGTTTGTTATAAAAGCCTGCTGGTTTACGTCTCTGCAATTAGTTTGGGTGCTTTTTTTAATAAGCCGTCTGTTTCACACACACACACACACACACACACACACACACACACACACACACACACACACACACACACACACACACACACACACACACACACGTACGGTTTTTATTTTCTGAGCAGTGTGAGGTCTGGAGGCTTGGAGGGGCTGGATTGAGGCCCTGGCAAACATGTTAGCTGAAGCAGCCATGACAAGAGGCCTTTATTATTCACCTTTATACCACGGCGCTGTTGAATTCTCAATTCCGATTGGTCCGAAGGTGTTCTCACAACAGATGCAGATGTAGCTATAAAATCGCAGTTTAAAATTTTTTTTTTTAATGGTAGTCATTTTAATATCTACAGCCATATCACAGGAAATTGTATGATGTCTATATGGATTAAAGAAATATCAGCTTACGGAAAGACTCTCCAAAGTCTCTGTAACAGGACAAGCTGTTTAAGTAACTTTAAAAGAGAGAAGTAGAAAAGATCCTGGCGGGTGAACGACAGTTTATAGCCGTCACGACAAGGGATGCTTAATCATAAAGGACTGGTGCAGATTCCATCTGTATTGCAATTTTATTCATTTAATTATATATTTTTTTTAGCTTTTGTTACAATTCTAAACAAACTCAAACGTGTGAATAGTTTAGAGTGCACCACCTGTAGGATTATAGAGAAACTGCGTCATTTTACCACCGCAAATGCAAACGTACATAAATGAAAAACGATTTTTTTTTTAAAATGACAATTTAAAAAATAAATCAATAAGTAGACAGCTGCTGTAGATTTGGTTAAAGATTTATTGAAATGATTAGTTTTGGTATTTCAATTGAAGCCATGTGTTTGACTGTTAACTCTTTTATTTATTTATTATATATTTCTTATCTTTTTCATTTCCCCCACTCCTGAAGCATTGCTGTCACCCGCTTGTTTCTGGTCATAATTGAATAATCAATCATTTTGGAATCATGATGTAAGTAAGAACAGGAACAGACTCTATAGATGGATAAAAGCACAAGATGAGGCATAGCTGTGGTGTAAAAGTAATAACACACGTCTGATTATAAACGCCAGGGTGCTAATAGTGACTCCGCTTCATCACATCATGCAGTTGTTGATGATTTTCCTCCAACAGTACACCCTCCAGTGGTTTATTACTTTACTCCACAAGTCTAGTACCAGAGCTGGTTGTACTGTACTGGTTAGTCTAGTAACCCGTCACTGGATAATAGACTTTTTATTAATAATTACCGACAGACTAACGAGGACTCTAAATGGTTAATAAATCCATATTGATGTAGATGTTAATCTCACTTTATTACACGATTATAACCTTTCACGACTTGAGGAAAAGAAAACATAACTTTTATACACAGTGTGCTTTTTTTTTTTTTTTTTTTGGGATTGTCAACACAATGTCAGCGTAGAGACGCGGCGAGAAATAGAACGGGAGGGAAAAATAGCGGGAATGTTCGACTTGGGCCTGTCAGTTTTGCTGTGTTGCATTTTCTCCTGTAAACACGAAGGCGTTTGTGCTGCTCTTCTGCCTCCGTTCTTCTGCCGCTCTGACATACTCCAGTAGTTTCTGCAAACGCTTCCCTGTCATATCAGATAACAAACACTAGATAAGGAGAAAAAGGAGGGGGGGTGGGGGGCGCTAGAGGGGTGAGGCCAAATAGTATGCAAAAGGTGGAATAAGAAAAGTGGCTTATGTAAGGTTTAGGAGGGGAAAATGTAACTGTGTAAACTAAGCGTTAATCCTGTAAGTAAATATTGTAACTCTCGTGTAGTCTGTCTTTATGTTTTATCCAGAATGTCCCATTATATTGATAGGATATACATACTGTATATATGTAGTGAAGGTAATTGGCAACGTTGCCACACATGCAATTGCACATCACGTTTGCACTGCATTTCACTTCCTTTCACTTAGTATTATTCACTTATGACACAAATAAAATATTTATTAAACATTATGTATAAACAATATATTTAACATTAATTTAAGAAAACTAAGATGTATAAAACAAGGAGAGAAGTCATTTTCAGACTTACAGAATTTCATCTTTATCTAAAATGAATGTATGTTTATGTTGTTTACTTTTATGTTTGAATTTTAAATCATTGCATTTATTTTACTATACAAAGGAATTATGTCAAGATGCATTATTTGATTTCATTCTCATATTACAGCAATTTTTGTCTGTTTCTTTGTTTTAATGTAGGAACAATAAATTAAAGTATGTTGATCACTCACTGTCTGTACCACGTTATCATGTGTAGAGAGGAGCATGGGGCCTGGAGCCTATCCCATTAGGCACGAGGCGTTATGCTCCTTCACACACTACAGGCAATTTGGGAATGCCATTTAGCCTTATCTGCATTTTGTGGGACTGTGGAAAGAAACCAGAGTACTTGGAGGAAACCCACCAAGCGCGTCCGGACAAAACACGCACACTTCATACATACACAGACCCTGAGCCAGGATTCGAACCCGGACGCTAGAGGTACAAGGCGATAGTGCTAACCCCTACGCCAGTGTGGAATAAATGGGATAAAATTCTGTTCATCATATTGCCTAGATTGTGCTGGACAATCCTGAACCCTAAATATGTTTATTAAAAACAAATAAAAATGATCTGAGTTTTAAGAGCTACAGTAATTTTTGTTTGTTTTAATGTAGGAGAAACAAACTGAAATACATTGATCATTATTTTTTATTTATTTATTTTTTTACAAATCTCCAAAAATTATAAGCCTACGCACATACTCCTAATATATCATCCTATATTTTATTTCAGAATATTTTTCAGAATTAAAAGAAAATCTTTAAAAATATACACTGTATAACTATGATTTTTCTTTTTACTTTCTGCGGAAACAAGAACTCAGTATTTATTATTTATATATATTCATAAAACTAAAGGAGAAGCATTAAGGTCACAGTTAGGTATGAACAGGGCATTAATTAATTATTTAGCTGTATTTACTGAAAGGTCCTCATAAGGATCATAATGATAGTAAGACTGTGTATCTGTGTGTGTGTGTGTGTGTGTGTGTGTGTGTGTTTGTGGGGGTGGGGATGAATAGAAGACGCACAATAGAGGGACCCTTATCCTAGTTTTACAATTCATCAACTTTTTTTTTCTACCAAAGGGACTTTTGTTATGTAACTGTGCCTACAGTGTAATGATTTATACTGAAAAAGAAAAAAAAACTACACTACTTCAGTCATGTTGTACAATTAAAATTTTAATAAAAATATACTTTATTTTTGACTAATATATCGACTATGTTGATGAAAAGTAATCAATCTGTCAGCGTGGAGATGTATAAATATATAAATATAAGAGCGTGTTGATCGGGCGCGGCAGTGAAAGGGTTAAGGGTAAAGTGAACTGAATTGTAAGAAGTTGGTTTCCAGGGGAACTATTCTTACTGTTCCAGCTGAGTCGGGCGAAACCATTCTCGCCTGAGAAAAGGGGGGAGATCAAACCAGATTAAAAGTATTTCTTTCATTTGAGATGTGCTACAGCAACACGCACACACTCACAGCCTTCAGGGAGAAATCAGAGGTGAACGGTTTGTTTTGGGGACTTTATCACACATTCAACTCTGACTCGGGTTTTTAGTTTGATCCGTCCCCACCCCCCCGGGGTAGCGAGGTGCACACGGCCCTGCCAAGTCAGTTTGAAAAGATCAGACAAAGGCAGCAGGAAGCCCCTCGGCTTGGCAATGCGCGCGAGCGGAGCGCGAGCGCTTGTTTTCTCACGGTAGCGATCGGTACCGGCTCGGTTTTCTTCATCTACTTTCCGTTTTTCTTTTTTTTTTTTGTAGGGCAGTTTTATTAAAAGATAAACTTCTCTTTTAAGCACCGGGTGGGGGAAAAATTAATAATAATGTACGACCGCCTGGATCCTCGCGCGCAGCGGAGACGGTTATCTCAACGGAAAATGGGCAGCGTCGCGTGACCGAGCGCGAGCGTTTGTTTCGCCGTGTGAGAGTGAGTGAGTGCTGTGTGTGTGTGTGTGTTGTTTTGGAAAGCAGCTCCCAGTCCTGTTCGTCTTAAATGTAGAACCCGAGCCTTTATCCTTTCCTTAAGTGAACTTGTGTAGACGTTAAGATGGAGACGCACGTCTCGTGCCTCTTCCCAGAGATTTTAGCCATGATCTTCAGCTACCTGGACGTGAGGGACAAAGGCCGGGTGGCCCAAGTGTGCACCGCCTGGAGAGACGCGTCCTACCACAAGTCTGTGTGGAGAGGAGTGGAAGCCAAGCTGCATCTCAGGAGGGCCAACCCGTCCCTGTTCCCCAGCCTTCAGGCCCGGGGCATCCGGAGGGTGCAGATTCTCAGCCTGAGGCGCAGCCTGAGCTATGTGATCCAGGGCATGCCCAACATCGAGAGCCTGAACCTGAGCGGCTGCTACAACCTGACTGACAACGGCCTGGGGCATGCTTTCGTCCAGGAGATCTCCTCCTTGCGTGTCCTCAACCTGAGCTTGTGCAAGCAGATTACGGACTCCAGCCTGGGCCGGATAGCTCAGTACCTAAAAAACTTGGAGGTCCTGGAGCTGGGTGGCTGCAGCAACATCACAAACACTGGCCTGCTCCTGATCGCGTGGGGCTTGCACCGGCTCAAGAGCCTCAACCTGCGGAGCTGCAGGCACGTCTCCGACGTGGGCATCGGCCACCTTGCAGGCATGACCCGAAGCGCCGCCGAGGGATGCCTCAGCCTGGAGTACCTTACGCTTCAGGACTGCCAGAAGCTCACAGACCTGTCTCTGAAGCACATCTCCAAAGGCCTGGCCAGGCTCAAAGTTCTCAACCTGAGCTTCTGTGGGGGCATCTCGGACGCTGGAATGATCCACCTGTCCCACATGACCAGCCTGTGGAGCCTTAACCTGCGATCGTGCGACAACATCAGCGACACGGGCATCATGCATCTCGCCATGGGGACGCTACGACTTTCCGGCTTGGACGTGTCTTTCTGCGACAAGATCGGCGACCAGAGCCTGGCGTACGTAGCCCAGGGCCTGTACCAGCTCAAGTCCCTGTCGCTGTGCTCGTGCCACATAAGCGACGATGGCATCAACCGGATGGTGCGCCAGATGCACGAGTTGAGGACCCTGAACATTGGCCAATGCGTGCGGATTACAGACAAAGGCCTGGAGCTCATAGCGGACCACCTGACCCAGCTGACCGGTATTGATTTGTATGGATGTACAAAAATTACTAAGAGGGGACTGGAGAGGATAACGCAGCTCCCCTGCCTTAAAGTTTTGAACCTGGGCCTTTGGCAGATGACTGAAAGCGAAAAAGTGCGGTAAAAACTTGGGTGAGATTGTGCATGGGAGGGGGAGGGGCATGAAGTGGGCGGGGAATTTACATTATTCTAAAGGGGTGTGTGTTTGGGGGGGGATTCAAGCGATTTAAAATGATTCGCCTGGGAAGAAAATCTAAACAGTATCTCATCTGACGTTTTATTAACCCATTGTATCAGTCAGAGTGTAGTGTGCAACACTGAAAATGAGACGAAGAAAAAAACTTTTAATCTCTAACCGGTTGCAATACTAAGCCTAAATCACATATATCCCTACTAAACGTTGCGCCTAAAACATTTCGGCTACCTCGTACCTGTGTTTTAACTTAATCAAAAGAGGCGGATATGGAGATAATTTGTGCCTGGGAAGCAAACCCCCTCCCCCATCTCATTTCTCGCCTGAGAATAGCATAAAAAAGGAAAAGAAAAAAAAACAACAACGGCTTAACTACCTTTGTTAATTTTTTGCCTGAAATGACCAACAAAAGACTGAAACGAAGCGAAAGAGAGTCAGAGAAGAGTCAAAGCACAGATTGTTTTTAGCTCGGACTGAAATGAGTTTATGCAAAGACGGATGAATACTGGTTTGTATACAAAGAGCTTTTATATATATATATATATATATATATATATATATGTATATATATATATATATATATATATATATATATATATATATATACACGTATATTTTTCATCCTGTTTAGTTTTGGATTTAAGGCCGTGCCGAAGCCTTTATTGATTCAAGCTTTGAATAAGAGGTCCGCTCTGCTGATGTATTCATGCTTATGTAAGCAGATATTGTTTAATTAATGAATTAACGGCTGTTATTCAGAGCATTGTACTTCAAATTGAAGTGATTTTTTCTTTTTTTTTTGGGGGGGGGGGCAGAAAAACGTCAGTAGCTAATTCTACAGTCTCATTCACCTTCTATTATTATTATTATTATTATTATTATTTCTGCTTAGAGGTCACACACCAAAATAACAGCATACATTATTTTGTCCTCATTTTAAACAAGCTAATGTTCAAAAATTCACCTTAGAAGGACATTATTAAACAGAGATGAATTTTTTGTTAATTTTATTTTAATGATGATTAAGTTTTTTTTGTCCCAGATTTCTTCGGGGTAAGAAGCATCGCATATCAGGCCTGTGTGATATGATATGATGTACTGAGTCCTGCTGACAAGCTACTGTGTTTTAAATGTACTGTATGTATTTGTAAAGAAAAAGAGAAAAGAAATCTCAAATTGTTTTATATTCTTACAGTAAACATTAAAGTTGATATTTATATAATAAAAACAAAAAAAGAAACTTGGGATTTGTATCTTGGCCGAGTTTTGTTTTAGGAAGGTTTTTACAGTTTAAAGGTTTTAAACGGATCGATTGATTAATTAATTATAAATAAAACAAGCAGGATTTAGTGACAAGTTTATAACACACTGTGCTGTATATACGTAAAACCTGATATCGACAGCTGAGACCTAAGAGCTGGTGCATCAGGATGGAAATAAGAATTATTATTGATATTAATAATATTTATTAGCAGCGACGTTTACAGCACGCACAAAATGGACGCTTCTTGTTTTGCACATTAGGGGGGGCTTTAGCAATTAATCAGGACCACATCGCTGTTTTATAGCATTTTAAGCGACCTGACCATAATGTCATATCATATCGTCCACTTTATAAGGAATCTCTCTCTTTCTCTCAGAGGAACGATCGTCACACACGCTTCTTTTCCCTCTGTTATTTTTCTGCGTCCTTTCTTTTTTTATTTATTTTTTAATACAAAATCCCAGTCCATGGCAAAAAGTCTAAAAAATGTGCTGTCTCAGTCACGCGTATCAGAGATGTCGTTCTGTCCCTCCTTCTCCTTTTCCACCCCCCCTCCTTTCTTTCAGTCAGGCAGAAAAGGGACCCCCTCCTCTTTCTCTGCCCCCTTCACATCACACGGACACTTTTAAACATTCCTCACCGCCATTCAAAGCTCTTCAGCTTTTCTTCTCCCCACCCCCGTCCCCCGCCACCTCCTGCCCCACTCTTTCCTCCATCACACACTCTTTGAAAGGCCTCCTGGCCCCTTGACCAGACCAGGAGAGCGTGTGAGAGAGAGAGAATTGTCAGCGTAAAAGCTCACCGAGATCTCTCTTTTAAACCACCGAGACATTTCTCTAAGCCGTAAGCATCGTGTCCCATGTTGTCCTGCCAGTCAGTCACACCCACAATGCGGACGCATGCCTTCAGTTCAATTTTCCCAAGATTTTCACTGTCGAAATGCTTCATAGTTATTAATGCAGAAATATATACACAGTATATCACTTCATCCTTTATGTTTTACGGATTTAGAAACAGGTTGTAAAAAAAAATCGCCTCCGGTTTCTGCAGAAAACAAAGGAGCCGGCTCGTTCGCGACGACGCGCAAGGCTCGAAGGTGTCGCTTGACTTTTTAAAAATGTAGGCTTTGAAGTTTTCGAGGTGCGACTGAGGTACGAGGCGGCTGTCTCAGGACACGTTTGATCGGACCGAGCAGCAGTTCAAAGGCATTCCTAAATCAGGATTGGGTCAGTTTTTTTTGTGGTGTGGTGTCCAGAGTCTTGGATGGTGTAAGAAAAATAAAAGGAGGAATAAAGAGAGAGAGAGGGAAGAAGGAAAGCGAAGGTGTGTAGTCATACTGCCGGCCTGTTTGCCGATCCTTGGATAAAGGGCAGGAATCTGTGAGTCACCGTTTGACTTTGCTCTGTGAAAAGTGAGCATGCAGTGCGAGTCCGGTCTGACTAAGGCACACGGGCACGCTGGCTCTGCAAACAGCACACGGGGAGACGGGAATGTTTCCTCGTTAATCTGTGTGTGGATTTCCTTATTTTAGTATTTTTTTTAACATAACGTTTTGCTTCGCTTGTGCTCTGGAAGAACAAAAAAAGAAATAATTTCATTGTTCTAATCAACACGTGATTTTTAACACCATCCGAAATGCAGTTGAAATCCTGCTTTGAGTGACATGTACGTTTCCTACATTACCCACAATGCTGTTCGATAGTGGTGCACTGAAATTCAGCCCTGGCTTCCTGTTTATCAGCAGCAGCGCTCATTCCTCTCACATCCTCATCTCTCTCTCTCATGTCATGTTGATTCCACCGTCGGTCTCGTGTATCACTGATCATCCAGGCATGACACGATCCTGACATGATGCAGAACTGCATTCTGGGACTTTGAGTCTAAATCTCGTTTGCACCCTCTGTTAGGGCTGTGCTGGATTTCGAAGTTGGTTATCAGTTCAAAATGAATGCTATACAAGATCGATCTTGCTCTTAACCCTTTATAGGAAGGAAACTCACCGGAATACTTGAAAAAATGTAAAAATCTCAAGACGTTTATGATTATTTCCAAAAATCGCTGTCATGTTGATGTTGCAAATCGAGCTGGGTGACGTTACCGTATATGGTTCTTCACTCGTATAGGGTGAAATATTGAAATGATTTAAAATGTGCAAAACTAAATCTATAAAAGAAAACCTTGTAGAAAACCTTATTTTCCACAAATATATGTTTTATCTTGGATCCTGGCACTTTTTGCTAACGTGCCTCATAACCCGTCTAAGGGTTAAACAGCAACCATGACTGATATGATAAAGAATATAACAAATATATTATATATTAAAATACTCGCACTAATCATTTTAAATTTTAGCTTCCGCTTTCATCTCTTGCACTTTTCTACACGTAGAAATTTCACTATAATTCCTGATTGATTCCTAGCAGTTACTGGATGACATGATTTAAGACAAATAAATCAAACTAAACACGAGGTGAAAAAGACGATCGCGTAATCCTCACCTCGGTATTAAAAGGCATCAGTATTTATTATATCCTAATAGGTATTCATATTACATATCATGTTATTCGGTAACATTCATTATAATGAATTATTCAGTCAGTACAGTGAGACTAATAGGAGCGGCGTGTAATAAGTCTGGAGAGTTTTGACCAGGGTGCTGGTGAGAACTCCAGCTTGAGGCAGGTCTAATTAGGGTCTTCCCACTTCTCCCCCCTCCGCGTCTCTTTGGTCTCTGCCGTATCTATCTGCGTGGAGCGTAAGGTGTGAGCTAACGGCTGTGAGGTGCCAGGTTTCCTCTGTGAGGTCGGGACAGAGTTTGACTCGCGGTCATGTGACCTTGCTGGATGTGTGAGGGCTCGGGGATGGAGGGTAGGGGGGCAAGCTGTCGCCTACGCTCTCTCCCAGAGAGAGAGAGAGAGAACCGAATCGTTCAGAGGCGTACAAACAACTCGAGGCTTAAGCGCTGTCACGGAACGCATCAGCATAATGCGCGTTACGCTTCGGGCACATCTTTTCCTGTCGTCTTTCTCTTTCATGCATCCGTCCGTCTGTTTCTCCCCGCGCCGGTTTGCCATCATGCGGATCGGATCGAGCGGATCGTACGCGCGTGTCCCGCTGCTCCCTATCTGCTTTCATATACAGTGTAACCGGACACGCCGAGCTCGGTGCGTCAAAGTAACCCAAGTGCAGGATTGCGGGAAAAAAAAAAAAAAAAAAATCATGTAATTTGAAGCTTTGTCAGATCTTTCTAAACGAGCCCTTTCTGGCGTGACCTGAAATCCTGAACCGGCGGTAATACTGACCCCGCTGCAGCATCAGGCACGGATTAAAAAAGGAAAAGGAGCGGATCTATGGATCTGCACCGGATCAGATTTTCCCGATGTCGATCTGCTGAGATGTTATATTCACTCACTCACTCATCATCTATACCGATTTATCCTGTATTCAGGGTCGTGGCGGCCTGGATCCTATCCCAGGAGACTTAGGGCACGAGGCAGGTGCCAATCCATCACAGGGCACAAACACATACACACACACTCATTCACACACACTACAGGCAATTTGGGAAAGCCAATTAACCTAAATCTGCGTGTCTTTGGACTGTGGGAGGAAACCGGAGTACCCGGAGGAAACCCACCCAACACGGAGACAACATGCAAACTCCATGCGCACAGAGACGGGATTCGAACCCGGACCCTGGAGGTGCAAGGCGACAGTGCTAACCACTATAACATAGGGTGCCTATGTTATATTCCTAACGTCTTAAATTCCCAGATTTACATTTCTCACTTGTAACTGCGCACCTTTTTATTAGTTTCACTGTAGTTCCTGAATAATTAATAGGTCTTACTGAATAATAAATAGACTTCTAGATGGATATCTAAAAAAAAAAAAAAAAAAAATCCTTGACTTGAAAAGGAAAATAAAAATCACTCTGGATAACAGGATTGTATTTTCACAGAAGATTTATGATGTGATTAAATTCTGACATCGGTCCTTACTCAGTTTGCACGTTGTTTAACTTTCTCATAGTGATGTCACTGCTTTATTTCTACTTAAAAAGAGCGATGCAGCGGCGCTTCAGTCCTTTCTCTCGGTCCAGATCTCTCACTTCAACTCGTTATCTGTTATCGACTCTGCTTCATGCGAAAATCCCCGTCAGCACCATCATGCTCGTCATCTTTAGACATTCGAATCGTATCTCGACTGGCGATTCGATCCGGTTTAGTTCGCGGGAATTTCAGTTCGATTTTCAGTTCAATCTGATTTCTGTCTCAAGCAGCTATATTTCTTACAGTATTAAAACAAAAAAACTTGTAAAAGTATCTCATATGCATAGAAATGCTGTGCTAGTTTGTGCTGTTGATTTTTTTTTCCTTCTGTTAATTGTTTTTTCCCCCTTCTGTACCACACTCCAGTCCTGTAGGTGGCAGTATTGGCTGTAAAGTAGAGCAGGAGGCTGCCATACCAAATATTTATAAAAGTGTGAATCGATTCTGAATCAAAAAATTTAATTGATCAGCATCAACAACAACAAAAAAATCATTAAATGAAACTGCATAACAGCTGTAGTCATATCGTAGCTCGTTAACCAGCCGAGTCGAGCCGCTGAGAACCCGGTATCGCGTGGCCGCATTGCATTCTGGGACGCTCAGCCCAGCGTACAGTAGGTTCGTTGACGTTAACATGACGTTATCTCTCTTTTGCTAAATATAAGCTCTTGCAAGCTCCTTTTTTTTTTGTTGTTGTTGCTTTGATCTTTAGCTAGCAGTAAAAAAAAAAAAAAACACAACAAAGCTCCCATGTGACCTTGGTGCATCACATGACGCATCACATGACTGATCAGGTTTTCAAGAGAATAACAGAAATACAGCAAACAAACATTGATTTTAATACGTTTCAGGATGGAGTCAACATACATGTGAAAAGATGTGTGTGTGTGTGGGGGGGGGGGGGGTTATCAATGCCCAGTTCTTGAACGTTATATCACGTAAATGTACAAAACCAGAAATATGCATGTATGTGTGTGTGTGTGTGTGTGTGTGTGTGTGTAACCTGCAACCGAGATGAGGTTGAGCACACAGTTTTTTTTTTTCTTTTCCCAGTGTGCGTGCGTGCGTGTGTGTGTGGGAGGTGGAGAGAGGGTGTGAGTGCTGTGTGTGGCGCTCCGCATCCACTCAGCCAGGAAGAGAAGTGGCGAGAGAGTGGAGAGAGGGAGGGAGAGAGAGAGAGAGAGGGATGAGAGATGGATGACAGGGGGAGGCACGCTGCTCCGCTTCGATCTCTCCACACAAATGCATTAGGCTCTTTACCACATGTGCCCGGCCCTCAGAAGCCACAGGCCACCCGCTCTCAGCACGGCACACAGGCGGCCCGAGTGGCTCTCGCAATCGACTCAGAGGTTAATGGAATGTTTTTCGGGGTCGTACGCTGATATTCGGACAGCGTGTGATGGTGGAAAAGTGTGAACGTTAAAACAAATATACATCTACGTGACTGGATACAATAAATACAATACACGATGGTTCAAACAAGACTTATTGTACTTTATAAGCCGTAATTAAATGATATTTGATGATGATGATGATGATGATGTGAGACATCAATTACATAAAAAATATACTTAGTCACATATTTACAGTGCAATACCATTTAAACCGCAGAGTATAGGTATAAAGTCATGATGAATGGTTATATTTATTCATCAGACCATTTTAAGCAAATCTACTCACGATCCAGTTGAGGGTTTTACTTTGGTGGATTTGAAACCCCACAGTCGTCAGCCTGAAGCGGCGCGCACGGCGGATGTTCGCACCTCGCAGGTTTCTTCACTGGTGTCGAGTAATGTCAGGGGGCTACCGGCAGTCGTAGTGGTGTGTGACGCGCTTCTGTGGAGAACACAGTAGTTCAGCAAACACAGACCCTCAGCCAGCTTATGTCACGTTCTAGCGTACATTACATACAGCATCACTTATGCTATAGCAACTTTAAACAAGCATTAACATCATCGCCAGCCTCTCTTCCGCTTCGACTCTAGCGAAGTTAGAAAAAATCCTGAACTCGCTTCATAAAGAAAACCTCAATTCTCACTTCATGTCAGGAAACAGTGCTGACGCTAGAGACGCCTTCCAGAAAATGTCATTCCTTTAAAATAGCACCGATTACACTTTTTCTGTTCATTATTAGTATTGGATGATGCCACGTACTAAACGTGCAATTTTAACGCATACAGTGTTGGAACGCGAGCGATCTGACCAATCAGAACCAAGAACTGAACAGCTCAGTGCCTTCAAACACACGAATCAAGTCATTAATTAATCAGTCAATCAATATACCCATCAATCTATAAGGGGCGTTCAAGTCAAACTGGGACTGTTTGCACTTCTCGGATACCATCAAGATACGCCGGAGCCATGATCATACTACCCGAGTCTCAGGCCTCCCAGGAACTCCTTCAATGGCCCAAACATGTGAAAACGGCTTGGAGTGAGATCAGGACCGTACAGGCGATGTGGCAATAACTCCCAGCCGAGTTCCTGTAACGTGCAAGTGGTGTTGGTGAATGATTGTGTGTACAGTTCACACAGAACGCTTTATGCTTTGCTGTAAATGGCAAAGCGTTCATTTTCGAATCATTGGTTTTAGGACGCATGTAGAATCTAAATACATGTAATTCATGGCATACACCACCGTTCAAAAGTTTTAGATCACTTGCAAATGTCTTTGTTTTTGTTTAGTGATTTATTTTCTACATTCTACAACAATACTGCGGATTTCAAAACTATAAAATAACACATATGGAATTAGGTAATTACGTAACAACAAGAAAAACACCAGTTAGTTGTTATTGTAAGACACAGAGGTCGGCCTTTCTGTAATAGTTCCTGCAAGAACAGTATTGTCAAGTGCATTTGCAAAATCCGTCCAGCACCATAATGAAACTGTCTCTCATGAAGGCCGTCCCAGGAGGACGAGACCAAAACCTCCCTCTGCTGCAGACGAGAAGTTCATTTAGAGTTATCAGCCTGAACAATGACCAATTAACAGCAGCTCAGATTAGAGGCGTTATGAAGTCTTTACAGAGCAGAAGTAGCAGAAACATCTCAATATCAACTGTTCAAAGGAGATTCATGCAGTTTCTTGTGACGCCTTCAGCAAAACTTTACAATGTAGAAAGAAATAAACATCAGGAACCATCATCAGGAGTTAGAAAGTGTTCTAAAACTTTTGAACGGTAGTGTATATTTGATGACATCATGTGATATCAAACAAATATTTACAGAAAGAACAACAACCTCACAGATACTGTATTATGAAGCCCTTTCTGCAACTTTATGCTTATATGTACAAGTAAAAACATACATGTACAGTTTTGTGACGATGCACCAGAATACGTTCCATTTTTAAGCAAGCAAGGTTTATAGTTATTAATACATTATTAATACTTTGCTGACTGTCCATTGTTGCCTCTGAGAGCAACCTTCAGGTCAGAACGAGGGGGTTGATCTCAACAAATCTCCCAACTGCATGAAGACGTCTTTCGGTAGCTTCGGGTCAACCGGGTCACGACTCGGTTACTGTTTTACTCATGCCTTTAAAGTGAATTATGTTAGAGGTAGGAAGGGGGATTTGAAGATTCCTAGCAGTTTGTCCTCGGGGAAAGTCCACCGTCAGACGGACAACAATCTGATTGAAATTTGTTTTAGGGGGGGAATGTCTTAAATATAATGGAGGTCTATTCTAATCTGCGAAGGAGGACACAAACAGCAGTCAGCATTATGGAAAAAAACATTTTGAGTGCGTAATTTTTATCATAAAACTATGGTTGTGTGTGTGTGTGTGTGTGTGTGTGTGTGCGCGCACAGAGGAGGTCTAAAGTGGTGCAGAATAAAGGTAGAAGATCTCTGAATATTTCCTGAACTTTTGGCATGTCAGCAGCTTGCCTCTAGCCATTTTTGAAAATTCCTCATCAAGCTCAGAGTTTGGAAATAGAAAAGAAAAGAAAAAAAAACAGAAGGAAGAGAATGTTCTAGAAAGGACAGCAGCATATTTAAACAGGAATGTGCTGTGTGCCAGCAGAATGCTGTTTCTCTCTCTCTCTCTCTCTCTCTCACACACACACACACTCACACACACACTCTCGCTGGGTCTGAGGCCTGGCTGCTCTGTGTCAGAGACGTGGAACAGGCGGCATTACACAACAGGAAGTGAGGCAGGTCCCCGGAGCCTTAAGACAAATAGACCGGTTTGATCAAGTTTAGTGCTGGGCTCCCCCGAGCCTGCCTCTCAATAGTGGCGCCACTTCGCAAACACACACATACACACACACACGAGAAAGAGAGTGCTTACAGCTTCATCCAGCGCGCTCTTCCTCATACAGCACAGGCAAAATGGCCGAGACCCGACTGTATGAGCGAATATTAATAACCTCTGAGATATCATGAGATATCTCATGATCCGGACATCCCAGTCTTACACTCCCATGGTAAAAGTACAGTTTCAATTTTCACCTTTCCATGCTAATACAGTTTAACACCGCAATCTTTTTTTTTTTTTCATAAGCTCATGAATATTTAAATCCAGTGATGGACGTTGACCTTTCTAAGTGCTTGCTAGGGGGGCGGGGCCACATTTCAACTGTGATGTCACTAAATAAACCGAGAACTAATGATGGTGCGGTAGCTGGCTCGCTCAGTGAGCCACAAGAACCTTGATGCTAAGCTAGCTAGCATCAATAACGAACGTATGGTTATGGTCGTTATAGCAACATTACGTTTTAAGATGCAGATGCATAAATCAATAAGACGATGTGTTTCCAGTCCTGTTTGTTTTTTTTTTCTCTCAAAATTGTTAATGTCTCAGTTAACTAATATTGGAAATGACACGACTGGACGTTAGCGAACGGCTAATGTCTCCGTCTCCTCTTCGGCTTGATTAGTTAAGTATGTAAGTTGTAACGAGCGGTGATGACGAGGAAATCTCTTATTTTCATATGCATCAGTATATAGATATCTGTGATATAGTGATGATTTTGGATGTAATGTATAGAACACATGATGTGTTTTATTCCTCTTATACCACATCAAACTGTCAAATCTAACCATTTCTGATGTAGTATTAAGTATTTTTTTTAATCCAGTTATTGTTAAATGCAATAAAAGATCCAGTTTTTATATACATATATATATATATATATATATATATATATATATATATATATATATATATTATTGAATATATAGCACTATGGGTCCCAAGTACGGTAGCAAGAAGAAAAGGGAGCTGCTTTCAGATTTCAGGAATCATAAATTAAAGGTTAAGTAAAGTTTAATGTCTATTTATTTCCTATTTTACTTAATTTACACGTCTTTTCTAAATGTACTGATTGTTTTATATGCAAAAAATAGTGTTGGAAATTGGTAATATTGGTCATATTTCCGGGTGGCTGGAACGGATTATTACTTCCTATGGGAAAATGAGTTTCGCAATATGAAATTTCACCTTAAGAACTCGCCTCCGGAACGGATTAAATTCACATGCCGAGGTACCGCTGTACTGATATACTGTACCTGAAACAGGTATAACTGAGTAACAAACCGATAATAAAATGCAAGGATAGCGCGGAAATCATTTAAAAGCTTACAGAGGTTTCTATCTAATATACAGCTGTTGATTTTAATAGTGCGTTTTTATTCGTTTGGCAAATCAAATGTGCAGTGTTAACATTAGAGTTGTGAGTTAGGATTTTCCCCGGCTCTCTCTCTCTATTCATGGCATACATCAATACTTAAAAAAATAAAAAGTTTCCCTGAATACAGTGGATTCGCTCCAGGAACGCTGGTTAAAGTATAACTAAAAACAGGATCTAGGACAGGCAGTGGAGCCTTATAGAGGAGCCAAGTCTAGTCTTCAGCTGCTCATTAATGCACACACACACACACACACACATACACGATTCAAAGTTATCTGCACACTGTCCAGTCCTGTAATCTCCAAAAGCATGATGGAAAAAAATAATCTACAGTCAGCAAAAGTAAGTTGCCATTGTTTCAGCCTGTCAAAAGCTTCCAGAGAGGAGAGAACATTCCAGCACTCAGAGCCGGCAGGAGGGACGGGCCAAGTGGGATAGTGGTAAAACCAGGCACAGCCGACCACAAGGCTCTAAACACTCGCGAATACTCGCCCTCACGAAGCGTACACTGTGCTATTATTCACCATTTCTATGCTTATAATGCAGGTCAATGCCACGATTCTTTCTTACGGCTTGTCTCGATTATCTAAATGCAGAACTCGTAAGCACACACTCCGGCAATAACCGCACACTCTTCCGTCTGGACACGACCATTTTTCAGGCAAACTAGGCAAACACTACAAGTATATTTGGGTTTACGTTCTTAGATTTCCAGGTGTTGCAGAAAAAAAATAAATCACACGTTGTGTCAGGAATCTTCGTAACACCAGATCTAAATACATCATGATCACCAGAAAAGGTGTAACGATACTCGTATAAAATCAACCAATAGGAGTCCAGGGGGCGGAGTCAGTATTAATGATTGAAAGGAGGCAGGGCGAGTAGTTGATTTTAAAGGTGCTTAGACACGATTGCTCCATCCTTCCCACTTCGCCACTAGCCGGACTTCACATTATTATTGTTCTCCGCATACTATTGTTCTAACGCATTTTCACCCTCCGATACAGCAGGTGGCAGTATAAACCTAGTTGCTTCACGAGCTGCCATTAAACTCAAGAGATGAAGCGAACGAGGAAGTCGATCTTCACATTACACCTAATATTATCGCCATTTCAGAACAAAATAAAGAGTGACGCACTTGGGTTCCTTCCTACTTTATTAACAAGCTATTTATTACATTACGTTGACGTTTGTGGCACTTGGCAGACAAAAGAGTTAGCCTTCAGATGGTGATGGAAGATTAGTACACATTCCTTTTTTTTTTTCTCTCTATTTATTTCCACGTATGTGTATATCAGTTTAGAAGTGGGAGGAGTATGAGGCACACACGGATGACATCAGCCTGTTGTTAGCGACGATCTAACAGAATGTCATTACAAGAACATGTACAGTACTATTACATTCTAAACAATAGCTCACCCCCCCCCCCCAAAATCATCCCTTCTTCCACTCCTTTACCATCTCTGTATCTCTCCCTCTCGCCTCGACTCTCAATCTTTATCTGGCTCACTCTCTCAGGCTGTCTCTCTCTCTTACTCGGCCTCTCACTCTCTTTGTCTTTCCCTCATTGTTTATCTCTCAATCCGTCATTCACTCTGTCTCTTCTCTCCTTCTTGCACACTCGCTCTCCATCACTCACTCACTCACGAATGCGCCATCTGTGTCTTTCACTCTCTCTCTCTTTTTGGCATTGACGTTTCAAGGCCACGATGGAAAGTTATAAAGAATCTCATGTTATCACTGCAAAATATTTTTCATATCCATCTCGAAATCTCTCCCTCCCTCTCTCATTTCTCCATCGTATCTTCTCTGATAGCGCTGCACCTTCCCTCACACTTCCCACACTATACCTCAGCCTCTGTCCATCTTCTTGCATCCGCCTATAATAAATACAGTATAAAACACAACATATCCTGTACGTCCCACCTCCTTCTCTCATCTCACACATGCAGTTCTTAGACGCATGGGTTCCATCCCCCATCCAATTTTTGTCTATCGTCTCTAGAACACTTCTGGGAGACCATGGCAAGTGTTGCTGCTTCCACAGTCTTTTTTTTTCCCCCCCTAGCTTTGTCACTCAGTGCGACATGTCCTGTCACATGGTCCATTCGCTCAAACAGACACATGGCTAGAAACTCGCTGTTGTTGCCTCCCTCTCTTTATTTCTCTCCATCTCTCTCCGTCCCAGTGCTCTCACCGTGGCAGAAATTGGGAACCAGCCTTCATCTGATGTGTATCTGCCCCTTCAGATGTGTCTCAGAGCAGCAGGACGGCCATCTAGGGTCGAAAAATCACGTGTCTGGAGCGTGTGTGTGTGTCTAGATAACGGTTATTAATGTTGTAATTCTGGAAGCAGTTGGTCCGAGGGGTGCGAGAACAGAGTCACTGTGCGGAACATAACATTTTGTGTGTCTGACGCACCGGTCCCACATTCCTTAAAGTACACAAGAAAGTTGGAAATAAGCTTGCTAGTAGAGGCCATCGCGTAAGCGCTGTATTTACATCACAACGCTGGTAGATCCTCGATTTTGAGGTGTTGATTCATTTTCTAAGGTGTTGATTAGTTTTCTCTAATAGCAGCACAGGATGTGAAGCAAATCACAGATTTATATTAATTCACTCCAAGTAATTTAAAGTCTAATTACAAAAACATGTTACATGAATGATCGTTATTTGTAGGAGTCGGAGGTGCATCGGTTAGCACGGTGGTGGCCTTGCACCTTCAGTGTCCGGGTTCGATGCCCACAGGATGGAATCTCCCCATGATTGGTGGGTTTCCTCCGGGTTCTCCGGTTTCCTCCCACAGTCCAAAGACATGCAGATTTAGGGTAACTGCCCTTCCCAAATTGCCCGTAGTGTATGAATGAGTGTGTAAACAGGTTAAAGCGGTTTAGAGATGAGTTAGAAGGAGTCTCCAGTACGTTTTCCGCCAAAGAGAAATATTCAAGACTGAAGAATTTGTTTGAGCTTTGGTTTTATTAACATTAAAAAGAAAGACAAATTGTAGCTGCTGTTGCATAAGAGGTAAGAGGAACCAACGCTTTAATGCCACCATAACCTGAACATCTCATGAACATGTCCCATGGTACTCTGACCCAACTACTCAGAACTTGACGTTTTCAATCTTCAAACTAGAAACAAAGTGGATGCCTCCACGTTCAAATTATGCTAGCATTAATCTAAACAGCTAGTATGTTCATCTAATCCTAAAATGACAAGTATATAGTCGAAGCTTTACAGATTATTGTATAATGTATAATGTTAAAATCACTGGAATTGGGTTAATATACTGTCCAATGCATCATTAAAACCTGGAAGGATCAAGATGGAGACAGCAGAAATCAGAGCTATGTTTAATAGTGAATGAAAGTTAGAGCGTGGGACTAAACAGCTGCGTACATGAGGGGGAAAAAACTCTCATCGGAAAAAAGACATCAGTTTGCTAGGGAGCATAAAAATTGGACTTTGGAGCGATGGAAAAAGGTCATGTGGTCCAGACTGAGCCTGTTCCAGAGTGATGAAGCGATGCTCCCATCATGCATAGTGTCCACTGTACAAGCCTCTGGAGACAGTGTTATGATCTGGGGTTGATTCAGCGACTCAGGTCTACACTCAGCAACGTTATGCGGCAATAAAATGAAGTCAGCTGACGACCTGAATAACCAGATTATCACATCTCTGAAGGTTTATGGAGGACGGGGGATATTCCAGGACTCAGCGTGTGGTTCTGGGAGCATGAGGACTACATGATATATTAAAGTCCCTGACTCCTTATCTGTAGATTTTAAAGAGAGGAATATGTCTGGATATGGCTGATTGAGTTAAAGGCTGTACAGTATGAGCTACTACGAGCAGCCATGTTGCCTTGATGCCTCTTCGGATCCTGGGGATGATATGATGATCTTGTCCTGAGCTTCTGAGTAGGAATTCTAACATGAATGGGGCATTATTTTTGGTTTTCTCTTTTATTAGCTCCAGTAGACAGCAACATAACATGCTTATGATGTAACACACTGTTTTAATAGCACAGAATTTGGGACGCAGACAAAGAAAATGAGTGTCTGTTGGAAATTCTTCACTGCTTACATACTGAATCGCTTTTAGGGCAGGAATTTATGCTGTGTGTGTGTGTGTGTGTGTGTGTGTGTGTGTGTGTTTATTGAATTAAATAAAAAGTAAGCCATAAGTGAAGGTTTCACTCCTCTTCATTATTATTCCTGTGGATTAATTAACGTCAATGTGTTTAAGTTTTAAATCTAATAATAATAATAATAATAATAATAAAAACGTGTTCGGGCAGCACAGAGAGGACAGAGACCACGACGACCCCATCACACTGCCTGTGTTAATTCATTTGAACAACATCAAGGCGTTCGTGTTTCAGTAGAGATGACACAAGACTTCAATTAAAGCCAGGCCAAGCAGGGAATCCACAGCGGCCCTCAGCAGCCCACGCCATTGATTTACTCTCCGGCACAGACGAGTCCGGGGCCTGCCTGCGATCCCATACCATCTGACCTGAGCCCTGAACAGCACTCTGAGGAGCAAACACCCTGCCTGTCTGCCTGCCTGTCTGCACACACACACACATTTGTTAATGTTCTGCTGATAGCACCACCCTCCTCCTCCTCCTCCTCCCTCCTCCTCCTCCCTCCTGAAAAGTCGCTCCTCGGCTGGATTAGAGTTCGACATGATTACAGATTTGGTTGCAGATGCGCGTTTTGTTTACGGGGACTAAGTGACTTCTGAAAAAGGCTTTCGGCTCTGAGAGCTTTTTCTCATCGTCTCCTCTGGGGCCAACCGTCAAGCTTTTGGAAAGAGTTAGAGGGGAAAGAGAGAGAGAGAGAGAGAGAGAGAGAGCGACTGAGACGAGGGGGAAAAAAAATCGGAGTAGAATTTGTAATATGCTAAAATATTCAGCACTCCAATGAGGTGAAAATATATCACTAGCAAACTTTAAGGGGAAAAAAGAAATTCAGGCGAAACCCAGGGTGTCTGGCTTTTAATTCAAAGCATCCGACCATCTTATTCATATTTAAAGGATAAGACCTTGGTGCAATAAGCGAAAGCAGCTTTGCATATGAGATCACAGCCAATTAAATAGACTAGTTTCTAATTCAAAGAGGGAAGTCAAGCCAGGAATGCCTCAAAAGTAGCTTCCGAGAAAAGAAAGAGAGAAAAAAAATTTTGTTCTCTTAGCCTAATATACGACCTGTGCTGAGAAAAGTTTAAAAGCATTGGATTGTTATTGCGGACGCGAACCGCGGTGGAGAATCATGACGCAGGTCTTTGGGCGCGGAGGTCGCCCGGTACAGACGTTATTTCATCTGTTTAAAAGGGTTCTGCTCAAATAAGTCTGTGGCTCTGGAGGTTGTCATGCGGATGAAAACCAGGTACCCAGTGTTCAACCCAGTGCTCGCAAACACCGCGTAGGGCCGGGAATAACAACAACCTACTGTAACCTCAATCTCTGTGGATCACAAATATCACAAAAGACAACAGCAGGTTTACTTATTGTGGTGAGCTTTAAACCAGTCCGTGTAGATAAGAGAGACGAGCTGAGCAGCTCACATGTGCGTGTATCATAAATAAAGGTATGGTTAAAAAAAATATGTTTTTCTCCACTTTCCCCCACTTTTTCTGGTCCTGGGAAAACTCCCATCCAAGCGCCAGATTTCTCCTATTATATAACATCTATATGGTGGCCAGGGGTAGCTCAGTGGTTAAGGCATTGGACTATGGTTCGGAAGATCCCAGGTTCAAACCCCACAACCACCACGGTGCCACTGTTGGGCCCTTGAGCAAGGCCCTTAACCTGCAACTGCTCAGATGTGTAATGAGATAAAAAAATGTAAGTCGCTCTGGATAAGAGCGTCTGCCAAATGCCTAAATGTAAATGTAAATCTACTGAAGACTCCAAGACAAGTGAAGGCAGACTTCAGCCTGCAGAACACGCGGCATCAGCGAAAGGCATGCGGAGCAAAGCGCTATCCGCCCTCTTCTGCATACATGAGCACCCAGGATGGGATGTTGTGTTCGTAATTGATGCAGTCGAGGGTAAAGGGCCTCTCTCAAGGGCCCAGCTTAGTGGTGCTGGGGTGGGTTTGAACCCAGAACCTTCTGATCAGTGATCATTGAGATTTACATATGAGGTCTAAACAGTGATGTGTACCATTTCCTTTTTATATAGGGGACCTAGTTTACTTTTTTATACCTTCTTTATACCCATGACCTGTCTCATAGGTCACTACCGTGTGTGTGTGTGTGTGTGTGTGTATATGCTTAATAAACACTCGCCCTGCTTTTTCTCTTCCTCACATTTGTAAATATATATATCTTTCTACCCGCTCCTCAAATTCGTCTATTATTCATGATGTTTATTATAGTCCTAAGAAAAAAGAAAAAACCGTGGTAAGTCGCTCCTCCGGTTCGTGGCTCAGTTCCGCCCAGGAGTCACGATTTTAATTTGTCCGAACCAGACACGAAAGAGAGACGGCACAGATACATGTTTTGAATTAGACCGTCGAGGGGAATTACATCAGGGCGCGTGTTAAACGTTTCACATCAGACTGCTTTCTTAAGGAGGGGCGACGTCAAGCTAGTTTCGCCATTTTTGATCTGTTCCTGCTGACCGTGACTCAGAACCAGATCCTGAAGCCGTAAGTGTTACTATTTTAAAGGTTGTTTGGTGAGGCTAATAAAAGCACTGCATTGCATGATGAAACAGGACAAATCTGCGGAGAAATAGGAGTATTTCATGTCAACAGGCAGTGGTGGCTCGGTGTGTTAAGGCTCTGAGTAACTGATCAGAAGGTTGATGGTTTGATGCCCCAGTTCCACCAGGATGGGACCTTAAGCAAGGCCCTTAACCCTGGTTACTCCAGGATTGCTGTATAATGGTGACCCTATATGCTGTATAATTTTAACTCCTTATAACGTCCCAAAAAACGTCCCTTTCTTATTTCTGCTATCTGTTTGGACAGGAAAATGCGCTCTTGCAGCGGGAGGAAGTTGGACAGTGCATTTAACGCTACAGACACGGAAACAGCTATCCACAGCTATCCGCTTCAAACCCAACGTAAGGACGAAAAGCAGCCCCTAACCGCTCTCCTATAGTTATGTTAAACCAAATAAAAATATCCAAACCACCCGAATGTATTTCGCAACCTTGTTTACGTTCAACGAAGTGCTCCTGAAAAGCTTTTTCCGATTACACGCTCGTTGTCTTGGCAACAAGTCCGACCAAAGCGTTAAAGGCTGGAAAAATTCCGACATGGCATCAGATCAGCAAACTCGGTAATCCGTCTATGAAAAATCCGAGCCCTGATCTGTGGAGTTTGTGGCGGGTTGTTGAAAAACGGTGCGCATTTGGAAGGTCCTGGCAAACGGCAAACAAGGCGAGGAGAAATGAAATAAATGAAATAACAGTCTTGTGACTGTCTGAGCTTGGAACCATGCCTGCAGCAGCCTGAGCTCGAGAGACCGAGACGGGGAGAGAGAGAGAGAGAAGGACGGGGGTGGTAGAGAGAGCGATAGAGGAAGAGGAGTGGAGACTTAAGGGAAGGCAGAGGGAAATAAAGAAAGAAGGTGAAAGGGTGACGGAGCAAGGAAGAGAGTCTGAAAAGGAGAAGTGAAAGGATGGACAGTGAGAGAAATGATACAGTCAGCATGGAGGCAGCGGACGAGACGAAACCGAACGACAGCAAAAGGAGAAAAATCTAATAATATGGAAGGCATAAAAAAAAGCACATAGATTTATACTGGTCTCTGAGTGTGTGTGTGTGTGTGTGTGTGTGTGTGTGTGTGCACGCTCAGCAGTGGTCCAGCTTTCTGCCGCCCAGCAGGAAAAATCCCATCATTCTCCACATTCCATACACATTCCAGCTCTACTTTCACCTCTGCCCCCCCCCTCCTCTCCTTTTTTTAGCCTGCCTTTGCAGCAGACCTGCTGGGGTAAGGGACCCTCGCCTGAGCACCCCCCCACCCCCCCACCCTCCTCCTCCTCCTTCCCTCCCTCTTTTCTCACCCTGACCTCCATCTCGCTCCACACATCTGCTTCAGAGATGTTTTAACTCTAATTAAATTCCTACAGAGTTGACTGCATTGTGTTTGCTCACGTTTAAGCACTTACAGGTCCTATATTGTACTATTTCTTTAACAAGTTAACACAGGTCGTCAAAGAGCCCGGCCTAAGTGTGTGTGCGTTAATACTCCTCGGATAATGCAGATTTAACTACTTATAATTGTTTCACTCCTCCTCCAAATACGCTTTCAACAAGCCGGGGGAGGGGATCTTCTTATATGAGGTCACAATAGGGGGAAACGTATAATTGGCTTGTTTAATAAAATTTGTTAAAATCTGAATTGTGCAAAATGGCTTGTAATCAAATTCAAAATTCATTTCTCACAGACACAATATGACATGCAGTGACGTGCTTATACGACCACCCGTGACCTCAAAAGATAAAAAGAAAAGAGTATATTCATATAAAGAAATAAATAGGAAATAAGAGAAAATTATTTAAAAAATTAATAAAAATACAGACAACTTTAGCTGTAAAATATACAGTATGTACAAGTAATAAAATAATGATACACACTTTAGGAAAATAAAAAAAATAGTATGATGTATATAATATTAATATAATATTAATAATATTATCCGAATACTATACATATCAATATATAACGTATAGCAATAAACTTTAAAATAGCATTAAAATATTTCTACAAGTTTTCCTTTCCTGAAGTGTGTATATGTTTTTTTTTGGCTGTATGTATAAAATATAACATGAATGAAGCCTATGATGGCGCCTTTCTCTCGTGTACTCATTCATTATATGTAAAAAAAAAAAAAAAAAAAAAAAAAAAAGGAATAAATAGAAAATACATAAAATAATAATACGTATATTAAAAATTTATTGAGAAAAAAAATTGTAGTTAGAAAATCAGAAGAATAGAAGAAAATCAGGAAAAAAAGATCCTGCTTATAATAATAAAAGTAAAAAAATAAATAATTAATAAGTAGGTAGAGTTAAAATGCGTACAGGTAGACTTCTACAAAAAGAAGAAGATAAAGAAGAGAGGGATGAAGCACAGAAGAAATTAATAAATTCAACATATTTGTTTCTAATATATGTTAATGTTTTATACGGCCTGGCTCGTTTTAAATGCTGTTTGGGTTTAAATAAGTAAATATTTACTTAGAGATTAGATAATTAGTGCAGTGATTAATATGTTTGGACTTGCAACATGTCTTTCATCTCCTTCAAGTGATACAGTGAGGAACTTCTCTTATCTTATCACTGGAGACCCAACTGAATGTCAAATTACTAACCTGCATCGAGCAAAGAAAACAACTAAGGAGACGACTAAGGAGAATTTTCTAACATATTATATACAAACAATAAATAAATAAATAATAATAATCTGATATACCTTAAACGCTGTTGGTCTGAATTCAGAGTCGACTGCATTGTGTTTGCTGACATTTAAACACTTAAAGGTCCGTATTTCACTATTTATTTAACCAGTTAACACCGGCCTCACAGCTCCCTTCAAGTGTGTGTGTTAATGCCCCAGCTGAAACATCCCTCGCATAATGCATTCTTTCCTACCTCAAACTATTTCACTCTTCCTCCAGATGTGCTCGTTTAACAAGCCGGGGGAGGGGATCTTCTTATATGAGGTCACAAGAGAGAAAAAAAATCCAGTTCAGTCCCAGCCGATACTAAATTGGAAAAGAACAAAAAAAGCATGGGATGTTTTATTTCTTCTCAGTTTGTTGTTTGTACACTGAATGTCTAAAAATGACTAAAACGTTCTGCATAATAGGTGACCTTTAAATTTTCTTGAAATATAAAAGTATAAAATATAAGTATATTTTATCAAAAGTTCGTACACACCAGAGCTACAGTATGTTTAATAGTGAAAATAAGTGCATTTCCACAAAACACACACACACACTATGATGGGAACTCACAGGGTTGGGCCTAAACAGCTGTGTGTCTATAAACTTTGGAACAAAATTGGAACAAAAATATAAATTGGAGCAAAATAAAAATAATAATTTGGAGCAACGGGAAAAGGTCACGTGATCTGATGAGTCCAGACCGACCCTATTCCAAAGTGGGCGTGTCAGGGCAATGAAGGGAAGCGCATGGAGCGATGCACCCATCATGCATAGTGTCCACCGACCTGAACGTACTGAACGACCACATTATCACATCGATGGAGGTTTTCATCCCGAATGGAACAGGAAATAATACAGGACGTAAATTGTGAAAAGGTGGTTCTGGGAGCATGTGGAATCATTTTCAACAAAATATTTGCGACTTTTTTTTTTTTTTTTACACAGGGAGTGTATGTTCTAATTCAATCATAACTCTAAAGTTTATTCATTGTTTACTCATTTAGTCCTCATGAATATGACGACACAGGACAAGAAGAGAAGAGATTGTAAGAAGATACAGAAGAGACAAGAAGAGAGAGAGAGAGAGAGATGGAGAGAGAGAGAGAGAGAGAGATGGAGAGAGAGAGATGAGGAGAGTGATGGAGAGAGAGATGGAGAGAGAGAGGGCTTGTTTTCTGTCTCTCTCAGGGCCTCCCAAGATGCCACTCAGGGTGAGGCTATTAATCATTGACGAGCCCCTGTGGCTCAGTGTGTCGAGAGAGAGAGAGAGAGAGAGAGAGAGAGAGAGATATGGAGCACAACAGCAGGCACCGAAAGCAGCCGAGTGAAGCCAGGCAGCGTGCAGTAACATTAACAGTGTGCTCTCTCTCTCTCTCTCTCTCTCTCTCTCTCTCTCTCTCTCCTCACTGTACAGCTCCTCTAAGACCCGGGAGCCTGTCCCTCCTGCAGGTGGAACAACCTCGCTCTCCCTCCACCACACACACACACACACACACACACACACACACACAGAGAGGAGCCTACAGTGCAATATAAACACATGCACACACAAACAAAAGAAAGACACACAGATAGACAGAGAAACCGAAAAGAGCTAGTGGAAAAGACAGAAAGAGACAGAAAAAGACACTTATAGTGTGAGAGAGAGAGAGAGAGAGAGAGAGAATGTATGGCTTAGAGTGAAGAGCCAACACACACACACACACACACACACACACACATACACACAAAACTGAAAACCGATCTCCCACTGGATCCCCTTACAGCCCTGGCTGCTGCCTCTCACACAGACTGCCAACAATGTTACACCCAGGAGAGAAAGAGAGAGAGAGAGGAGGGGGAACACACACACACACACACACACACACACACACGGACAAGAGGGAACTGAATAAAAAAGAAGGAAAGCGTGAGGGCAGAAACAGGCCATCGACAGAAAATAAGAGTGTGTGTGTGTGTGTGTGTGTGTGTGTGTGTACCAGAAACAATGGCAAAGAGGTGATAAAGACATTGTTAGAGAGAGAGAGATGGAGAGATAGAGATGGAGAGATAAAGAGAGAGATGGAGAGAGAGAGATGGAATGATAGAGAGATAAGGAGATGGAGAGAGAGAGAGATGGAGAGAGAAATGGAGAGATAGAGAGATGGAGAGAGATAGAGATGGAGGGAGATAGAGAGAGAGATGGAGAGAGATAGAGATGGAGGGAGATAGAGAGAGAGATGGAGAGAGAGAGAGAGATGGAGAGAGATAGAGATGGAGGGAGATAGAGAGAGAGATGGAGAGAGAGAGAGATGGAGAGAGATAGAGATGGAGGGAGATAGAGAGAGAGATGGAGAGAGATAGAGATGGAGGGAGATAGAGAGAGAGATGGAGGGAGATAGAGAGAGAGATGGAGAGAGATAGAGATGGAGGGAGATAGAGAGAGAGATGGAGAGAGATAGAGATGGAGGGAGATAGAGATGGAGGGAGATAGAGAGAGAGATGGAGAGAGAGAGATGGAGAGAGAGAGAGATAGATGGAGAGATAAAGAGAGATGGAGACATAGAGAGAGAGAGATGGAGAGATAGAGAGAGAGATGGAGAGATAAAAAGAGAGATGGAGAGATAAAAAGAGAGATGGAGAGATAAAAAGAGAGATGGAGAGAGAGAGAGAGAGAGAGAGATATAGAGAGAGATGGAGAGAGAGAGATGGAGAGATAGAGAGATAAAAAGAGAGATGGAGACATAGAGAGAGAGATGGAGAGATGGAGGGAGAGAGAGAGAGAGAGATGGAGAGAGAGAGAGAGATGGAGAGAGAGAGAGAGAGGGGCCTGAGTGGAATGTAATGTAGCTTTAATCTGGTATTTCCTTTTCGCAGAGAGAGGGATATTCCTGGGGATGGGTGGGAGACTGTAATCCTGTGCCCGACACACACACACACACAATCTCTGCTTGGCCAAAGAGCAAGGGCCTGAAGACCAGCTGTAGCGTTACACACACACACACACACACACACACATACGGGTTTATATGGTTTAGACGGACAATTTCGCGAAACCAGCCCGAAGGTGGTTTAGATGGACTACCCTTTCCCGAGGTCTTAGAGCTATGGGATTAAGCTTAAAATACTCTAAAAATTCTGAAAAAAAATTGGGTCACTTCAGAGTTCAGATACACACAACAGAACTTCATACACATGACCCTGCTCCAATTGTGGTTTAAGCAGACATTTCACTTTTTGACAAATGTGTGGTATAGGAGGACAGGAAAAAGCATTGTCCAGACAATGACGTTATTTTTTAAATTAACATAAATTAACATATTAACATAAATACACATACCTGACAACACAGCATTAACAGGACAGGTCTTTTTATTTTGAACAATGTTTACTCAGGATTAAGTGTATTGCACAAAAAAATAAAAAATCCCACATTTGCCTGTGGATTTACTGCATTTTAGCATTTCCTTTGTTTTACACACTAGTCATGTTTGCTTGCCATTTAAAAGTTGCAGCAGTGTACTGTCACATAACACAAGAACATTAGCTTCAACAGAAGAACTTACATTAGTCTTTTTGCTAAAATATCTGTTAACTACGATGGAGTATTAGGGCCACACATGAGGAAAAAATTTTTTTTTTTGCCATGACGACATTAAATGGCAATACAAGTAATTTTTTTATGGTCATAGTCAATTGTCTTGAGTCGTGATTGAGAAACTGTGCTTCATTCTTTGGCTTCTGCTTCGATGCACCTTTGGTACAAGTACCCAAATGTGATGTTTTATCAGCATTGGGAATTACATGGTCTTCAGGCGGTGGTGGAACCTTGGATGTGCCAAGCCAAACTTGGACGTCTGCATCTGATCCATAAGACGTTCTTTCATCAGGCATCGACTTACTAGACATAAAGGGTATGCTAGAATTGTGACTGAATCTGGGAAGTAATCATCAGACAGGCTGTCAACATCTGATATTTGACCTAGTTCTGAATGTAGTACACTGTCCTGACCCGATACCAGTTCGTCCCCAGAATATTTAGAAGACTGTCATTCCTGAAAAAAAGAGAAAACAAATTAAATAATTGGATAGTGCAGGAGATGTTAGATATTCAAGAAACCTTAAGTAGGTACTCACCTGTGAATAGCGGTGGTAGTCGCCAGACCCCCAAACAAGCTGTAACACATTTTAAATATTTTAATTTTATGGGTCAATTAAAACGTTTGTGTCATAGCAATGATTTACAACACAGAACAACACGAATTCAAAGATGGATTCAGGGAAACCTTTAGCAGAATACCCTCAAAGATCCTGTCTGCACCCAGTGAGGCAAAACTGAAGTACGCAGCGCACATATTCTGCTTGATATGACTTGCACACTACAATCAAGTTCCCACAGCCAAAGTTATAGTGTACAACACCTACTTCATCATAAGACTCTAAAATATTTTTGGTTTAATAAAAGAGGACAAGTTTTTCGTTATGGTTTCTTTGTAAAGCAGTTGTACTGTACATACAGTATCTCACAAAAGTGAGTACACCCCTTAGTCGAGCAGCTAAGTGGAATTATTTTTTTTTAACAATTGTGCATTTTGTGATGAAAGCATAACATTTGGTATACTTACAGTATAGATAAAGGCAGTCCAAAAAAAAAAAAAAAAAAAAAAAAGGATATCTGGCCACTTTATTACTATTGAATTTTCAATACGGTGGCCCTAGAAGCTTTTTCAAAATGGCCACCTAGTTTTTCAAAATGGCCACCTCTGACAACAGAGCAAGTTTCCTATTAGCATGCAATATAATATATTAGTAATATAGTGAATAAAATGCATCTCCCATACATAGCTTTTAGAAATTGTCACATGGATAGTACATGAAGTCATTTAAAATCCAAGATGGTGGCCAAGATTAGCATGAAAATTTTACAAATTGGTCTGATATGGATGATGTCCACATCAAAAGCATACATTTCTTATGAAAAAGATCTAAATCTGGACTTGAAAATAGTCCTGATGTTTCCATTTTTCCCCCTCACAATTCAAGATAACCATTTATCTTACTTCAAGATATCAGGTGCAAATTAGCTTCAGGTAGAAGACAGTACAGATAGATTTGACAGAAAATAAGTGGCGTAAATGCCAAAAGTGGTTAATTTCACATATAGTCACTACCAAAGGTTCAGGTTAATTATCCTAAAACAAAGATCAAATTCAGGTTGTCCAAGAACTCCTAAAAACCAAAATGATGCCATCATCAACCCCAGCTGGAGGATGAACCCTCTTACCTGTATGGTCCTACTAAGACATACTTGGGTGGTTTACTGCTTAATTCACACAAACATTCAGACTACTAACTTTCAGTTTGAAAATCACTTTATGAGAGAGTCCTCACAAAACACGGTCCATATAAACCATCTCACATCCAAGCGAACATACACATACACTCAGATCTTATACTGACCTACACTTTGAAAATCACTTTGTGAAAGAGTCCTCACAAAACACGGTCCATATAAACCATCTCACATCCAGGTGAACATACACATACACTCAGATCTTATACTGACCTACACTTTGTGAAAGAGTCCTCACAAAACACGGTCCATATAAACCATCTCACATCCAGGTGAACATACACATACACTCAGATCTTATACTGACCTACACTTTGAAAATCACTTAGTGAGAGACTACTTAGAATACACTGTCTATATAAACCATATCATATCTAAGGGAGTACAGACACACACAATGCCTACATCACATCTTTTTTAAATTAACACTTTGCCACATGCATTGTAATGAAGGGCTACATTCATTTACCTTTTCCTTCTGGACTTGTCAAACTCTGGTTGCCTTCATCCATTTTAGTCTGGCTGCTCTTAGCCATCATCTGTAACAAATACATCATGGAGGAAATAAATGAATATGCGTCTGCTAAAAATGTACAAATTGAACAATCTTACTTCTCACAAAGAGCACAAGAAGAAAACTTTATTTTGAATGTCACTAGGTGATTATGTAAGGCAAACAGATCAAATACAAGTTGTCCAAATATTCTTAAAGACCACAGCAGTGCCATATCATATCAAGTCCCTTACCTGTATGGTCCTAACACATTTGGGTTATTTACTGCTTAATTCACAAACATTCAGACCTGGCCATCACTTTGAAAAGCATTTCATGGAAGATTACTTACAAAACACTGCTCATATAAACCATATTGCATTCAGGTTAAAACATACACAGATTTTACACCGAGCTACACTTCGAAATTCACTTAAATGAGAGGGTGCTTACAAAACACTGTCCATATAAACAATCAGATCTAAGTGACGCACACAAAGCCTATGTCACATGTTGGTGGACTTTAAAACTTTGCCACATGGAATGTAATGAACGGCTACATTTCATTTACCTTTTCAGGCTTGCTGAGTGGATCAAGCACTGGACTTGTCAAACTCTGGTTGCCCTCTAGCTATCTCCGCCTGGTTGCCCTCTAGCCGTCTCCACCTCGTTGGTTTTAGCCACAAACTGTAGTAGATGCAGCATGGACAAACAAGATACATTAATAACCACTGGGAAAGAACCATTAAAGAGAATATTTGAGGTTTAAATAAATAGAACAATCCTACTTCAACAAAAACCTTGCTGTAAACCCCACTGGCTGATTTTGCAAGGTATAGAATGTAAGATATCAATGATAATCTCTCTTTGATTATTCAAATTCCATAGCTGGGGAAGGAGAATTTCATGATGACAGCCTAATCGAAAATTCGATACGTTTGTGGTGGCATCAGTAACAGCTTGCTGTGAGGGTTACAGTGCTAACCACTGCTCCACCATGCTGCCCCCATTCACTATATGTAATTAAACACTTCAGTTTTGCTATGTCCCCAATGCACCTATGGGGGAGCGAAATCCAGTGTTTTCTTGTGCAAGTCCCAAGTTTGGATAAATGAGTGTTGTGTCAGGAAGGGCATCCGACGTAAAACATTTGCCAAGTCAATGAAGCAAATCACAAATATAATTCCCATGCCGGATCAGTCGTGGCCCGGGTTAACAACGACCGCCACTGGTGCTGTTGTCCAGGGTGCCGGTGGAAATTGGGCTACTGTTGGTCGAAGAAGGAGAGGAGGAAGGCGTGTTCGAAAGCAGAGAGAGAAGAGGAAAGGCAAGAGTTTAGGAGTGAAAGTAAGGACCTTGAATGTTGGGACCATGACAGGGAAGGGAAGAGAGTTGGTGGATATACTGTGTGTCCAGGAGACCAGGTGGAAAGGTAGCAAAGCTGGAAGCTTAGGATCAGGGTTCAAATTGTTTTACCATGGTGTGGACAGGAAACGAAATGGAGTAGGAGTTATCCTGAAAGAGGAGATTGTAAGGAATGTTCTAGAGGTGAATAGAGTATCAGATAGGGTGATGAGTCTGAAGCTGGAACTTGAAGGGATAATGTTCAATGTTGTTAGTGGTTATGCTCCACAGGTAGGATGTGTGTTAGAAGAGAAGGAGAAATTCTAGAGTGAGTTAGATGAAGTGATGCAGAGCATCTCCAGAGGTGAGAGTGTGATTGGTGCAGACTTCAATGGACATGTTGGGTAAGGGAACAGATGGGAATGTGATGGGCAGGTTTGGTCTTCAGGACAGGAATGTAGAAGGACAGATGGTGGTGGACTTTGCAAAGAGGATGGAAATGGCAGTAGTAAATACTTTCTTCCAGAAGAGGCAGGAACATAGGGTGACATATAAGAGCGGAGGCAGAAGCACTCAGGTGGACTACATCTTGTGTCGACGTTGTAATCTGAAAGAGATCAGTGACTGCAAAGTGTTGGTAGGGGAGAGTGTAGCCAGACAACACAGAATGGTGGTGTGTAAAATAACCCTGGTGGTGAGGAAGGTGAAGAGGACAAAGGCAGAGCAGAGGACAAAGTGGTGGAAGAATGTTGTGAAGAAAGGAAGAAAGGAAGAATGTTGTGTAGTCTTCAGGAAGGAGTTGAGACAGGCTATGGGTGGTCAGGAGGTGCTTTCAGTTGACTGGACAACTACAGCCAATGTGATCAGGGAGACAGGTAAGAGGGTACTTGGTGTATCATCAGGTAAGGGAAAAGTGGACAAGGAGACTTGGTGGTGGAACGAGGAAGTCCAGGAGTGTATACAGGGAAAGAGGCTAGCTAAGGAGAAGTGGAACACTGAGAGGACTGAAGAGAGTAAACAGGAGTACAGGGAGATGCAGCATAAGGTGAAGGAGGACTTGTATGCTAGGCTGGACAGTAAGGAGGGAGAGGTGGATCTGTACAGGTTGGGCTAGGCAGAGAGATAGAGATGGGAAGGATGTGCAGCAGGTTAGAGTGATTAAAGATAGAGATGGAAATGTACTGACAGATGCCAGGAGGGTGATGGGAAGATGGAAGGAGTACTTTGAGAAGTTGATGAATGAGGAAAAGGAAAGAGAACAAAAGAGTAGAAGAGGTGACTGTTGTGGAGCAGGAAGTAGCAAATGTTAATAAAAGTGAGGTGAGTAGGGTGTTGAAGAGGATACCTGTGGAGGTATGGAAGTGCTTAGGAGAGGTGGCAGTAGAGTTTCTGACTAGTTTGTTTAACGAGATCTTGTACAGTGAGAGGACTCCAGAGGAATGGAGGAGAAGTGCATTGGTGCTGATTTTTTAAAAACAAGGGGAGATGTGCAAAGCTGTTGCAATTACAAAAGTTATAAAGCTAAATGAGCCATACAATGAAGCTGTGGGAAAGAGTAGTGGAAGCTAGGTTAAGGGCAGAGGTGAGCATTTGTGAGCAGCAATATGGTTTATGCCTAGAAAGTGTAGTGCAGTATTTGCTTTGAGGATGCTGGTGGAGAAGTACAGAGAAAGTAATAAAGAGTTGCATTGTGTCTTTGTAGATTTAGAGAAAGCGTACGACAGGGTGCCGAGAGAGGAACTGTGGTGTTGTATGAGGAAGTCTGGAGTGGCGAAGTAGTATGTTAGAGTGGTGCAGGACATGTATGAGAGCGCTAAGACAGTGGTAAGATGTGCTGTAGGTGTGACAAAAGAGTTCAAGATGGAGGTGCGTCTGCATCAAGAATCGGCTCTAAGCCCCTTTTTGTTTGCTCTGGTGATGGACAGGATGACAGATGAGGTTAGACAGGAGTCTCCATGGTCTATGATGTTTGCAGATGACATTGTGCTTTGTAGCGAGAGCAGGGAACAGGTGGAGGAAAATTTGGAGAGGTGGAGGTACGCTCTGGAAAGTAGAGGAATGAAGGTTAGCCGCAGCAAGACGGAATACATGTGTGTGAATGAGAGGAACGGTGAAGCTACAGTGAGCAGAGGTAAAGAAGGTGCAGGATTTTAAGTACTTAGGGTCAACGGTCCAGAGCAATGGAGAGTGTGGAAAGGAGGTGAAGTGGCACGTACAGGCAGGTTGGAATGGGTGGAGAAAAGTTTCATGTATGTTGTGCGATAAAAGAGTATCAGCGAGAATGAAAGGAAAGGTGTACAGGACAGTGGTGAGACCAGCGATGCTCTACGGCTTAGAGACAGTGGCACTGAAGAAAAGACAGGAGGCAGAGCTAGAGGTAGCAGAGCTGAAGATGTTGAGGTTCTCTTTGGGAGTGACAAGGATGGATAGGATCAAGAATGAGTTCAGAGGGACAACACATGTGAGATGTTTTGGAGATAAAGTCAGAGAGGCCAGATTGAGGTGGTTTGGACATGTTCAGAGGTGAGAGTGTGAATATATTGGTAGAAGGATGCTGAGGTTGGAACTGCCAGGCAGGAGGTCTAGAGGAAGACCAAAGAGGAGATTTATGGATGCAGTGAGAGAGGACATGAAGTTAGTTGGTGTGAGAGAAGATGATGCAGAGGATAGGGTTAGATGGAGGCAGATGATTCGCTGTGGCGACCCCTGAAAGGGAACAGCCAAAAGAAAAAGAAGTTTTGCCATGTACCTATGGTCGTGCAACAGTATTTTCCCATTTTACCTTAAAGCTTCTGAGAGGACCAGCTGATGTAGCTTCAGACCTTTTTTGCCACCGACTTGTAGAAGGCTCTGATGTAGACAACACACCATGCTGCTCCTCCGTCGACCTTTCTTCAGATTCCTTATGATTTTAAAAACAGACAATTAGCAACATATCCAGTTAATAATATTCCATGTGCTATGTATTTTAATAAATTAATGTCTAACATACATTAATGTGATAAAAAGCATGTTAAAACAAAAGCTACAATGACAATATACATTGTTCACTTAAATTAAAGTGTGCATGATTAGACCATAACCCCTCTAAGGACAATCAGTTTCATAAAAGGTTTTTACCACTTTCGATCTCCATGGCCAGTCTGAGTTGCCATAATTATAGGTGACCTCTTCTCCTGGACTTATGTCTCGTGTTGCAAACAAACACAAGCGTGGCTTGCCTTGCTGGGTGAAGTACGTCATCTTGGCATTGGGGTTTATATGGTTGTCATTCATTAGTCTTCCCAATGACCCATCCTCTTTGGCCGCATCCACACTACCAAAGCAAAAGGAGCACTTCATAATCATTTATACTTAATTTAGATTATGCCAATTTAAATTTGCTTAACATTTTAATACTTTGTTATTCAAGTTCACAAAACTATATCTTTTAGTTAAATCACATCATCTGACACTATACTGTACATTTATACCTTCATTCCAGAGTCTAAGATCCTTCATTCAACAATATTTGTGTTGACTAAACCAAAAGCAATGTCACTTTAATGACAAAGTGAATTGTAATGACTACAGTGATATGACAGTACATTAGTCCATCTCTCATTGTTTATTGTTATTCATAAAAAACAACAATTACTAAAAGATCTCAGCCAGACCTAGACTTAAATAAACATATGCGCCTCTACTGTAACTCTACAGTGCAGTTGGTGATACTTTTATTGTTTTGTTGATGGATATTTTAATGTAAAATAAAACTACAGTGCTATTGACCACTTTAATTATTAGTACTTATAGTAGCCACAGGTGGACATAAACATGCATAAACATACAAGATGAAACCCTGGACTGTCAGTTAGTGTATCTGTCCTCCTGTCTGTCAGCATGAAGCTCTGGCTGAGTTTAAATGTCCCCCCTGAGCTCGAGCTCTCTCTCTCTCTCTCTCTCTCTCTCTCTCCACACTGACTACCTACCTAAGGCCGGTTAGTGAGCGGGTCTGCACGGCTGTGAGAGCCTCCTCACCTTGCTGTGTGCATGACTGGGGCAGCAGGACCTGTCACTCATCACTCTATTAACAACACTACAGTCAGGCTGCAGCCGCGCTTCTGTTTATGGGGAACTTTAGCTTGTTTACATCAGCAATAAACACCGGGAGGCGGAGGGTCACGTGATTATTTTATATATATATATATATATATATATATATATATATATATATATATATATATATATATAATTAAGAGGCATTTTTGTTAGGTATGAAAAAGCAGAGCACAACACGTAAACTCCAGCTGATATTTAGTGCATGAAGAGAGTGAATGTTTAATGATCTTCATCACGCTGAGTCTCCTCCTCTTCCTCCTCCTCCAGTGTAAACCGGGCCTGTAGCTACTGTAGCTCTCCTAACTGCATTAAACTACTCAGTTCTAATTAGCTGCATCGTGCTCGCACTAGTTACTAAGTCATGTAATACAAGCAGAAAAGAAAAAAAAAACATCTGCACAAGTAAAACTCTGCTATATTAGTAAATGTATCTGCTTACCTGTGTGTTTTGATGCTCCGTCCTCACCACGCTGTTGCTCCAGAGTTAAACTGCGCATGTGCTCCAGACGGCATTTAACTGTTAAACTGCGCATGTGCGCCAGACGGCATTTAACAGTTAAACTGCGCATGTGCGCCAGACAGCGTTTAACAGTTAAACTGCGCATGTGCGCCAGACGGCATTTAACAGTTAAACTGCGCATGTGCGCCAGACGGCATTTAACAGTTAAACTGCGCATGTGCGCCAGACGGCATTTAACTGTTAAACTGCGCATGTGCAGACTGAGCTCTGAGCCGGTTAGAGCCCCCGCCCCGCTCCGAGCCCGTCAGAAGCCCCGCCCCGCTCGGCTCCGAAGCCCCGCCCCTCTCGGCTCCGAAGCCCCGCCCCGCGTCTCGCCCCTCAAAAACAGCCAATCAGAAGGATTCCCGGCAAAATGTATGTTCGAGTGTATGAAATTGCAATACTGGTCCGATATCTGGAGGGCGCTGCTCCGATACACTGGAATACACTCAGAAATCAGGTTACGGGTTAAAATGGACTTTCAAAGAAAATGCAAATTTATGCTATTTAGACACTGACAAATGCCAATACACTCTCGGAATTACGCGGACTTCGGCATAGTCCGGCTAATCCTATGAGGTCCGGATAGCCCAGGTAAGGAGTCAGGTGTAATGTCCGGGTATACCATAAAAACCAACACACACACACACACACACACACACACACACACACACACACACACACACAATTTCTTTTGGCCGCAGAGCATGGCAGTGAAGACCAGCTGTAACACTACACACACACTCTCACACACATTACACAAACTCACACACACACAAAAACAGACACACACACTGTCTCTCAAACACACATTACACAATCTCACACACATACTCACATCCACTACACAAACACACACACTCATGCACACACAAAAACACACACACTTATTACACAAACTCACACACACACACTCGCCTTTACAGCCCCCCTCCCACCCCCTCCTCCTCTCGCCTTCACACACACATACAGACCCACACGCTCTGCCTTACACAGAAACTCCGCTCTGGCGCGATTCTTTTCAAAATTAAAGTGCAGGTTCATTTTATTTAATTTTTACTTTACAGCAGTGATCCTGTTAGTATGAGCTCACACGAGTGTGACTAGCGATGTTCTTTGCTAATTTTTCAGATAAAATAGTATCTCCGTTAATGCGCCTGCCTGCACAAACGGAAACACTTATCTGTCAGGATTTATTTTTATTTTATATTTTGTGTTAATTAATTTTATGTATCTATGATTTTGGGCTGTAGAACCAATAATTTGAGTTTCCATTATTTCTTATGGGAAAATGTAATTTGGTTTACGAGTGTTTTGGAATACGAGCCCGCTTCCGGAACGAATTATGCTCGTCATCCGAGGTTCCACTGTAATTATATATATAGTTGAATATTCCAATCTGATTGGTCAGACAAGTCATTCCAGCTGCAGCATGAACGACAACCAGAGGTTAATACCACTACACTCACTAATACTTCAGCGTTTCTATAGTAACCATCTCACACACAAACACTCATCACATAATCCAAGCCTATTAACAAATGATTCAAAATTAAAACACATTGTTTAAGCTGTAACGTGATTCTGTTACGAGAATTTTACGTAACATGGAGGTCAATATCAGCGCTGTGTAATGTTTGTGGTGCTGTGCATGTGTTAGAGAGAGAGAGAGCGTGAGTGAGTGTGAGAGAGAGAGCAAAAGTCTTATGAACCATTTCATCTGTACATTTATTTAACTATAAATGTCATATAGGTTCATTGTGTATGCATTATTATCATTATGTCTAAAACCATTCACTGTGTCCAAACATACCTTATAAATTCATAAATAAATAACGCTACAGAAGAACGCCTTTGCATGCCTGTAAAGAACGCACCATGTTATATGTCAGGCCAGTTTTCTGATGGAAACAAACAAAAATTATTGACGTAGACTCCTGGGTTTTTGCATGAAAATAGAAAGAAGCAAGTGTGACAACGTTAGCAGATATTATCCAGCATGCTCAGTAAAACCTAACAGCTGTTTTACTTTACAAATCTGTATCTAATGTAACACTATTGATTATTTTCAAGCAAAGCGATTTTTTCACCCCAAATATCGACTGTGTTTATTTTATAAGTTTCTTTTATTTAGATGTTGTTGTTTTTTTTCAAAGGTATCTTTGCTTATGACATTGTTTTTTTTGTATGTTCCCAAGACGGTTGCACAGAGCTGAAAATATAACAGCTGGCAGTAATGCGTAATGTTGATTCTTTCTGAAATTGTTAAGTTATGTTTAGAAATAGTGAATGGTTTGGTACATCATAATGCAGACATGATAAACATGTATAACAACACAGTAATACAGTATATACACTGCATGTCTTGGACAAAAGTTCAGTTTCTTTAAACTAAAATTTTATAAATAAATAAATAAATAAATAAATATTCATATTTTGTCTTGTTAAGTAATGCCTTTATGCTGGTCAGGGTTGAAATGGAGAGCTGCCAAAAAAAAAAGTTGCTGTATCAGATGGGTCAAATTTGTGGCCTGCATCAAACTAAGAGAACATTAATATTCATAGCATTGGGCTAAAAACTGTCTATTGCATTATTAAAACCTGGAAGGACGGTGCTGAACTGTCAACTTCGCATAAGAAACCTGATTTAAAAAATGCTTAAATGTTTGGTAAAGTTGCATTGACGGTAGAAACCAGAAACGAAGAGCATTTCCATATGCATGCATTGTGAGAGGAACCTACAGGGATCGGGACTAAACAGCTGTGTATTCACTAGTTAGTGAGACTAATATAGTGAGATATAATATCTCCAATCATATGACTTTAGGTTTTCCGAAGAGCGGTCATGTCAGGCTCTCACATGTAAAGAGAAACAACAAGATCTGAGATAGACCTGTGATGTGAACCTCTTAATATATTAACGAATGAATTGAGCCATGTGATTTGTGAGAAGAAAACGATGGACGCTAACTGGACATGGACATTAACTGTAACGATAAACTGATAACGGCTTGTTTATGATGGAGGTACAGTATATCGGTCACATGATAAAAGACGAGAGATTTAAACTAGTGATAGTTTTACATGAAGTAAAGTCGTCAACACCATGAGACAGCATTATGTGTAACAAAAGGCATAATAGTTATGAACAACAGTTCAGATCAGTGTGTCGAAATTGAAGCTGTAGATCAGTCAAGCGAACGCTGTATGAGCTTCCATAACCAAGGTGACCTTTCGTACATAGAAACTTTACATCATGGCTCATCTTTCAAGGACTGGTAAAAAAAAAAAAAAAAAAAAAAAAAGATGTGTTCCAAGCAGAATTTGAATTTTAACAATCCTGATCTGTAGGTAATGCCAGGGTGATGTGCAAAGGGCATCTTTGTTACATATCGAACTCTACTGTATGTAGCTAGAAATGCAAATCAATTCAAAGCAGCTGGAGATGATGAAACTAGCATGCTTGAGAAGCACCAAGATTTAGCTGCATGTACATGCTCGAGGTGGATCAGCTAGGATCAAACCTGATCTGTAAAATGGAACCATTTATTGATTAGTTGCAGAAAATGATGACACACACACACGCACTGATACACACACACATAAAACAAGTTGTAAAGTAACTGCTCTACCGTTTTTCCGCCAACGACATTTGTACTCTTGAGGAATTTTCTCGATGAGTCGTTTTACTTTTGACGCATTACCATGACGGGCGTTCAAGTCAAACCGGGACTCGTCAGGAAATTTCTCCTGATCGTACCAAAGAAAGCTGTACATTCGATCATGTCCCTGAGCAGATCTTAAGAAAACTTTCTACCTTGATGGTGTCCGAGCATATAAGCAGATACGTGCATTAGTGCAGCAGATTATAATATAGAGAAATAAAGGGAGGTTTTAACTCTCTCTCTCTGTTATTCCCGGTTTGACTTGAACGCCCTTCGTAGCTCTCAGTCCATGAGGTCAGATGTGCTCGCTGGCTGGAATGGTAGCCAACGTCTGGTTCATTGAATTGACACTTAACAAAAAAAAAAAATAATAATAAAAAAAATCATACAGCGATACATCATATAGGAGACGCAAATTATTGTTTAATGTTACAACTAATCAGTGTTATGATCAAAAACACAAGAAGTCACAAAACTTCCTGCGACCTTTTTTTTTTACATTGTTTTCACCACCATTTTCAGGTTATTAATACACACACACACACACACACACACACAGTACTAGTTCACTGAGCCATGAGGGACCCACACAGTCACCGTGTCTCCTCATAGTGTCACCTTCCCAATCATCCAACCTTAAAGGACAAATAAACGTGCCATGTCACAAGACCGTGTCTCTATACACACACACGCACACACACTTTCTCTACTGATGTGTTACAGGGAATGCATGTAATATTTTGGCCATCACACATCCAAATCAGGGCATTTCAAAGGCGAGCCAAAGACCTTTGTTTCTTCTGTCAACTGCTGTATCAACATTCAAACATATGGGTCCGCTGGGGAGCTACGTTAAAAACGGTTGGGTCTATTGTTGGCACACACACACACACACACACACACACACACACACACTGACAGTGACTCAGGCAGATGCCAGGTAGCAGGATCACAGGGATCAGAGCCTCTCCACATAGGGAGTTCAGCAAGAGGCTACAAACCCTGCAGCCGAAATCTGTAAGCAATTCCACTGAGTGTGTGTGTGTGTGTGTGTGTGCGCGTGCCTGAGCGTGTCTGTGTCTGTGTGTGTGTGTGTGTTAGATCTGTCAGAATTAATTCCACTGTTAAAAAACTATTCCAATTTTTTAGATCTGGAACACCCAAAATAAATAAAATATAATCAAATAAAAATCCAGATCCAGATGTGTCGTCTGTTCTTTCAGTCACCTGATTGTATTTCCTTAAAAATGTAATTACGGCTTTATTCACTTTATTCCAGAAAGATTTTTCTTTTAAATTGTTATTATTTTTGGAAATCAGATGTAAATGTAATTAATAAGGCATATAGTGATGGATAGTGAATTGGACATTTTTACGTGAAAATCATCTTTTCTTCTAAAATTTTCTTTTTTTTATATAATAACCGATATTAATTTATTAAAGGTGGAGGCACGGTGGTTTTGGAGGTTAGCACTGTCGGCTTGCACCTCCAGGGTCTGGGTTCTAGTCCCGTCTCGGTGTCTGTGTGTATGCATGAGGTTGCACGTTCTCCGCATGCTTGAAATTGCGGTGGGTTTCCTCCGGGGTGCTCCAGTTTCCTTCCACAGTCCAAAAACATGCAAGTTAGGCTAATTTGATGTTCCAAAATGGCCCGCAGTGTGTTGTGTGTTCTGTGAAATGGATTGGCACCCTGTCAGTTGGTGTTCCCCGCCTTGTGCCCAAAGAACTGACCCTGTATACAGGACAGGCATCACAGAAGACGAATGAATGAATACATTTCTTAAAGGTCTCAGTGCTGCCTGAAACAGGAGTTAATGCTCCAGCTGAAATACTCTTTAATACTCTTAAAAAAAAAAAAAAAAAAAAAAAAACCTTTAGTCCTGAACTTCCTTTATGTCACTCCTCCTCTTAATGTGCCATTTCAGTGTCTATGTAAATGGGCCACTCTTGGGCCATGACCATCAGAACAGCAGAGCAGAACAATAAGCCAGGAGAAGCGATCTTATTATACTGGATGAGGTCACATTAGGGGGGAAATCTAAGTGGCTTGTTTAAACCTTTACAAAAACGGACAAATCTGTACATTTACATGCACATTAGAGACCCATCCAATTGTCTAAAAATGATTAAAAAGTGAATTTTGCGTAATAGGGATCCTTTTAAGGGATATTTTTTCAATCTTTGCATATGGGTGGGCCATTTATATGGATACACCTTAATAAAATGGGAATGGTTGGTGCTTTTCAAGATGGGTGGTGACGATGGTGGCCACTATTCACACACTGGGAGAAGAGGGTTGCATTGACAATCCAACACAACGGGCAGCACATTGAACACATTTTATAACTTATTCATAACATTTTATAACTTAATTAATAAACTTGTAAAGAACTCATGAAAGAATAAAGTAACGTTAAAACTTTCTTGTGAAATTCTTGTGAAAGTTTGATGCGTCACATGACCCTCTTCCTATTGAAAAAACAAAAGTTGGATCCAAAATGGCCGACTTCAAAATGGCCACCATGGTCACCACCCATCTTGAAAAGTTTCCCCCCTCACATATACTAATGTGCCACAAACAGGACGTTAATATCACCAACCGTTCCCATTTTATTAAGGTGTATCCATATAAATGGTCCACCCTGTATTATTATATATATATATCCAGTGGTGTAAAGGGTTTAAAGAGGTTTTACTTAAAACCATTTCAGGAGTCAACCAAGTTTAAAAGTGTTCCCCCCCTTTGGGACAATTGTGCATTGTGAAGGAAAGAAGTAATAATCAATCAATCAATTATAATAATAATAATAATAATAATTATTATTATAAGTTCTTCTCCTTAAAAGAGAGCGTACCAAGGAGCAATTACTTTTGAGAGATTAGTTTTTTTGTTTTGTATGAAATTTTTAATCTAACTATAATTCTAATAGATTATTCCAATTTTATTTGACATATTAGATGACTTTATTGTCTCTATTGCAACTTATTCCTGTAGTCCTTATGAGCTGCCTTTAGGTGTATAAAAGTTGTTATATGAATACAAAAATGTTTTATGCTTTATTATTAGATCTATAACTACTTCTGAACACAATTTTAGTTTGGATTGCAGACCCCCCCCCCCCCCCCCCCCCCCCCCCCCACACACACACACAGTAATTTGTTCCACTCCTTCCTGTATTTTTTTTTTTAACTGTATGACAAACAGCTGATGCTGCCACCTGAAGCTCCAGCTGTTGGGGCCAGTCTGTAACCCTGCCCCGGGGGCGGAGTCTCACACTCCGACATATCAAACGCAGAACAGACAGATCGGAGCTCCGCCCCGAAAAAAAAATAAAAATTAGCTGCCCTACAGTGATATAAAGTGTTAGTAACCGGTTTGGCGAGTCTCGGGCGTGGCGTCTGACAGCCTGACATCGGTTTAGGAGGAAAAGCTGCTCGGATGTTCCAGATGTGGTTGCTGTGGTCTGTTTAATGCCTCCAGCACTTTCAAGATCTCATCCCTCTGTTTCTTTCAGCGCTGTTCTTGACAGCTGGAAGCTTAATTCTGTTTCAAACAAGGTGCCGCCGAGTCTCGGGGGGATTAACATGGCATGGAAAATAAAAGAGAAGATGCCACCTTTAAAAAAAAAATATATATATATATATATATATATATATATATATATATATGCAGGAGGGGCTTGTGTGGTGGGAAATACTTAAAAAGGGTAATCGATCAGTTTGGACCTCAGCACCTTCTGTTTTGTCCAATCGTTAAAATCTAGATGGCTCTCTCTCTCTTTTCTTTTTCTCTTTCATCACCTGCCGCGGTGGATCCTGCAGACGGGCCGGCAGCTGGCCAGTTTGGAGGGCAAGCAGCGACGAGCTGGGAGGAGGAGGAGGAGGAGGCGGAGGGCGGCTGGCTGGAGCTGCTTTTATCCCTCCCAGCAGAATTAATCACCAAAGCCTTCAAGCTGCCAACCAGGAGAAGAGACAGTCAGCCAAGAGGGGATCTGGCACCAGCCCAGACCTTTTCTCCCTGCAGGGCCTTTTCTCCCAGATCAAAGCCAGCCACCACCACTTTTCCTCCCTGCTTTTCTTAAACAGATCTTTTTTTTCTTCTTCCCCTTTCTATGGAAGTGGAGATGAGGGTGATTATAGAGAATCTCAAAGATAGCTGTTATACTGATTAGATAGAAACAGCTACGGCCTAATTTCATAATCAGAGATGTTTTCGAGTGAGGAAAAAAATTTAATACAAATAAAGCACAAGCACCTACTCACAAAGTGCAACACCAGTCCATCCACCGCATCGCCAGCACACGTCCCCATGACAACTAAGGGACAACGAGAAGACCGGGTCAAAACGAGCTTATAACAGCAACGGAGGCCAAAACGGAGAAGCTCTCATTAGATTTCTGCGAATTCCGGATAAACCTCCTGATCACGAGTTTAATCTTTTCCGATAGTCGTAATTCATGGCTGCACCTAAACAAACTAAACAAACAACAACCCAGGTCTGATCCTACAACTCGCTCTACCCTCTCCTTAGCAACGCAACAAAAATAACATTATGTATGTGAACTTTGTGTTTCTTAATCTTAATATGATCGTGACTTTCAGTCGAGATTCATCATCAAAGCTAAATTTCACCCGTGTGGACTAAACACAACCCTGATCTCCTCCTCCTGCTCTTTCATATCCAGCACAGGAGAGCATCAGGATTCCTCCCCTGCCTCCGCTCCCCTCGGGACCCGCGCTGCTTTAATTTATTACAGACTGGCATGGGGCCAGGCAAACATGCAGATCTGGCACGTTGGCAGAGGGCTGCCACTCACCCCCTCGGCACTCTCTGCCTGACACACACACAGTCCTGACAGAGCGTTTTGTCGGTGAGAGGTGTGTGTGTGTGTGTCAGTGGCACAAGGAGCCAGTGGTGGGTTTCAGCAAGAACTCCGCCCAGATCACGGCAGCCAGCGTTCCACCTACTTATAGCTGAGCCATAAATCAAGCTGTCAGTCTCGGTCACGCCCGGCCAGTTTCACTGCTCCACACACCTCTAACACTAAACTTCCTGCCTCTGAGAAGTGTGACACAGCATGTCCTGAGTGGACAGCGCCAGAAAATAGGGTTTGGAGTAAACAAAAAAAGAGAACTTTTTGGACGTCATGACATGACGGTGATGTGTGATGTGCGGCTTTTCTATTGTACCAGTCAAGTCTTTTCAAGCCTTTGATTTCTTTTAAATTGTAGTTTGTTTATTCTTGTTACCCCTACTTAAAAAATAATAATAATAATAATAATTTTAAGTTCAACTATCATGCACGTTATTTTCTTCATGCTGATTTTTATCAACAGGAGACGAGTGAGAAATAGTGCACAGTTAGTAAAACTACGCCAAGTATCTAATATGCATTGAAATGTCCAGTAACTTGTGTTTTTGAATATTTTTTTTTATGTCATGTTTTATATAAAGCGATCATTTGCAACACACTCCACTCCAGTAGGTGGCAGTGTTTCACCAACCGCCTATAAACACAAAAGTAGAAAAAAACTTAAGGAACTTATTTTAACAATTTTAAACGTGTGAATCGATTATGAATCAAAAACCGACTCATCAGATTGAATTAACCGATCCGATCGACAAAAGATCGATTAAATTGCATAATCGATTAAATCGCACAGCCCTATTCTGTGATTTTTTTTTTGTCAAGGTACTTTTTGCCGCAATTGTGAGACGTTCTTCACATTCCAGTTTTTTCATCTTTCATGACTTTAAAAAAGTGCTTTACTTACAAAACTCGAAAAAAGCTTTAAAGCAACACAAAAGTCCACAAATTACATCTCATTACAGACTGTCCACCGTCTCATCATTCTCTCATTGTTGTCTCAGGTCTGGACACAGCTAGAGAAACAAAACATGGACGGCCATTAGATTCTGGACCGCTAGCTAAAACGCCCCAACCTCACCACAAATCAATACAACAAACCCCAGGTTTATAACTTCAAACTCGGTGCTGTCCAACCAGAGGACGTGGACGCTCTCGGGGATTACACTGAGCATTACTGCAATCAATATGGCATCTTAAATAAAACAAAAAAACAGGTGATAAAGTAGCTGGGTGACAGTAACACCCTCATGAAAAGCATCTCTTTAATTAAAAATGTATGAAAATAAATAATAATTTTTTTCTAAAATCTGGCAACCCTGCACACCAGGGTAAAAGCTTGGCCAGAGCACAGAGAATTTAATTAGCGACGTTTAATCTGCAGGTGAATTTTGCTTTATCCCAATGCACAATAGCGATGGGAAGTTTCCATCATTTTAGTGACTCGGTTCTTTGAGTCTCAATCAAAATTAACTAATTTATTTTTTTTAGTCATTTAGTTAAATTCGTTCTTTTGATCAGAAATAAAATAAAACGTTACGTTTTCAATAAACAAACCCCCAATGCATCTACATACACAAAATTTTCATCCAGTAATGAAAATATTACAATGCAGCTAAGGACATAGTAAGATACAGAATGATCAGCTCACCATCATATCTTCTGGTCCTAGTCGTTCGTTCTTTGGTCACGTGACTCCCATAGACGCTATGCAGTGCAATACACAGGAAACAGAATTGAGTGGTTCTTCTCAAGAGTCTTCTAGTCCGAGTCGTTCATTCTTTTGAATCTATTACACTGCGTAGCATCTATAAGGGTCACGTGACCAAAGAACGAAATACTTGGACCAAAAGACTCAGAGGTAACTACTCATTTCTGTCCATAACCTACAGAGGTTTTGCGATGCTTTGCACATGCGCTCCAGTAGAAAGTGAACAAATCACTCAGACGACTCGTTCTTCTGAGTCACGTTAAAGTCGTTCATGAACGACTCATCACTAATGCACAGTTTTATATATAGCTGGCACTGTGACATTATAAGTCTAAATAAATGTGTATATAATTATTAGGGGGCCCCCCAGTGGCTTAGTGGAAAAGTGCTCGTCTTGTCATTCGGAGTATTGCTAGTTGAATTCCCGGGTGATGTTGGAAATTGATCATATTTTTGGGTGGCTTGAATGGATTATCATCTTTTACGTTATTTCCAATGGGAAAATGCATTTTGCAATACGGATTTTCACCTCCAGTACTCGGCTCTGGGAAGGATTAAATTCGTATGCTGAGGTTGAATGGTTTAATGAAATGAAATTTAGAAACTTCGATGAACAGACACCGTGGTTGTGATTAATACACAGACTTACAGGCTCAACCTGTTAATCTATAAGCAGGGACAGAATGAGATGGCTGTCGTCTTTACAACAGACATAAATTGTTTGAGTATAGAAGGTTTCTGCGGCTTCTTCATCCACTTGCTCTTCTGCATGAATGCTTTCTCTGAATACGGACATGAGGTTTATACTGTACGCTCCTCGTCCTAGCGTGACTAATACCGCGGCCCACGTGGGGTCAGATGATCTCATGACCCTGGACTGGACCTGAGACATTCAGGGACACCCGTCAGTTCATCGTCATTAGACCTTTCCATGAACTTGAGGCGCAGCGAGACAAAGCTGGAGTGAAAACAATTCCACGGACACGACGGAGCCCGGGGAGGGACGGACGTCTGCTGAGTAAGTCCAACGATTTGTGACGGATGCCGACGAGGCATCTCGCCTGGAACTCTCGAGTACTCACAGACACGGGAGGGAGAAGAGAACACTTAGGATTCCCATCATGTTTGCGGGTGGAGGGAGGAAGCGCTTTGTCACTGCATCTCTACAGCTGGGGATTTGGAACAGCTGACATACTTGGTGCGCGCCCATTTGGCGACTGTCTCCTAGAGGCTCGAACATTTGCATGTGTCTGTAGACCCTTGATACTGCTCCACTTCCAAAGAACACAAATGCGCTGCAGGAATGGGAACAATGAGCGCAGTTTGTCTCAAATACGCTCACACACACTCTTTTGTGTTTTTCCCAGATGCACCCTCTCTTTAGAAACTATTACACAAAAGCTGCTCTGAATGTAGCTTTTTAAATAGCGGCATCAATCATCAGTGCCGGGTTATATAACTCTAATGGTGTTAAATTTACTTTTACCGTCTTCCTTTAAGTCGACTTGGTGCACTAATTAAGAGTTTCACAGTAATTTTAGGTCTCTGTCGATGTTGTTTAAAAAAAAAAAAAAAAAAAGATTTCATATCCTTGGGGAAAGGAAAAAAAACACCCCACACACCAGAAGATTCGGCGCTATTGTGGCGTTCACAGCTAATGTTTTCTGTTCGTGATTTCATTTTCAGTGTCATGGAGATGACGGATGTTTGACTTGCAGTCGGTGCCAAGTGTCAGTGCCAAGTGTAATTTTAGTCATCTGTAATTTACCACCAAATCTGAGGGTTTTGTTGATATGCGTAAGAGTTTTCTCACTGTAGCGTTACATTACAGCTGTAGGATTTTAATCCCGTTCCGGAGGCGAGTCCTTAAGCTCAAAACACAAGTAATCTGTTCCAGCCACCCGGAAATATTACCAATTTCCAACACAATATAAAACAATCAAAACATTTACACAAAAGGTGTGTAAAATATGAAATAAATACACGTTACACCTCACTTAGTATTCCTCTTGGCACCGGCTGCTTTAAAAAACAAACGGAACGTGGCTCCGTTTTCTTCTTGCTACCGTTTTTGCTAACATTCTTGGGACCCGCGGTGCTACGTCTTCACTAAATCTTGCAGAAAAGAATATGTAAAATTGCTTTGCTTGGCTTTCAACTTAGCTGACACTTGGTCCGGGTCGCTCGTATCACGAGGCAAATTTCTTGCAAAATTCCAGTTCTTAAGGTAAACATTTTTTAAAAACAAAAAATTAACTATTAATAAAATTTGCCATGGTATAAGTACCTAGGTAGTCTGATGGTACTAGTACTTTGGTATATAGTACCATGCTACTTATTCGCTAAAATAGTAGACTACTGAGTACTGTACATGATTGCACCATGGTACATACCTTGGTACAATGGAACATGTACTATACTATGGCACATGGTTCTACCATATAGAATAGTACAGTACTATGCAACACTTACCAGGATACTGTCAAAAATATGTTATATATGTTTTTGTCCCATAATTGTACAATTTATATAGTATAATACTATTGTTTATATGTAACACTAATTAAACACCACAGTGTATGCTGAAACTCAATAATTGGGACCCAATAAGTGCCGCGGTATTCACCAAGGTATTGTGATACACACCATCATACTGCCACGGTACCCAGGGAAGTGGCACAGTAGCTGTTAAGATACTCTATAAAGTCCTATGGTGTGTACCACAAACTGTACCTTACAGTATACCCCGCGCGCTGTACCTTATACCCCACGCGCTGTACCTTATACCACGTACTGTACCTTATACCACACGCTGTACCTTATACCACGCTGTACCTTATACCACATACTGTACCTTATACCACACGCTGTACCTTATACCACACGCTGTACCTTATACCACGCGCTGTACCTTATACCACGCGCTGTACCTTATACCACATACTGTACCATACCATAGTACAATTTCGGATTTTTTTCACCATTTTTTGTCTGAGGAAATTCATTACACAACGCCATTTTCATGAGATCCTGCAGGAAAGTTATTTTTTGCTGCATTCTAAGGGTGTCATGTTCAGCAGGTTTTGTGGAGATAGAAACGTTTCACTCTTCTGGTTTTCACCATCAGCAGAATTTATGTTTAGCTAAGTGTAACAGTGCAAGCGTGGTTAGAAAGGAGACTTTTCTCAAAAATTTACCAACACATCGGAGAGAAATGATGACATTCCTGTCAAACTGATTTAACTTCTATATTGTTAAATTAAAAGTTTCAACAGCTATATTTTAGCTAATTAGCTGCTGAGTAAAGCTGATTTGGTCATATTTGAATGCACCGAGGTTACTTTTGGTCTGTCTGTCTGTCTGTCTGTCTGTCTGTGAACCAGATTTTGTCACAGCATCACGTAAAACAGACTGGACAGAATGTAATAAAACTTGGCCAGTCATTGGGTATTTGTCTGAAGTTAAACCTGCACCATAAATGAAATCAAAATGTTAAGTAGAAAAGAAGTCACGTCAGACGCTGCACATAAACTGCATGTTTTAACAGTTGTACTGTGCATGTGTCGAACTGTGGGCGCGGTTTAAATCGGCCGCCGGACAGAATTCAAAATTCAACCTTTAACCTGCACCATAAGTGAATTCAAAATGAGTGAAAGTAAAAGTGATGTTATGAACAGTTGCGTGGTGGATTTAATAATCTACTTTAAAATACGATACTAATGCGCTACTCGCTCAGTGTAAACAAACACCCGCACCAATAGATATTCATTAGAAGAGCTAAACTGGGATTAGTTCATATTTACACTTTGGCTGAAATAACAGCGCTGACGTGGTTTTAAGACAAAACGTCATCTTTATCCGATCTACTTTTCCCATTTCTCATCTGTGATTCTCTCTCCGATTACCGAACAGGGAGTGGATTCGTCTGACCACGACTGAAGTGTAAACAAGGCGTGAGATAATCAACCTTACAGGATGTGATTTCTCTCTATCAAATAATAATAATAATAATAATATTATAATTGATTGCATTAAAGATCAGCAGATAATTTTTAGCTTTAACATTGTAACTATTTCTACAAAAACAACTACTCCTTAGATGTCAGTTTATAGATAGATAGATAGAGTAGATACTTTATAGACCCTGAAGGAAATTTCAGAAAAGGGAAATCTAATGCTCTTTAAACAATACCTAAACATGACGTTTTGTGTCCTGCTCCGTTAATACTTAAGGCACAAAATAAAAAAAAGAAAAAAGCTGTTTGTTAATTTGGCTGCAGATGGACACCTGTGTTTACTCTCCATCCTGCTGTCTGTCTGTCTGTGGTTTGGCTTCTCTGTTAAAGCAAACAGTGGAGAGGCAGGAGAGAAAGGTGAGCACAAATCCGAAGTGTGTGTTAGAAGAGAACAGGAAGTATAGATTGTGGCAGCAGGGCAGAAAAGAGAAAATAAAATATGTTAAGAAGAGAAATAAACCGGGTCAGAGAGAATCTTTTTCTCCCTCTATCTGAGCAGGTGTAAGAGAGGAGGAGAGGAGAGGAGGAGAGGAGCCCGAGGCTGTGGCTGGCCTGAGCTGCCCGGCTCCCAGGAGCACTCTTAATTCTGACGCCCATTCATCACACTCCCTCACACTTCATCACACACACACAAACTTCCATGAGCTCACGCCTTCTCTCTATCTGTTTCTGGATCCTTCATTGCAAAAGAGAAGGAGAAAAAAAAAAATAATGCAAAAAATGCTACATTTGGAAAAAAGCCCCAAGATGACAAAGTCAGAACACTGGACTGGAACAAGGGCTGGAACGGAAAAATGCATGCAAGGTCACGCAGCCCTTCCCTTCCCCGCTGGCACATGCAGTCTGTAGGCCAAAATGAAAACAAGCCTGAATCAGCGAGTCGGCCTAGCCGAAGCAGAGCGGCGCTGCAGACTCCACCCATTTCCTGAGGTGAGCACAAACCATTAACTCTTTAACCGGCACAATTTTATGACTTACTCCTGCTGAGACTTTGGCCTCGCTCTGCCAAATGCACTGTAATGCAATGGCCAGGTTGTGTGTATTTGGACGCTTAAGCAGCTAGAATGGTACGAGAGGCGTTCGGGGACTCTTGTGGGTGACTTGAACACTCCTGAACCTATTTAAAATAAACATCAAGAGTAATGACGTCAAGACTCGCGTTGAAAAGAAAATCCTTATGGGAATAACTTTTATGCTGCTTTTACAAATGTAAATAGATGAATTGTAGATATTGGGGAAATTGTATTAAAATTAAAGTATTTAGATATTACATCAATCCATCCATTCATCCGTTATCTACACTGTTTATCGCGTGTAGGTCGCGAGGGGACTGGAGCGCATCACAGGGAGCTTAGGCCACAAGGCAAGGTTCATCCTGGAAGATCACCGGTGACGAGGCTGGTACTGCTGAGCAATAACGATGCAGACAAAAGTGAAAATAATTGAGAGAATGGAGCGAGGTGAAAAGCTGGCAGACATCCTGAATCTGCATGATTCGAAACAACAAGGACAAGATCATGGAACATGTTTATACTTTTTTTTACTGTGTATAGCCAAGTGTTTTACTACCCTAGTACCTACACATTGTTTGTTCGACTTACGAACGAATTGTACTTATGAACGAGCTCTCAGAGCAGAACTCGTATTTTGTATTTTGGAGACTTACATTAGTTTGCATTAGTTTGTTTTTGAAGGTTAGAATGATTTTCATGCAAAAACAGATTCAAAACAATATTAATACCCGAGCGGGACTTGAACAGCGAGAACACTTACCACAAGAGTGCTTACCACTGAAGCACTAGGGAACGCGCTGTCCATGATAGTAAATCACGTACGTAACAAGTGCAGCAAAAAATAAATAAATAAATGAAATTTGCAAAAAATTTTATTGGAAAACTTAACATACGAGATCTGTTGTGTAAAACCAGACATGATAGAGTTTGGATGCTGTGCAAACACCATATTATGGTACAGTAATTAGTGAGAAAAGGAAACGGAGACGTAACTTTACAACACGAAGATACGAGTGACGTAAGTACAAGAAGCTGGTGTGTCCACCCCAATCAATCTCTGATCGGAATTTTAGATTCTGTTAGAACCTTAAGGGATCGTGGATGTGCTCGGATGTTACAAATGCGCCAAATAAAGGTTGCGATTTTGTTTTGAAGTTGTATTTGCGTCATTCATTCAACATCATCTCGATGTCACTTCATCAAAGTCATTATTCTGTACCGCTTCATCCTGCATACAAGGCCGCGGAGAGAGAGAGAGAGAGAGAGAGAGAGAGGGGGGCGGAGCCTATCCCAGGCGACACCCCGATGACACCCTTAGCAATAATTCACACACTGCGGGCAAACTGGGAATTTAACCAATTAGCCTAAAACAGCGTAGTCCTGAAGTTGGACGTCGTTGCGAAAATCGTTTCATTACTACAATATATTAGAACCCTCATCCAACGTTACGGTTCCTGCTGGGTTCTCATCATATGGAATGTCCATTAAAAATAGGCTTCGGTCAAACTGAACGTCATTTAAAAAAAAATAATTGAAACCATTCAAACTAACTGAAGAGACGCACCTTATAAGGATGATTAACTCTTCCAATGCTACAGCTATTTCACCCCCGAAAAAATAAAAATAAATAAATAATAATAATAATAAAAAGTGTGACTGGGAAGTGAAGAGCTGTGTGCTTCAGACAGTGTCACGTCGTCTCTCAGGACCAACAGTGCTGCTGTTTACATGTTCAACTTTTCATCTCCCATGTATCCATTACTCCCTCCAGAGAGAGGCTCAGATACTGCAGGCAGTGACACAGCAACTGACTGACTACACACACACACACACACACACGCACACACACACAGCTACATGACAGCAGGCTGGGAGAGCTGATTAAATGCTTCCACTCTCCATGAATGTTCACGGCGTGTGGACACAGTAACTTACAGAAGGTGAAATATGAGAATCATGTGTTCGTAGCGCTGCTGAGCTTCTCCATGACAGACACGAGAGCCGCTCAATCGCCGCGTCTCCTTCCCCTGCACACTTGTTTAAAAACAAATACAGAACAGTGTCTTTTCAAACTGGTATCTACCCGTAGTGAAAGCAGACGGGGGTAGGACGTGGGGTGGGGGGTGTGGGGGGGTGTGGATGGAGATCAGTGCATCGATCGTGAGGGTTCTTTAAAAAAGAAAAAAAAAATCGAATAGAAGATTTATCGACACGGTGTGTTTATCTTTTTATCGAGCATGATGTGAACTAATACCGAGGTGCAGGAACTACTGCTCCTTCTGCCAGCGGCTCCTGTCTACCATCCGTTTCACTACCGCACACACACACACACACAGGAGAAAGAATGAATAAATGATGTACATTATACATGAGTACATTATCCCTCATAGATCAGAAACAAACAAGAGAACCGTCTCAAATGATTGATCCTACAACAAGAAAGATCAAGACTTAGCATCCTGATACAGATTCTGGATATCAACTATAATACAAGATGTGTTCAAGTCAAACCAGGACTTTCTCCCAAACAAAGGAGTAAAACATTTAAACGGTCAAAAGGTTTTAAAGAAGGCCGTACTTGGCAAAAAAAAATAATTGACGGATAACTTGTGGAAGAGACGCATCTGTCTGTGTGAACTCTACACACACAATCAGTCACCAAGACGACTTTACACACGTTAAGCCAAGCATGTTCGGAGTTCCTGGGAGGCCAGCATTTCAGATGCGAATCAGACAGGCTCGCTGAGAAAACTTGATGGAACCCAAGCACTAGTGAGACACTGGGATAAGTGTGTTAGGGGATTATATAGAGAAATTTTTAACTCTCATAACTGTGTTTTCTATACAGTGAAAAAGTCCCGGTTTGACACGAACAGCACTTTATATGTGAATATCACAGATGGTATCAAGATACAAGTCTTGGTATTTCATATTATAGGATTAAAAATAAACTCGGCGGTATCACTGATCGATAACGGTCTTGGGTCGCCATGGTTACCCGTGGCTAAGTCTGATATACCAGTCAAACACCATAACTAGCTACAGAATATATGGAAATGCTTGTATTGCTCAATTTCACCACAATCCCGATGGACTCACTGCAGTACATCACTTGTCCTATTGTGTAATTCATTCCTTTGTTTTGGTCATGGTACAGCGGATTATTGAGCAGATCCCAGGAACACCAGGTGTACAGCAGGAACACACACTGAACACGAGGTCAAGCTGTCAAACACATAGCGCTGTTTGTTTTTCTCCACTCATTCACACAGGAGAAAATCATAGAACCTGGAAGAAACCCACATGAACCCTAGGAGAACATAAGAGAACATAAGAGAACGGAAGTCCACACAGACGGTAAGCCAAGCTCAGGGTCAGACAGGGAACCCTGGAGCTGGAAGGCTGCAATGCTAACCGCTAATTAGCTAAAAGCTTAAAAAAAAAAAAAAAAAAGTTTGCTCGTGGACATATCACAGCGGCCTTTATGCATCCGAGGACCTTGGACACCGGGTTTTGGTCATCTGACACTTGGAAGTTTCAAACCAAAGTCAAACCTGTTGAGTTAAGAGCCGTGACTAGGAATGAACATCTGGCACAAACCCAAGCGATTCAGAGCCATTCATTAGTAGTCACTACATCACTTTGCTTCTCATTTGCTTAAACTACTCGTAAGTTTTTTTTTTTTTTTTTTTTGTCTTGCTCACATTACATCCCGCCCACATGGTGTCACTTCCTGTTGTGTTCACACTCCTCCAGCTTCTCTTCCAGAAACAGGATTTGGTGAAAGTTCTCTGTACACTACCTACTCCACTTATCAGGCCACACTCCTCCAGAGCGCGCACACACACACACACACACACACACACACACACACACACACACAGGTGTTGATTCTTTTTTTTTTTACTGTGGAAAGCACTTTCCTTCTCTCCCTCTCATCACCCCGAGTGTCAGAGGCTTTTGCTGCGCTGTCCTCCACTTTCTGGGATTGCTGGCTTAGATTTCTCCCCGAGGCTTCTCTGAGTGTGTGTGTGTGTGTGGCTCAGGCACGGATCACTCAGGGCAGGTAGACTCCTCTGTCCTCGTCTGCACTACCTCGCCTCCAAACCTGGCAGCCACCCAAAGCTCACCTCACCTTATTACTCAAATTCCCTCACACTGACTTGGCACGAGAGAGACAGGCAGGAAGCGGAGAGGAAGAAGATGTGGAGTGATAAAGAGAGAAGAGCTGCGCGGAAGATAAAGGTATCTGTGTGTGGCGAGGTAGAAAAGAGAGTGCGTTTCTGTGCTTTTCCTCAATTAGCCCGAGCACGTCGCTGCCCCGTTCCCCTCCGTCCGTCCGTCCGTCCCTCAGCAGCACTTCACCTTCCATCTGCCACTCACATCCACACTGCCATATCTCCACAGGCCAGAGCAAAACAGCACAAGGACTCTTAATTGATCAAATATAAAGTCATTAAGCAAGCTGGCACTGATGCGTGTATGTCTGTGTGTGTGTGTGTGTGTGTGTGTGTGTGTGTGGGGCACATTAAGGGGAAGCAGACTCTGCCAGATTGATGAGCGCTTCTTTCTCAGTGGTTACAGACTCTGTTAAATGACTGCATGTGGAGAACACTGACCCCAATACTGCTCAGTACTGCTACAGCCAGAACCAAGAGCGAGTGCGACTCTGTGCAGGTCTAGACAGGAGACGGTCAGGCAGTACTGACTCTCTAACTTTAACCTGAATCTCTCTCTCTCTCAGTACTGACTCTCTAACTTTAACCTGACTCTCTCTCTCTCTCAGTACTGACTCTCTAACTTTAACCTGACTCTCTCTCTCTCTCAGTACTGACTCTCTAACTTTAACCTGACTCTCTCTCTCTCTCAGTACTGACTCTCTAACTTTAACCTGACTCTCTCTCTCTCTCAGTACTGACTCTCTAACTTTAACCTGAATCTCTCTCTCTCTCTCTCTCTCTCAGTACTGACTCCCGGAGAGGAAGATGAGAGGGAGAGTCTCTATGAGTACTGACTCTCTCTCTCAGTACTGACTCTCTCTTAAATCCGAAATACTCTATCTACCCCGACTCTCTCCCTCTAACCTCACTCTCTATCTCTCAGTACTGACTCTCGCTCAGTACTGACTCTCGCTCAGTACTGACTCTCTCTCGCTCTCTCTCTCAGTACTGACTCTCGCTCTCTCTCTCAGTACTGACTCTCGCTCTCTCTCTCAGTACTGACTCTCGCTCTCTCTCAGTACTGACTCTCTCTGTCTCTCTCTCAGTACTGACTCGCTCTCTCAGTACTGACTCTCTCTCTCAGTACTGACTCTCTCTCTCAGTACTGACTCTCTCTCTCAGTACTGACTCTCTCTCTCAGTACTGACTCTCTCTCTCAGTACTGACTCTCTCTCTCTCTCTCAAATCCGACATACCCTCTCCATCTATCCTGACTCTCTCTTCTCTCCCTCTACCCTGACTCATGCTCTCTCTCTCTCTCTCTCTCTCTCTCTCCGACCTAACGCTTCATCTTTGTCCCTAGTGGTCCTAAGCCCCGTGTGTGTGTGTGTGTGTGTGTGTGTGTGTGTGTGTCTCTGCGCTCCCCCTCTCGGAATCTGCTGGATGAGGTGATACAAGCTGCTTTTAATCCTATCTCGTTTTCCCTCTAGTTAATTTGAATCCCCCGGTGCAGGATCTCACTCAGGCTCTTTCTCTCTCAGACCGAGTTCTCTCAGGGCTAGTTAGCGGTCCTCAGAGCACCGCTGGGATGATACCCGCCTGGCCGCTGTCACTCTAATTGCCGCGAGCGTGGCTGGCTCCCCGGGAGACAAGCCGTGTGAAATCCTGATATGATATGTGCCATTAAGTAAAATGAAAAATCCTCATGTGGTGCAGACAAGCAGCAGCAGCCCGAGCCACGCTGGCCCTCAGTCCCTGATACGGTCTAAATTACACCGGGGGGGAGAGAGAGAGAGAGAGAGAGAGAGAGAGACGGACAGACAGACAGAGTGTATGAGAGGCAGACAAGGAGAAACGGAGAGAAAGAAGTCAAAGGGGAGCTCAGAGTGGGACGAGAGAATTATTAAACCAAAGAAAAGAAAGATGGAAAGAAAGAGAAGGGGTATGAGAGAGGTAGACAAAAGAAAAGCGGGAGGAAAAGAAAGACAGACGGATGTTAAATTGAAGGAAACTGATCACTTTAACAATGATATCTGTGACTCTTCAGGAAACTTTAATCTGGCATTGAGAGAAAAAGCATGCAGAGCATTCTATGGCAAAAAGACAAAACATTAAATACAAAAAAGAGCAATCAAATTCTGGAAACACCGACAGCCTTTATAAATAATAATACATATAAACACGTTCACACTGAATTCACCAAATTCAACAAAATCATTCCCACTTTTAACTTCCCCAACAAACTGCCCCACCTACTGGGAAGCACAAAGATAATGTAGGTGCACACACACACACACACACACACACACACACACACACACACACACACACACACGTGAGGATGGACAGCAAGTGATCACGTCATCTAATATACAGCACACACATGTACTGTTCAGTGTTCACGCACAATTCTACATTGTATTCTGGATCTCTATCTACATTACCAGTCAAATGTCTCGACGCACATCCTAACTCCACGCTCGTTCCTGATTTGTATTTCCTTCTACACTGTAAAACAATACTGAAGGCGTTTATCCAAAATACACAATAATCTCCTTTGAACAGTTGATACTGAGATGTGTATCTGCTGCTTCTGATCTGTAAATCCTTCATAACGGCTCTAATCGGAGGTGCTGGTTGTTAATCGGTGATTTCTGAGGCTGGTGACTCGAAATGAACTTATCCTCTGCAGCAGAGGTACGTTATGGTCTTGCTCTCCTGTGAAGGTCTTCATGAGAGACAGTTTCATGGAGCTTGATGGGTTTTGCAAATGCACTTGACGATACGGCCAGGCTCGATTCCCGTCTCTGTGTGCATGGAGTTTGCATGTTCTCCCCGTGCTTGGTGGGTTTCCTCCGGGTACTCCGGTTTCCTCCCACAGTCCAAAGATATGCAGGTTAGGCTAATTGGCGTTCCTAAATTGCCCGTAGTGTTGTAATGTTTTTGTTACTTAATTACTTATATGTAATATGTGTTATTTTATAGTTTTGTAAAAAACTATTTTTTTTATTAAAACCCTTTTTCACATAGGATATAATAATTAATAAATATTTCAAAAGTGTATTTTGTATTTACTCGGGTTATCTTTGTATATTATTAAAATGTGCTTGATGATCTCAATCACTTAAATGTGTCAAATATACAACAAAAAAAAATCAAGAAGGGGCAAATACTTTTTCACAGCACTATATGCTTTTGTTGAATGTTTGTATGGACACTGACGGAATGAGAGGGCACGAAAAAAATAGAGATAAAGAGGACAAAATCCTGAAGACAGAGGAAGAGACTAGACAGAAAAAAGACAGGGACAAGGACAGAGAGAGAAAGGAAGCATACAGATTATATAATTATATATATATATATATATATATATATATATATATATATATATATATATATATAGGGAGAGAAGGTGATTGAGGAGAGATGAGTGGTTAAGGGTACAGAAGATTCTGTAGACGTCTACACCTCACTCCCTCCTCTACATCATTAGATCTCTCTCTCTCTCTCTCTCTCTCTCATGTACAACACTTCTGCTTTCTCACATTCGTTCACTCTTATATAAAACGTAAGCCCTCTCTCACATAGCCATGTCTTCTTTCTCTCCAGACATTTCCCTCCTTCAGTCTTACTGCCTGACTCGCCAGCTGTTCTCCAGCCGCTGCTGTGTTGTCTGTAAAGCAGGCAGCGCCCTCTGTCTGCAGCTGGAGGGAAGCTCTTCACACCGCTCACTTCAGCACAAAAAGCCATGTGAGGAACTGAGGCTTGCTCACGCTGTTGTCTATCGTTCTGCCGTCTCAGTTTATCCTCAGTCCTGACATTACATCCCGAGATGCTCTGCGTGATCGTCCGGCCTACGCCATCATCGCTGCGTTCAAGTGCTAAAATCACAGGATCCGATTTTGGTTGCCGCTCAGACATCAGCGCAAGAGCTGTTTGTCGTCTCTGCTGTAAAAAGATGCAATCGGATGCAATCGGGATAACAAGCCGAGACCGGCTGAGTGCTTCGCCGAGCTCCTTCGTACTATCAGCATGAAGGATTTCTCGTTTTTCAGCAGCATGACATTTTAACTGTAATGGACATGACGGCATCCTGGAACAATGTAACTCGCTCTCGTTCTATTGCTGTGCACGCTACACATGACACTATATATGATATGATATTGACACCACACTGTCGTGAGAAAGACACCAGGGTGTATAAATCACCAGGGTGTATTCTGTATCACTAACGCACACAATCGTTATTCGAAACGTCAGGTCTTTTTCCTCCTCTTTCCTTAAAGGTCCCACATTAACACAGGTCTCAGAGCTTCCCCAAAGTTTCTGTGTTAATGCTCCATCTGAACTACACCTCAGATAATGCTTTTACTCTTACTTCAACCTCCCTTTATTTCACTCCTCCTACAAACACACAGTTTCAGTGTCTATGGTAATGAGTTACTGCTGAGCCACGCCCACAAAAACTGTGTTCTGTTAATCTGTACAATGAAACGTCCCAGTTTGACTCGAACGCCCCATGTGATTATGATGCCCATAAGGGCGTGTCTCCAGAATGCCTCTTTTCATTTAGTGCAAGTGTTCCAGTGTTTAAGTAGTATCTGGATTTGTCTAGGAAAATGAAAAAATATGAATTTTTAATAAATGGAAGATTTTTTTAAATTAAAATGTTTAAGGCTTTTAATTAATTCACCCAAATGATGTAATGAAATGTAATATAATATAATATAATGTAATGAAATATAGTCACAGCACATTCCTATTCATTTATTTATTTCTTTGAGTGTTTATGAAACTGGATTCTGTGTGTTTTTCTTTTTACGTTTCCCCCCGCAGAGAGTCTACATTCATTCTTTCTCCACATATTTAATTTTTATTACTAAATAATATGCTTTAAATGTATTTTATGTGTCATGGTTCGAGGGTAACGACGTTATTAACCCCAAAAAGGGGTAATGGGCAGTGGTGGCTCAGTCGGTTAAGGCTGTGGGTTACTGGGTTACTGATGGTCGGGAGGTCGGGGGTTCGAACCCCAGCATCGCCAAGTTGCCACTGTTGAGCCCTTGAGCAAGGCCCTTAACCCTATCTGCTCCAGGGGCGCTGCTCCATAAGCTGGCAGCCCCTGCGCTCTGATCCCAGTTTCCTAATTGGGATATGTGAAAATTGAGCAATTTCCCTCTGGGATTAATAAAGTTCTATAAAATTAAAATTAAAAAAAAAAATAAAAAGGCCAATTTGGTTTACAGTCAGCTGCAACATACAACATCAGACAAACACAGGACGACATAAATAAACACGATTTATAATTACAACTCGTCAACCTGCATCGTGGTTCAATATAAATTCATTTAGATCTTCAGCATTTGCCAGACGATAAGGGTCTTGCTCAAGGGCCTGACAGTGGCAACTTAGTGGTGCAGGGGTTTGAACCGATGACCTTCTCATTCATCAGTAGTCCAAGGCCTGAGCTACCCCCGTCCCCGAATTCATTAACATGCAAACTGCTATGTGACTTCACTATTAAAGAACATTACTGATTATCCTGTTGTTTTATTTTTTTTTTACATTAGATTCCATGTATATGTTCTGAAGCTTTGTCCTGCTTTTATTACACAGATCTGGCAACCCTGACGAGCCATTTCACCTGATCATGTTAAAATAACATGGCATGCACAGATGGAGCTATTATACACCACGAGTTTGGGGAGGGTCTTGTTATCACGTCTGCGTTGGCGTGGTGAGGATGATGATGATGATGATGATGATGTCAGTGGATGAGAGTGAACCAGCACAAGGAGTGTGACGAAAGGAGGGATTTTTTTTGGTCCCCCCTAAGCACCAGTGAAGACAGACAGAGCTCAGAGATACTGAAAGGACGAGACGGTTAAACGGCGTCCAGGGCTGAAGGATAAGAGTAAAGCTAATAATCTGCACTCTCTCTCTCTCTCTCTCTCTCTGTCGGGTTGCACTGTACACAATCTAATGCCGGTGTCTAGAGCTGTGGTTAAGACGGCTACTGGCAACACAAGCTCAGGAGTAGTCGAGACTTAAGGGAATGAGAGTCTGAAAATCTTTTTTTTGTTCTAGGAAATTCTTCATCTCAACATCAGGTGCTGGCTGATGTGATGCCGGTTGGTCTTGATGACTTCGCTATAATAAACTGTAGTCGCTCATTTCATGCTGGCGCACCGTCTCCTCGCACCTCCAGGGGTTGGGGGTTTGAATCCGGCGTCAGGTCCGTGTCCTCTGGTTTCCTCCCTCAGTGCAGAAGCCTGTAGTGTGTGTTTGTACTGTATCGGGTTGGCACCTCATCCAGAGACCGGCGGTACATTGCTGGACTTTATGCCGTCTCAGTTTGCTCTATGGACTTTATGTCAACAGTATACAGTAGGTCCGTCACTGAAGTGTGAGAATTTGATCATTTCTCTCTACTCTCGGCCAAAACATGGTGTCGGTGCTCAAAAGTTTCTCCCTTAGGTAAAAAAAAAGTGCATTTTCAAGTAGGATCAAAACACACCATTTTTTAAATAATACTTAATACTTCTCATCTCCTGATCCATGTTTAATTTTTTATAAAAATTCTACACATTTATATTTGTGTCAGATAAAAAGAAACACAGTTTCATGGCCTTTTAGGTTTCAGTGTCTGGAACGTTTTTTTTTTTTTTTATTCGAATATTTAAACGGTCTTAACTGTCATTCAGATTAAACTTGGCCACTTTAGATTCACATGAAAAAGTGTTTTATCGAAAATACTATATTGTTAAGATATTGCGACATTAATTTGTCATGGTTACAGACACTACAGATATTTTTTGTGGGTAAAATCCTTAATTCTGCACATGATGCTTTAATTTAAGCAACACTTTACATTCTTCTAGAAGCTTGCATCAATTTTAGTATCAATACTCTTAAGAAATATGAATAATTTGCATTTTAAATGATTATTGTATACAGTATAATGCTGAAGAATGGCCATGTTTGGGCCACATACTGTATAAAATCATCTCTACAAAACAGCTGAAGTCAGCAACTTGTAATATGTAGCGATCAGGATTAGGGGAAGATGCCATTTTTTTGTATTTTTTTTGGAAGGTCCGGGTTCAATTCCCACTCAATGCCCAAGCACCGAGGGTTGAATCTGGAGGGCATCCGGCGTAAACCCTGTGCCAAATCGACAGGAGCAGCTGAAGGACTGATGATAGAACAAACCTCAAACCATATGTCGCGAGAAAAATGTCCCAAGTCTGAGTCGAAACAAAGTCAACACAGGAAATATATCAGGATCGAACTGCAGTCCAACAGATGTCTGATCCTGAATCATGCAGACGCTCTACGCTGACACTCTGACTCACGGATGCTGATGTCATCATAACGCCTGTCCTGTTGCTCATCCCATTCTCATTCAATCCCAACTGCAGTACTGTTAGTGTCGCACCTGTACGCTGGAATTAATTATAATCCCGCGTTCAATCCGAGTCAAGTTTAGTCGTGTCGGGGAGATTTTCCTCTCTGATGTCGCGTCTGGTTTCGCTCATTAGTGATCAAAGTCCACATCTGGATTTCTGTGATGACTGTCTAGGAGTACAAATGACTTTACTTAGACATATGGTGACACAACATCATTCATTACTGACCAACTGATACAGTGTCGGATACATGATGTCATATTTATATTGTATTGACTGTAGGACTGATGATACACACTGATGTGGAAGTCGTTAGTTCAGAAATATTCATGGACCATCAGCAGTGGAGGATCGTATAAGAAGATAATCATTCATTCCTGGTCCATTTGAAAGTTTCAAGAGCAATACATTCTACTTGTATTAATGTTCACTAAATGATTTTTTGAATTTTTGTGATGAATAAGATGTCAGCAGCTTAAACATTATGTTTGTTTATTGTTTAACCTTGCAAACTATTCAGAGTTTTTCTTTTAGTTTTATTGAATAAAAATATAATCTTTTGCTAGCAGTTGTTTTTTTTTTTTTTTTTTTTTTTTAACAAACATCATCAAACTTTAATATCCTGATGCACATCTCGTATACAAAATGTGTGCACACACACACACACACACACACACACACACACACACACACACACACACACACACACACACACACACAAAGCGATGTGGTATATTTCAGCGTGTTAAAAACAGAAAAAGCACAAGGATTAAAGGCTTAACAGCTTCCAGAGGGAGAGAAAAACAAGAAAGGCGAAAAAAGCATAGAAAAAGAGTGAAAAAGAGAGAGAGAGAGAGAGAGAGAGAGAGCTAGTAATAATGAAAGACTGATGTAATGAGAGAGAATTTCACGGTCTCTTCTCCACTCCTGAGCAGCGCAGCAGCGAGCTCCCAGTCTCCTGTTCCAGATCAATACAAGTGCTTAAACATCCTACACTCGTTCCTCTCCAACCATCTATCCATCCATCGTCCCTCCGTCACACCAACACGCAGCGCATGAAGATCTATAGCACCGAGTGACAAAAGCGAAACGGCAGCAGGTCAATATGGCTTTTCATCTTCCTAACAATTTTATCTTCACTCTGACATGTTGGCTTAAAGAGAGAGAGAGAGAGGGAGAGAGAGGGGGAGAGAGGGGGCGAGGGGGAGAGAGAGAGGGAGAGAGAGAGAGGGGGAGAGAGGGAGGGAGGGAGGGAGAGAAAGAGGGAGAGAAGGAGAGAAAGAGGGAGAGAGAGAGAGGGAGAGAGAGAGATGGAGAGAGGGAGAGAGAGAAGGAGAGAGAGAGAGGGAGGGAGAGAGAGGGAGGGAGAGAGAGAAGGAGAGAGAGAGAGAGAGAGAGAGAGATGGAGGGAGGGAGGGAGAGAGAGAGAGAAGGAGAGAGGGAGGGAGAGAGGGAGAGTGACAAAGTGGGTGAGTGAGTGAAAAGGAAAAACAGAATGAACTTTAAGTTCCCATTCTGACACTTTTACTGTGAAATCATTACAGACTTTTCGAGAAAATCAATTTTCTTCAGATTTATTCTTTAACCCTTACTCACACCGGAGGGCCTGCAGTAACACCCTGCTGCCATAGAGGGGCACCATTTCCCAAAACATCTGACTGCTGTCTGTCTCTCTCTCTCTCTCAAACCCCTGCCTGTCCTCCTTCCTCCCTTGACCCAGGAGTGTTGAATGTTCTTTAGCAGCAATTTAGGTAGTGACACACACACACACACACACACACACACACACACACACACACACACACACACACACACAGGAGTGTAGAAAACCAGAGTAAAGAGCAGTCTGGCTGTGAGAACAGACGGGGTCGACCCCTACTGAAGCTGTTACACTAAACATTTGCTTATTCCAGTTAAACCTCTGACTGACTGATCACTTGCTGTAAGTGAGAAATAAACCACATGTGCTGACGCTGTCACAGGAAACTAATCACCCTCCTGTAACAATATATCCTAAAGTCTTTTACTCCTCTTACACATTCAAACACATTCACTGCAGATTATTTAATTCTTTATAGATTTATAAATCCTGTCTATAACACGTCCTGGACACTTGGAGAACTCCAGCTCTAACTACAGCTTCTCCTCCGACACTGGAGACTCCTTCCCTAAACGTTAAAGAAATGTCTATTAACAGAAAACCTGAGCCGATTAAAAACCGCACGTGTGCTTCAACCGTCTGCTGTATGAATCCTCTATGAACGAGCCGTTACTATAGAAACGATAACGCAACAGTACGAGTCCATTAATGGAAACATGTGATCTGCCTCACAGCTGCAGCACTGTCGGAGATGCTGTCATGGAAACGCAATCAACACCTTCTGAGCAATCAACAGCGTGTGTGTGTGTGTGTGTGTGTGTGTGTGTGTGTGTGTGTGTGTGTGTGTGAACGGGTTCAACACTAATCCTGCTTTTAATCTAACGTCTTATATAGCGTTACACTTCTGGGGTTTGGAATGGGTGGAGATATAATAAACCTTTAATGGCTTGAATAAACAAACAAACAAATAATATTATAAACAAATGAATAGATAGTCAGATAAAAACATAATAAGAAATAAAATTAGATAAAAAGCAAACAAAACAAAAACTAATGTATATATTAAAAAAAAATATATATATATTTATATATATATATATATATATATATATATATATATATATATATAAATTAACACACAGTAATGTATCTAAATAAATAAACGTGTGTGTGTATATATACACACACACACACACACACATATATATATATATATATATATATATATATATATATATATATATATATATAGATATGTTTATTTATTTAGATACATTACTGTGTGTTTATATATATATATATATATATATATATATATATATATATATTACTGTGTTAAAAAAAAAAAAAATTTAACACAGTAATATATATATAATAAATAAATATATAAAAACATTCATGTGAACCATTAAAAGTACTTTATTATTATTTGTATCTATCTATCTATCTATTCATCTTTATATAATTTTTTTGCTTTTTATCTATTTATTTATTTATTGTTCTTTTTTATTATTTGTGTATATATATATATATATATATATATATATATATATATATATATATATATATATATATATATATATGTGTGTGTGTGTGTGTGTGTGTGTGTGTGTGTACAGTACTGTGCAAAAGTCTTAGGCACCATATTATATGCTGTACCAATTTTGTTATACATGTTTATCACGTCTGTATAATTATGTACAAAATCATTCATATATTCCATATATACAAATATATAAACAAAATAAACAAATAATGAAAAAGAACAATAAACAAATAGATAAAAAGCGAACAAATAATATAAAGATGAATAGATAGATACAAATAATAATAAAGTAATTTTAACGGTTCACATGAATAAATAAAAATAATGATGGCACACTGTTGCCTAATGTGCAGTACCACTTAAATAAATCCGTGCTGCAATAATACAGGGTCTGATGAAATGTATTTAGACTGGAAGCGACTCTTAGCAGAAAAATGTTTGAAAAACTCCAGATCCATCAATCAGTCCATAAGTCCATCCATCTACTCTCCACTTCTCTTTCTACTGCTTATATTTTTTCTTCCTGTCTCTTTGTCAGCTTTAATTAATCCCTTCACACACACACACACACACACAAACATGTTTACTTCCTCGTTGTGAGATCAGGTGCACGACGTCACTATACTGTCAGGATGTCGGACGTACAGGATACGTTTCCTCCCTGAGCGTCCTCACGGCTTGTGCGTGCCCCGAACGGGTTTAAACCCAATCGATGTGGAAGCGAATGAGGCCGGGACCACACCAGCAGGAGCTGTAATTCACAGGCGATGTTTGCTTTGGCCACCTGTAGGAGGCATGATTTACAATGGATCAACACGGCCGTCCGGCCTGAAACGCCGCGCAGCCTCCGCACCGTGCCATCTGGGGTCACATGGGGATGTAATACCTCTCTAATGAGCAGTACGAGCCCACTGCTGGCTGTCCAGCAAACACCACCTCAAAGCTTCACACACACACACTTTTCCGAACAGAGTGGCAACATTCATCTCTAAACACACGTCTCACAAACATCACTATATAAAACACAACATATAAACAACCCACAGTGACCCTGTTTAAGAAAAGCTGACGGATTCTCCAGTCTGATTGGTCAGAAGGTTGTTGATTCCTCGTCTCGAACAGTAAATTCTGGGTGCAAATCACAGCTTTATATAAACACCTTCCACAGGGGACTCTACCAACAGTTACACACTTAAACGTAAATGTGTTTATTTGGAAAGTGAGGAAACACTTTGTTAAGTTTCTCTTCACAAGCACGTCATCAGGATGTTTATAGCTGCTATATGCATTATCTGTATGCTGTGTTATGAGAGGAAAGGAAACGCAGTGATAAACTCAGCGTATTTAATCCTGTGGACACGCTCAAGACCATCTGCTGAAGTTCAGTCCGGACATCAGAACGAGGCAGAAAGGTGATTGAAGTGACTTTGAACGTGGCATGGCTGTTGCTGCCAGACGGCTGGTCTGAGTATTTCTGAAACTGCTGATCTACTGAGATTTTCTCCCACAACCATCTCTAGTGTTTACAGTAAATGGTCTGAAAAAGAGAAAATATCCAGCGAGGTCAGCTCTCCGGGTGAAAATGCCTCGGTGATGCCAGAGGTCAGTGGAGAACGGCCAGGCCGGGTTGAGCTGATAGAAGGGCTACAGTAACTGAAATGATATTTCGTTACAAGCGAGGTAACGCCTGAGAGCATCTCCGAACACGCAACACGATGAAGCTTGAAGCAGCAGGTAAACAGCAGCAGAAGACTAACAACAGGAAACCCAGGCTACAATTTGCAAACGTTCACCAAAATTGGACACTTTATGACGGGAGAAATGCCTGGGTCTGATGAGGAGTCTCGATTTCTGCTGCAACAACATGAAAGCATCAATAACTCAGGCAACTGCGTGATGCTCTCACATCAATACGGACCTAAATCTCTACGGAATGTTTGCAGACATGAAGAATGAAGGCGGTTCTGAAGGCAAAAGCGGGTCCAGGCCTGTACTAGCAGGGTGTACCTAATAAAGTGGCCAGTGAGTGTCTATAGGTCATATTTTAAATATATGAAAATAATTAGTCTTCAGAAAGAGCGTATGCTGCGCAGAGATCCAGAGTCCACACACACACACACACACACACACTAAATATTAAGAATAAATACCCTGCTAGTTACCTCTGTATGTATATGTTACTTAAAATAAGTGCGAGAGCTATAATATAAAATCACTGCCACTGCACGGCACGTTAACAATCTGACATGTGGAGCCACTGAGATTCTCATCAGATACACTTCAATAAAATAAATTTTTTTTTTTTTTTAAAAACATCATAAAAGTGAGAGCAAGTGCAAATATCTTGAAAGTCAAATGTATCTAGGATTTCCTAATATAAAGTTACACTACATCAAATACTGAGCTTATTTAAAAAAAAAAAAAAGCTCAGACGATTTAACTGGATTCAAACGATTATTTCTTGCAAGAAGCAACAGATCAAAGGAATTTATATTTAAAAACGTGTAAACATTCATCTAAAAATAAAATGAAATCATTTGGATTGTTCTTACTTTGAAAAGTTTACAGATCTGATTCAATTCAAGATGTTTTCACTTACTGAGCCTGAGCGCAGCGCGAGTGTAGTAATAACTGAACATTATAATTTATAACGGTGTGTACAACAGCACTCTGGCTCTTTCCCCGCTTTAGAACACGGAACACATTATTAAGACCTTTTAAACTGTTTTGGTTTTTGGTTTTGTTTTCTTTAGACGTTTAAAGGCTAGTTAAAGGGAAAATCTGAAATGTGGGACGGATTAGTGAAGCTGAGCTGCAGGGAGGAAAATAAGGGGGAAAAATGTACAAGTAGAAAATAAAGATGATGGGTTTAAGACCTTGAGGTTTGCTTTGAAAATATGATCTCTTTTTAATTAGAAAACTGTCTGTTCATAACTATTATTTAGTTCCCGTACCTTGAGATCCTTTAATACTATTTTCCGATTGAGCAGTTTAGATAATTGAAATAATTAATGCATTTAAATTGATAATTTTTTTCCCCGTAATCTCACTCACTCCACACTGGGAACTATTCGCTGTTCCACTGATTGTTATGTTCTGCTTTATGGTTATTAGATAATAAGGACGGGAATCCCTCCCCCCCCCCACTCCAGCCCCATCCGTCCCACCCCCCCCCTCACCCCCCTGGGAGCACTCGGCACGACATCACCGCTATACCGCCGTGATCATCCGGTTTTTATCGCGATTCTATAAGTAGCGCGATTTTATAAATATCCCAAATATTTACATTTTCTTATACAGTAATTCTAAACATTTCAGCTAATTATTCGCTCCTACCAAACATGATGCTGTGCTGCCTGCCAATGTGGGAATA
>CM060114.1:9637224-9914724 GCA_030522415.1 Channallabes apus
GAGAGAGACTGATGGAGAGAGAAAGAGACTGATAGAGAGAGAGAGAGACTGATGGAGAGAGAGAGAGACTGATGGAGAGAGAGAGAGAGACTGATGGAGAGAGAGAGAGACTGATGGAGAGAGAAAGAGACTGATAGAGAGAGAGAGAGACTGATGGAGAGAGAGAGAGACTGATGGAGAGAGAGAGAGAGACTGATGGAGAGAGAGAGAGAGACTGATGGAGAGATAGAGAGACTGATGGAGAGAGAGAGATAGAGAGACTGATGGAGAGAGAGATAGAGAGACTGATGGAGAGAGAGATAGAGAGACTGATGGAGAGAGAGAGAGAGACTGATGGAGAGAGAGAGAGACTGATGGAGAGAGAGAGAGACTGATGGAGAGAGAGAGAGACTGATGGAGAGAGATAGAGAGAGACTGATGGAGAGAGAGATAGAGAGACTGATGGAGAGAGAGAGAGAGACTGATGGAGAGAGAGAGAGACTGATGGAGAGATAGAGAGACTGATAGAGAGAGATAGAGAGACTGATGGAGAGAGAGAGAACAAAGACACAGAGGTGGTACAGATGTAAAATATTAAAATCATTTCATCCAAAACTTTGTCCTCCACCTCAGAGTCTCCTGGTCCTGTGTGTGTGTGTGTGTGTGTGTGTGTGTGTGTGTGTGTGTGTGTGTGTGTGTGTGTGTGTGTGTGTGTGTTGGAGTCGACATGTTTGGGTAAACTCACTCACAATGAGGAGTAACCAGCCATGAAATGTGCCGAAGGCAAAGGCTTTAGGCCTCAGCTCTCACACACTCACTCACTGACACACACACACACACAGACACACACACACACACACACACTCACTCACTGACACACACACAGACACACACACTCACTCACTGACACACACACAAAGTGGGAAGAGAGAGAGAAGGGATTAGGAATGTCAGGAGCAGAAGCATGGAAATAAGACGTGTAAAGCCGTGATGAAGCTCCTGCACGTTAGGAGAAACCTGGAGAACAGCAGCAGCAGCAGCAGCAGGACGTGAACAGGAGGAAGAAAACACACAGCCATACACAGACGTGTCTCGCTGTGAGACGCTCTGCCAGCTGACAGCAGAGACACATTTGAGGTTTATTTAGTAAAATCCTGACTTGGCACAGTGTGTGTGTGTGTGTGTGTGTGTGTGTGTGTGTGTGTGTGTGTGTGTGTGTGTTGTGGCTGCGGGGTTCCGCTGGGATACTGTAATGAAATCTGTTAGAGTGGAGCAGCAGACTGAGAGGCTTCGGGAAACTGGAACGTTCTGCCACTCACTCTAACCATCGCGACTACGACCGTCATGATCCTGTCTGTCTCGTCCACATACAGGACGCTTCACCACACCGACCACTAATTCTCTGGGTTAAAAAAAACAATCTGTTTAGGATTACTGTATTAGTCTTAGATTATCTGCAGATGGGTGTGGATGGTGTAGTGGTTAGCACTGTCGCCTTGCACCTCCAGGGTCCGGGTTCGATTCCCGGCCAGACTAGATTCCCGTCTCTGTGTGCATGGAGTTTGCAGGTTCTCCCCCATGTTTGGTGGGTTTTCTCCGGGTACTCCGGTTTCCTCCCACAATCCAAAGATATGCAGATTGCCCATGTGTGAATGAGTGTGTGTGTGTGTGCCCTGCGATGTATTGGCACCCTGTCCAGGGTGTACCCCACCTAAGCCTTCTGGAACAGGCTCCAGACCCCCAGCCACCATGTATACAGGATAAACGTTATAGACAGTGAGTGAATGAGTGAAGATAGATTACAGATTAGAATTAGTTTGAGATTAGTATGAAGACAGATTAGGATTAGTTTGAGATTAGTATGAAGACAGATTAGGATTAGTTTTATATTGCTTGAAGACAGATTAGGATTAGTCTTAGATTACATGAAGACAGATTAGGATTAGTTTTAGATTACGTGAAGACAGATTATGATTAGTTTTAGATTATGTGAAGACAGATTATGATTAGTTTTAGATTACGTGAAGACAGATTAGGATTAGATTATGTGAAGACATTAGAATTAGTTTTAGATTACGTGAAGACAAATTAGGATTAGTCTTCGATTACGTGAAGACAGATTAGGATTAGATTATGTGAAGACAGATTAGAATTAGTTTTAGATTATGTGAAGACATTAGAATTAGATTTAGATTTTGTGAAGACATTAGGATTAGTCTTCGATTACGTGAAGACAGATTAGGATTAGTTTTAGATTACGTGAAGACAGATTAGGATTAGATTACGTGAAGACAGATTAGGATTAGATTACGTGAAGACTAATTAGGATTAGATTACGTGAAGACAGATTAGAATTAGTTTTAGATTATGTAAAGACAGATTAGGATTAGTCTTCGATTGTATGAAGATAGATTATAGATTGAAATTAGATTAGGATTAGTCTTAGACCATGTGAAGATAAATTAGCATTAGTTTTAGATTATGCGAAGAGTTTGCTATAAAATAAAATAAAAAATATTAGAATGAAAATGTTCGTAAGTAGCTTGGAAAAGTATTTGGCCCCCTTGAACTTTTCCACATTTTGTCACATTACAGCCACAAATTCCACGTGAAAGACCGATACAAAGTGGTGTACACGTGAGACGTCGAACGAAAATCATACATGATTCCAAACATTTTTTTACAAATAAATAACTGCAAAGTTTGGTGTGCGTAATTATTCAGCCCCCTTTGGTCTGAGTGCAGTCAGTTGCCCATAGACATTACCTGATGAGTGTTAATGACTAAATAGAGTGCACCTGTGAGTAATCTAATGTCAGTACAAATACAGCTGCTCTGTGACGGCCTCAGAGGTTGTCTAAGAGAATATTGGGAGCAACAACACCATGACGTCCAAAGAACACACCAGACAGGTCAGGGATAAAGTTATTGAGAAATTTAAAGCAGGCTTAGGCTACAAAAAGATTTCCAAAGCCTTGAACATCCAATGGAGCCACTGTTCGAGTATGGCACAACTGTAAACCTACCAAGACAAGGCCGTCCACCTAAACTCACAGGCCGAACAAGGAGAGCGCTGATCAGAAATGCAACCAAGAGGCCCATGGTGACTCTGGACGAGCCGCAGAGATCTACAGCTCAGGTGGGGGAATCTGTCCATAGGACAACTATTAGTCGTGCACTGCACAAAGTTGGCCTTTATGGAAGAGTGGCAAGAAGAAAGCCATTGTTAACAGAAAACCATAAGAAATCCCGTTTGCACAGCAAACATGTGGAAGAAGGTGCTCTGGTCAGATGAGACCAAAATAGAACTTTTTGGCCAAAATGCAAAACGCTATGTGTGGCGGAAAACTACCACTGCACATCACTCTGAACACACCATCCCTACTGTCAAATATGGTGGTGGCAGCATCATGCTCTGGGGCTGCTTCTCTTCAGCAGGGACAGGGAAGCTGGTCAGAGTTGATGGGAAGATGGATGGAGCCAAATACAGGGCAATCTTGGAAGAAAACCTCTTGGAGTCTGCAAAAGACTTGAGACTGAGGCGGAGGTTCACCTTCCAGCAGGACAACGACCCTAAACATAAAGCCAGGGCAACAATGGAATGGTTTAAAACTAAACATATCCATGTGTTAGAATGGCCCAGTCAAAGTCCAGATCTAAATCCAATCGAGAATCTGTGGCAAGATCTGAAAACTACTGTTCACAAACGCTGTCCATCTAATCTGACTGAGCTGGAGCTGTTTTGCAAAGAAGAATGGGCGAGGATTTCAGTCTCTAGATGTGCAGAGCTGGTAGAGACCCTAAAAGACTGGCAGCTGTAATAGTCGCAAAAGGTGGTTCTACAAAGTATTGACTCAGGGGGCTGAATAATTACACACACCCCACTTTGCAGTTATTTATTTGTAAAAAATGTTTGGAATCATGTATGATTTTCGTTCCACTTCTCGCGTGTACACCACTTTGTATTGGTCTTTCATGTGGAATTCCAATAAAATTGATTCATGTTTGTGGCTGTAATGTGACAAAATGTGGAAAAGTTCAAGGGGGCCGAATACTTTCGCAAGCCACTGTATACCCGACGTTGGATGGATCCACTCTCATGACTTACACAAAACATTTCCAACCAATTATATTTGAGCACGAAACCACACTTTGGATGAATGTTATTTAAAAGAAGCTTTATACAAAGCGCTACCCGAGTCCACAGAGCAGTGTGGTGTGAGACGAGGGGGAGACGCCCTGCACCTGTTAAACAGAGGACCTTAAACCTACCCCACCCCCCACCTTCTGCATCTCACCCTCTTCCCAGGACTCCCCTGACACTTGTCCCATCACCACCACGCTGCTAAATGACTCTATTGAAGTCCTGTTTGCTCAAGTGGGCCCGGCCAATTATCTCACCGCATTCAGAGCTTCTAATGACACCAATTAAGGCTGCAGCGAGAGCCGGGGCAGCGGGGTCAGCCGCCTGTAGTGTGTTGGAGTGTTAGACTAAAATAGGGGCAGATATGTGGGAGTGTGGTGGGTGGACAGGGAACGAGGCAGAAAGAGAGGGAGTTAGTGTTTTTCCCTCTGTGTGTGTGTGTGTGTGTGTGTGTGTGTGTGTGTGTGTGTGTGTGTGTGTGTGTGCAGGCGAGTTGGCTCAACGGGGATTTACTTGGCTATTATACCAGTCTATTACCGGCGCTCTGTTCATGCCCCCTCAATCTCCTTAGTTTATACTCTAACCCCGGTGCTCGCTCAGTGTGTGCAAATGTGCACAATGCTTTTGCCCTCCCGAGCTCAACTCGCCCCCCCACCCCCTCCCCCTCCATCTCCACACATGGCTCTGAGCTCCAACACAAGCAAAAAAAAAAAAAAAAAAAAAAAAAGAAAAACCCAGAAAATCTTAAAAAGGCTACCCAGATTAGTAATGATGTCGTGATTTAGAAGTTTAGACCACCGTGCTGCGGAGGTCCATTCTGATCCTCACAGGATCCTGATTAGCTCTGACAAGTGAATATTAATATCCTCGGTCTAATACTTTATCATTGGTATGTATCGCTTACACTCTACTGAAGAGATTGAATTGTTAGCCTGGAGAAGTTCTCCGTAAGGATGGAGTCTCCGGTGCGAGTGCTGAAGGGGTAAAGGGAAAAATCTGCATCTGCTGGAAGAGTGAAAAGAAAAAGGGGGGGAAAAAAAACGACATGAAAATATCTTAATAAAACTGAACAAAACCAAATATAAGATTATGACGCTTATTTGTAGTCAAATAAACTAAAAGTGTAAACGAAACGTTCTTGTTCTATTGGCAGATAATTTTGCGTCTTTCAAGAAATACTAGAATGTCTCCTTAAATGTTTTTCTAAAATGTGATTAGGAATATGCTTATATTTATTTTGTTATACTCATTAAAAAAAAAAGTAGATAAATGTAATTATATTAGAAATATTTTCACCTTGTAACACAAAAGTAATTTTTGCAGGATGTGTAGCTGCAATTCAATTCATTTCAAATCAATTTTATTTATATAGCGCTTTTAACAAATGGTCATTGTCTCAAAGCAAAATCCAAAAAGAACATTTTTGGAAGTTTGTGTATGTGTGAGAAAAATGTGTCTAGATAATAATGAGATGAATGAATGAATGGATGAATTAATAAATGAATGAATGGATGCTCATTGCTGGGAAATTTAAAATGTTTGTGGCAGAAACAATAGCTGCGAGCGGCATCACGTCATCCTGCTGTTGATTATTTTTCTATAAAGTGCACTGATTAAAAATGTTGCTTACAATCTTTGACAAACGTGGACAGACTTTAATAAGTTTTTAAAAAGTCAATTAAACTGGGGGTTTCATACGTTTACAATCGAGAACAACTGAGTGCAAAGTGTGTTTGTGCTACGGTGGCTTTGTGTTCAGCACTGGCGCGTCACATCTCCAGGGTTGAGATTTGAGATTCTGTGTGTGTGTGTGTGTGTGTGTGTGTGTGTGTGTGTGTGTGTGTGTGTGTGTAGTAGTGTAGCGGCTGAGTCATTTTCCAACAGGTCCCTAATGTACAACTGAGTGAGTGAGTGAGTGTGTGTGTGTGTGTGTGTGTGTGTGTGTGTGTGTGTATGTGTGTGTGTGTGTGTGTGTGTGTGTGTGTGTGTGTGTGAAGATAATGAATGAATAGATGGATTGGATGCGTAATGTGTACTTAACACAGTTATTTGCATTCACATTTGAAATAAATAAAAAACTTTAAAATGTATTCAATATGCTCACATTTAAATGTTTTATATAATTAACAACTAGAATTAAGTGAATATTCTATTCTGGAATTTTATCATAAGCTAGTAAGTCATTAGGTTGGTCTGACTCATTTGTTTAATTGTTGATCAGTAGGGTTTGATTATATCACAAGAAAAAAAACTTTTTAGATTTACTTGATATATTTATAAAAGTATAAGTAACTATATAACTGATGCAAATTATTGCCTTAAATATTTTAGTAGCGCAACCAATTTTTTTTTTCAAGGCGGTTTTAGTTGTTTTACATGATCTTGGTGTAAATTTGGGGTTTTTGTATAAATACTGCTATAAGTCCATGTTCAGTTGCTGCTGATGAACTTAACATTTAACATCCAGGACTTCTTATCATTTGTTCAATACTTTCTTCTTCCTGACAATACAATACCTGTCTGCACCGCACGGTTTGCACCATCAGGGTCCCAACGCATTTATTTCATTGTTAATGTTGAAATGTTAGCATTAGCACTGAGACGCCATAATAACGTAGCTGCACCGTCGTAGCTCTGTTCCGATGTTCTATAAAAACGTTGAGAGCTACAGTCTGGACCGTTACTTCTAGCCGAAAAAGAAAAGAATAAAGAGAAAGCGTGGGTGGTATCCCGATGTTGAAATATTTCATCTCGCAGTAAAAATAGACAAATCCGACTAGCTGCGAGTGTTGTACCTTCTATATAACTGCTCCCAAACCCGCAAGAAATAGAAGAATAATGCTGATCATACATCAATCAAAAGATTATCAGCAACAACAAAACTACCTACTCAGGCTACGAGTCTAGTCGTACTGTACTGTATATGGGTCGCTGTTGTGAGCTATGGAGAGTTACGCTAAGGCTGAGACTTGAAGCCAACTAGCATTTTTCTACCATAAAAAAAAAAACGAAATAATCCCTCTCTCATTCTCTCTTAGCTGAGAAAGTGGAAAAATAACGCAGGTGTGTTTTTCTACACAGAATGGAGCATAACCTCACCATCCTGTGTGCGCTGGTTGAAATTATTATTATTATTTTTAAACCTGGCCCGTCTGCCGAGACAGCTGTACTCGCTGCCTATAGCCTCAGATTTAAGTCATTATTGAAAGTTCATCAGTATTTAATAAAAACGAATCAGGAATAAGATATTTCCGATGCTAAACATGTGACCTCATCCTAAAATGGTTCTTTAATGAGTCTCTCATTTGGCCTCTTTCATTCTCACAATCATTGAGGCCTCATGGGCTACTGGTAGGTTTGAATTGCATGCGCGCGCACACACACGCACGCACACACACAGGTTGTGCCAGTTTAACGAAGGATGTTTTTGAATCATCTAATGAAAAAGGACTTTTTTTCGGCAGTGCGCGTGCAAGCAGGATTTTCCGTCTCATCTGTCTGCAAACTAGACGTAACCGACACCAGCTCCAACATCCTGTCTCCTCATCTCGTCTCATTGAGGATTAAAACAGCAGGCATTAACAGGATAGTAGCGCTCTTTCAGAAATCTGATTGGCTGAGAAGTTGTGGGTCTAACATTGCGTCTTTAAACAGAAGCCATATTCATGATTGGGCGCGCGCCTTCCTGTGCTCGATTAAACCACACCTGATCAAATCGAATTTCTGATTCATGGCAAGTTTTTTTTTTTTTTTTTACTTCCTGTTCGTGTTAATGCAGGATTAGTTTTATTCCAATGAAATGTCAGAAGTTTATTTGAAGCCAAGTCCACACTAACACACACCAGGATTCTACTGACACATTGGAAAATGGAGGAAAAGTGCATGCTGGGTAAGCGCATCGAGACATAGGGAGGACAATCCATGGACGGGGTGCCAATCCAACATACATACTACAAGCAATTTGGGAACGGCAATCAACCTACTAATCCGCATGTCTGTGGACTGTGAGAGGAAACCAGAGAACCCAGAGGAAACCCATGTTTTTTTTTTTTTTGCATGACAGGGACTGACTTGTTTCCCATACCAACCAGTCTAATGGAAATTTCAAATGTTTATTACTTTTTTTTAATGATTGCTATAAACTCTGCCATTTTATCATTCTGGTGATCACAGGATCATGATACTTCAGTGTCACACTTTACTTGTGTGAATTGCAGTGATGTGAAATGTGAAAAAGCAGTGTAACCGGAGTATACAGCACATCACATCCCCGAGTTTGTATATATCATTTATTTAGCAGGAAGTATTCGCAGTGGGTCACTGTCACAACCGGTCATGCAAAAACACCCAAACGAGAAGATCCACAATTCAGCATCTCCCAGGTCACAATCATGATGTTACGATGTCAGAGAAATCATAAACACACTGATACGACTGCGCTGTTTGTGAATTCTCATATCCGATTAGTCAGAAAGTGTCTGAAACAGCAGATACAAACGACAAGCTTGTTTTAATATGGTGTAATGATTATTGTACAAATTAACTTTTTTTTTTTTTTATATATTTAGGGGAGGAGTCTCCAGTGTTAGTGCTTTAGACATGCTGTAAGGATGTTTAATTATTAATCAATTAAGGGCCGTTAACGATTCATCAGATTGTTTTGCATAATATTTTTCCGTAGCTCCCGTAGCTATTCATTTATACACCACAAGAGGGTGCACTTGCAGTTCATGTGGTGCACAGTACTTAACATTTTTTATTATTACAAATTTTTGTTTTATAAAATTCATAGGGAAATAAAGGCTGGTGAGGGAACAACAATTTATAGCTGCTATAACGTAAGTGACGAGAGGAGCTAACTGGCTTCATGGGCAGGGTACAGCATTAAAAGTAAAAAAAAAAAAAAAAAAAAAAAGACTTGCCAATTGAGAACCTAAAAATGTAACTGTAAGCAAACTGCTGTTTTTGGAAGACAATCAACTTCAGGGTGGGAACGATAACGCCTCTTCACCTTACGCTTGGCAACGTCTTCACAGGCATCATAGTAACTAAAACAACAAGGCACGTCCAACAAGTGTAAAAACCTCCACACTGGCGCTCGGTAATTTTCACACTTTTACGAGCGCTGTTTAATAGATTATTGCAATCTGCGCTTGGTTAAAGAGGAGCTGGGGAGCGAATATGCACATACACACATTAACAGCTGGCCAGAGGAGGCATTTACAGCTGTGTTTACACTGGGCCAAAGCCACAGAACACTGACAACGCACCAGAGATGAGAGACACACGGAACACGTATATAATTATCCTGGTGGATATTCTCATGCACACCTCAACCACTGAAGAATGTGGAACCGCAGACGTGCCAATTTTCTCTTTACGTCGAGGACGAGGAGCAGAAACAGACCCCGGAACAGCTGAACTGCCCGCAGCACCGTTTACAATCAGGACAGTCTGGAGTTTCAGCTCATTTCTTTATTAGTGCTCATATATTCTTCAGAATAAAGCCAAACCTTCATAAAAAGGGCTTCTCAAGGACTGTTTGGAAAGTTAATGACTCTAACGTTCTAGCCATGGTTTAAAAAAAGTTTTTAAAAAGTTGTTTATCGATGTTTAACGCGATGTACGAGTCAAGACTTTCAGACGCAACAAGAAAATGGTCTGAAATAATCAGACATGCTTAGAAAATGTGTTTTCTATATTTAAAGGTTCTGATTTTCATTAAAAAAAAAGGTTCCAGTATGAGTGCAGATCAATCCCTGCTATTCGTTATCAGCGAGTCTGGTTCCTCTCAAGGTTTCTTCCTATTACCATCTCAGGGAGTTTTTCCTTGCCACTGTCGCCCTCGGCTTGCTCACCAGGGACTATCTGAACATTCTGATTCATACACATTCACATTCCATACAAACTTAAATAATTCTTTTGATTGTGTAAAGCTGCTTTGCGAGAATGACAATTGTTAAAAGCGCTATACAAATAAAATTGAATTGAAATTGAATAGAATTCCAGATGAAAAACACCTTACAGCATGTATAGTATAGTTCCAGCCTGACCAGCTTTTTGAATAAATGAGACTTTTCCTGAAGGTAAGCCTCTACATAGATCTGAAGACCCCTTAAGAATGAACTCGTACCCCTTCAATTCCGCGAGTGAAAGCACTACACTGAAGGTACAAAAAGTACATTTTAGGACAGTCACACATTCTACTGAAACACGAATCAGCCTACAGCACGTCTTTGAGAGGAAACTGAAGTATCCAGAGGAAACCCATCAAGAACGAGGAGAACATACTCACTCCTCACCCACACATACACATTTAAACACGGAGGAGATTTAAACCCCCATATCTTATCTTAATATCCGCCTTTCTACCATTAACAGAATTATAGCCCGTTTTAAAATGTATGGGTCAAAGATAAAAAGAGTCTCAACCTGGTCGGTTCTGGAAGACGTCTTCACGCTGAGTAAAGTTCACCATGTGTCTGCAGGCTTGGTGGGTTTCCTCCCACAGTCCAAAGACATGCAGATTAGGCTAATTGGTGGAGGAATCTTTGGTAGTTTAAACATTGTGGTGATGTTAAATTTGGTAACATTACAGACATTCAGACTGAAATAACATCGGAACTACATCGGAACTACATGTTGACTACATGACGATGGGATCAGAACAGATGTCCTGATACAATGTTGCGCAAACTAAACCGATGGCCTAGAGCAGTGGGAACACTGACCCCTAACCAATGGACCACGACGGAAAGTGCTGTTGATGCTACTAAAGGCCCATCGAAAACAACCAGCACCACCATGTTTGAAAGCTAACGGATGTTAATCAATTTCAATGCAATTTTATTTGTACAGCGCTTTTAACAACTGTCGCGAAGCAGCTTTACACAATCATAAGAATTATGGAAGTCGGCATAAAATCGTTATAAAAGCTCCAATTAAGATTAAGATTTAGCTATTCTGTGGTTGTATTTGTAACGTCGTGTCTGGGTCGCTCATTCAACATTTTCTCAACGTCGTTTCTAAATTTCGAAAAAACTCGTTAGGGTTGGGTGCAATTTATATACTGTACAGGGTGGGTGAAAATTAACTAGGCAGTATTTAACGGCTATAGAACTTGTAGCGTCACGGGAGTCATGATAAAAAAAATGCTTTAAATAGACGATAGTAAATAGGATTTCACAATTTCCCGTATGAAATGTGTAACGTTTCCTTTTCCCCACACCCTGTACATAATCACAATTCTGTCAAAATGTGCTGAACAACGAAAAACAAAAGTACTGCATTTCGGTATAATCTAGTAAAGTATTTCTAGAATAAACTGGTGTATATAGTAGATGCTCGGACCTCCCTTATGTATTCTCGCAAGAAATTTACCTCGAAGAATTTTCAATATATGAAGCGAGCGCTGGCTAATGTGCGCGTACCTCCGGGAGCCGTTCAAAACTTGTTTGCGTCAGAGGGAAAGAAAATTTTTTTTATTTTTTTTTTAAAATCGCACTCAAAAGCTATGTAATTTATTTATTTATTTTTTGTTAAATTGATGATAATTTTGGGTGGCTGGAACTGATTATCTGCATTTACATTACTGTATACCTTATAGGAAAATACGAATTCTCCTATAAGAACTCGCCTCCGCGGATTAGATTGGTATAATGAGGTTCTGCTGATTTTACAAGAAAAACATAATTCTACAATACAGTAAAAAAATAATTTAAGTGTAAAAAGTACATAATACTGAAGATAAGTTATAAAAATAAAACTATGAATTAAAAACAACACATACACCTTGCTATATGTATACATACTGCAGCATGACGCTTCTCATTAGATTTCCACATAGTGTAATGTACTTTAATATAGCGTACAGCACTCGTACACCATGCTACAGTATATGTCTATATATTAGAGCACATTACACTATACGGCAATCTGACGAGAAGCGTCACAGATGTTGGCCGCCAATCACTCAGCTTTAAGTTAAAAGGTGCGCGTGTGTGTGTGTGAAGACTGCGGCGTAGATGGAAGTAATCAGGATAATTGCAGACATACACAGATGTGAACAAGTAAAAAACCAACAACAACAAAAACTTGTGTTCCTTGACGAGACAGGACGAGGACATGTCTCAGCGACGCTGAACACTCGCATACCACAGACTGCAACATTCTCTAATTACTGAACATACACACCATTACACACACACACGCACGCACGTGTGTAATGTCTATGGACTGATAGAGACCGGGCGGTGGGTTGGCCGTGAGACGGTGATGTGACGGAGTGATGAAGCGCTGATTAACACGCAGGTGTGTTTCCCGTCCGTCACTATAACAGCACTGACACGTCGGCATGGACACTTCTCTCCCAGACATCCTGAGCACCGGTACTGCTGTTACAACCTGGATTTGGCTCACAGAAAGCTTGTGTGGAATAAAGTATGGATAAGTGCAATAATACTGCCACCCTGTAAACAAATTTTTCAATATAAACCAAAAAAAAATGCTTTCCTATAATTATGCTTTCTGGTTTGAATATTACTGGCAATAAGAGTACAAGTAAAATCCAACTCGGAGACTTTTTGTTTTTAAATAATACCAGATCACTCGGATATCCATGTCAAGATGTTTTAGCTCCAATGATTAGTACATGGATTTGCATTACTATTATTATTATAATTTTAATAATGGGGAATGATGTGATATAATTACGGCAAAACACTTGTTGTGGATTTACCTATTTATACATTTATAGATTTTGACCACGTCTAAACCTTCTGGTTAAATAAACTGTAGGGATGCAAATCTCCAGGGTCCCCGATAGACATGATATTATCATGATACTAAGGTGCCGATTAAATTTGTATTGCAATTCTTTTAGGATCACGATTTTATCAATGCAGTGGAACCATAATGCGTTCTGGAAGTGGGCTCGTATTCCAAAACACTCAAACCAAATTAAATTTTCCCGTAAGAAATAATGGAAACTTAAATTATTCGTTCTACAGCCCAAAAAAATTAATACATAAAAATAATTAATACGAAATATAAAGAAAAAATAAAACAAATTAACCTGCACTTTACCTTTCAAAAAAGTAAAAAATAAATCCCGACAGATAAGTGTTTCCGTTTTTTCAGCCCCTCCTGTCTCCACCTTCTCATCTTACACAGTAAAACTTGCGTCTGAATTAAACACACACCCATTAAAGGAAAGTTCTCCCCTAAATTATTAAAGCTTCTCCGCTTTATTTTAATGTTGCTCGCGACAGCATAACAGCCCGTTAATTCATGCTCGTGTAATGATGAGATGGACAAACTGCTCGATGTCCGTTCTTTTATTTTCTGCATTGTCAGGTTATAGTACAAACTTTCGGGTGGATCCTGCACTTAAATCCAACTAAAAAAAACTACTGAAGAACAAAACTCAGGCTTTTTATCCTAGCCTTCATCTAGCATTCGCGTTCACACACACCGGACTGCATTACCCACAATGCATCTCCCGCACTGGACTACACTTCCGTAAACAGCGGCCATAAATCAATGTCTCTCTCCCGCTACACTGTTTTATCTGAAAATTAGCAATAAACATCGCTAATGACACTCGTCTGAGCGCAAATTAACAGAATCATTGCTGTAAAGTAAAACAACAAACAAATGAACCGCACCTTACCTCTGAAAAGAACCGCGACAGAGCTGAGTTTCTTTGGAGAGGAGAGTGTGTGTCTCGACCTTAATTTCTGTGCTTCTGTGTGTTTGTAAAGGGGGCTTCACATACAAGGCTGGCAACAGTGTCAAATTGCGCGCGCACACACCGCGATGAGGAAGAAAACGGATTTTTAACCTCTGTATTGAGAATTTCTTTTGCTTTACTCGCGCGCACACACACGTGTTATAAGAATCAGTACACGCGCTGTACACACGCACTTCTGAACACAAAATAAAATATGTTTTACACACACACAGGGTCACAATGTTGTAGTAAACAGTACACGCGTGCAGTGATGTTGATTATACCAGCAAGAGACGAGCACTAAGACCCAGCAGGGGAGACGATTACCCACAATTCCGCTGTGCAAGAGAGAGAAAAACAGTTGGCTCAGTCGTGATGTGACGCTCGGCGTCAAAACAAGAAGCGCATGCGTGATACATGATACTTGGTGCTCGTAAACCAAGACAACGCTCGTTTTTCAAGTCAAAAGCAGCAGGAACGTTACTCGTAATCCGTTCCACTGTACCCTGATTTCATAAATTTTTCTTTATTACAATTTTAAACATACAAAGCTAACTATTTGCTCTTACCACAGAGGATGCTTTATTTAGAGGAACTGCAACATTTTAGCACCTTGAATGCAAATATGGTAGTAACGCGTAGCATTTTTGCCTGAATTTTTTTGTGAAATATTGCAAGAAATTTGCCTCGGAATATGAAGCATTTACGGCATTTGAGCGACTGAACTGAACGCTGGCTATATGGAAACGGTTTAAAAACATATTTTTGCAGTTTATATTTTATTTTATTTCTTTTACATTTTGGGCAAGATTTAGTGAAGACACAGCACCATGCGCCCAAAGAATGTTATCAAGGCGGGCTGTAAGGAGAAAAGCTTTCAGTTTGGTTTTTAAAGCAGCTGGTGACGAGAGGAATCATAAATTACGGTTAAGTGAGGTTTAATGTCTATTTAATTTATATTCCACTTTGTTTACATGCCTTTTCCAAATGTTTTGATTGGTTTATATGCAAAAATGTGTTCAGAAATTTAGTTTTGGTAATATTTCAGTGTGTTCAGAAAGTCTCTCCAGCTGCAGAGTCGAGCAGTAGTAGTGCACTGACACACACTTGTCTGGGCCACCAGTCTGATGAGTTCTTCACTTAACGTCGGCCGGGGATTTTTGTGTGAAAATGTTAACCATCGAAGAACGTGTGTTTCTCGTGACACACACTGTTTTAAAGCTGGTGATAAATATACGGGTTTAATTAGTGAAAAATTTCAAGCAGCTTTTGTGGAGACATGAACGCCACATGGCGATACCGTGCGAGACGGAATAAATAATAACTTAGTGGTCATTCTTCCTGCATCTCTAGTCTACAGTGTCCCTCTCACTCCCCTTCTTTTCAAGATACAAATAGAAACAATTATGCGTAACATATGCCGCAATAGTATCAGAATATACCGGAGGGTTTGACTTTTTTTTTTTTTTTTTCTCTCAACCGTTTCCATATGGATTTAGATGGGTTGAAAGTATTTTGAGGCAGCCAGGTGTTTGTTATTTTAATTGGAAAAATATGGTAACATATGCTTCAATTACATCTGAACATTTGTGACACTTTGCGAAAGTTGTGCATCATGGGTATTTTTCTAATCATATTGTATTTTACAACCTTGCCATCTCACTTGCTGCCATGTGTCTCACTTCTCACGTGCACGTCTGACCCTGGAGTGTTCGGGCCCCAAGCTGCACCATGTCCGTCAGTACGAGAGGCTTTTCTTCAGTCCTCCGTCTGTAGAACGGCTTAGGTTTAACACCGGGCATGGCAGTGCCATCATCCGTCACTCTCGGGTGTTGTACGAGGCCCTAAGACCGGGCTGGAGGTAGTGGGGGCGTTAACGCTGCTGCTTGTGTCTGTGTGAACACAGGATAAAGAGGAACCCCAAGCTGTGTGTGTGTGGTGTGTTGGGAGGGGGTGTCTGGTTGAGGTTTTTGTGGTTCACAGGGATCGAGTTTAGGCTCAATAAGGAATCGCTGAACACGGGAACACACAGAGAAGACAAGGATGCACTTGGCTGTTTTACGGGGAAAAGAATGTGTGTGTGTGTGTGTGTGTGTGTGTGTGTGTAAGTGTGTGTGCTCTCAGACACTGTAGGGAGGCAGGTCGAGTTGTGTTGTGCAGGTGTGCTGTTGACGGTTTTATCTCCCGGAATCAGCTTTGGAGAGGTTTCTCAGAGCCGAGCCAGCGTCTGCAGCGCCTCATTCCTCCACACTGCACTAACATTTCATTAAACCAATCGATGGCTTAATCAGCCTTCCCACGCATCACATTCCACAGAACACAGAAAAGGAGGAGAGAAAAATTAAATAAAGTAAATAAATATCAGCTCTATCTGCGTGCGAAAACTGAAAGTCTATGAACAAGCTCTTACTCGCTCCATCTACTCATCTAGTTTTGTTTTCAAGCGCTATACTGTATATCTATCTATATAAAATGCTAATTATATTTCATGGAATGCGATGCATTGTCTGCTTTTAACATGTCTGCACGTGAAGCAGCTCTCACCACCACCATCATCATCATCAATAATTACTCCAGATCACGTCTCGGATCAGGACGCCGCTGGATCAAACAAGACTAATTTCTAGACTCCTAGACAGACACAAGTTGCAGCTGTCAGGTAGGAATGGAAAGCGGATCTGAAGGTCATTAGCAGCTCAATCCTGCTGTCACACCACAGATCGAGGGATTGCCGAGGAGGAGGAGGAGGAGGAGGAGGCGGTGGGGGGTGAGAAGAGAGTCATGGGGTGGCTGAATGAGTGAGTGGAATGCTAAAACCCTAAACGGTACAATTCCTTTATAATCCTGTTTCGAACGCTGTCAGAAAGTCTCCTGTGTACAGGTCTTAGCAGAACGTCTCCAGCGTGCCGAGTGTAGCTACAGGCTAGAAAGTCTCCGAGTGTTCATGCTCTCGCGCGGTCTACGGTAAATCCTGAGGACACACGTTTACAAAGAGACACAGAGAGAGAAAGGAGGACGACAAAACCTGTCAATGTTACTGTAAGAGCTCCAACACACACACACACACACACACACACACAGCAGATTTCATAGGGAACAAAACTGATGAATGAAATGAAAAATGGTGCTAATTTTAATATATATATATATATATATATATATATATATATATATATATATATATATATATATATAGAGCATATTAATATACAACATGTAAAGTTCACAAATTAGAAATGAGATGTGTACTGCTTATGAAAAATGAATTAGCATGACTGCAATGTGTGGAAACATGAAATACAGAATTTCTTTAATATGATATTTGCCATTTCTCGTTTGTGTTCGAGTATCCAGTTGAACCCAGCGCGTATCACAAAGTTGCACGGGTTTGAGACGCTGCCCTTATGGAGCTCCACCACGTCGTGACATTCACACGAGTAAACACTAAACCCAAAAGCAGACGAGAGCATTAACATTATTATAGATTTATAATAACATCGTGACAGCGGCTTGGAAAGATGTCCGTATTATACAGTGCAGCTCGCTGGAGAGCACGGCGCGATATTTACTGTATACGGGTGAAGATAAAGGCCTGATGCTCACGTCAAACTCCTTACTTACTTCATAGATTTTAGACGTATATAAAAAGTCATACACAATGTGCAGCAGATGAAGAGCTTGCATCATTCAAAATCAATGCGAACGTCCAGGATGTTCCAAACGTCTCCGAACTCTATAGGGGACGAGCACTTTATTTATAAAACATTTATAGAATGTTATTTCTTCAGAGTGTGTGTGTGTATATATATACACACACACAGTCAGAAAAAACATTATACACTATACAAATGTATACACACTATAAATTTTATATTGAATTTACAGCTATGTTATATATTGATATATGATAATGTTCTTAATATTATATTATTATATATTATTATATTGTTATATACATCATACTACTTTTTTTCTTTTCCTGAAGTGAGTAAACATTTTTGTGGCTGACACATACAGAATATTATATATATAAAATATATATACACACACAAATATACTGTCTATATATATATATATATACACACTCGGATAGCCTGCTTTCTCCATGTATTGAGAATTTTAGAGTTTTTCTAACACACTTCATTTCATCCACATCTGCAGAAACACTTCTAGGCATCCAGTATCTGTGAGGTCTTGTTTCTCCAGCGCGCTACACTTCACATTACAAATGTGTTTCTAACAGATTGATCTGCACCAAACCGACTATAGACAAAATGTAAAAAAAACATGTACAGTAGATAGAACCTTCATCCGGAACCAACGCTTTGACCCGGACGAACATCTCTAAGTAAAGACCAACAGGTAGCTGCATCTTCGGTCACTTTTGTTTGCTGGTGAGCTGAAAATTTACCACACACCTGATCCTTATGTTCACATTAGTCTAAAAGGAACAAACTGGACTCGAGGGTGTTGAATTATTAGGAAGGCAGAAAATTGTTCGAGAGTGACTTGAAGAGAGACGTAATCATTCCTGGTTTAGGATTGAGGGTGTATTGCTTGCTGGTAAACTGCTTTAATTGTAAAGTTTGGTCGTATAAGCATTTTACTGCAAATTGTACCGTGTACGGCTGTGTGTGTGTGTGCGACAAAATAAAATGTGAATTTAAAAGTAGAACTTGTTCTTTTTTTCCCCTACAGAGGATGCTGCTCAATAACCAACTTCACCCTAAACTTTTCCTCTCTCGCTCTGTATATACTGTATATGCACACGTATAGTATTGTATATAGATTTTGCAGTTGTGAGATTAAACAGTTCAGGCTTATTAACACCCAACTCAAACTAACTTTACAAAAAGTAAGTAAACACCACAGTTGTACTTTTTTTTTTTTTCCCACTCCAGGAATCAGGCTGTCATTTAACTGGACTGGCTTCGATTAGAAATTACTTCAAGAGAGGAAATGGGGTTCAAAATGCAGACCATCTGACACTCAAGGTCTGTTTCAAAGAAAACAGAAGGATTTGCTTAAAAAAAAAAAAAAACCCTCTGTAACCTAAATAGCATGCATTTCTCAGGCTCGGATACTTAAAATAATACACCGAGGCTTTACTTCTGGATTCATTAGAAACACTGAGAGTTTAGTTTCAGGGTCTGTTGTAAAGCTCAGAGCTCCATGGTGCAGTGTGGCACACACACACACACACACACACACAGTAATGTGGATACAGAGAGAGAAGAGAGAGGGAAAGTTTTAAAGTTACTGCTTAAAAAGTTAAGTGAGCGCGCGCACAATGTTCTAACCACACACACACACACACACACACACACACACAGAGTGAGAGAGAAGATTAAAAGGTGTAGAGGATTAGAGATAAAAGTAGAGTAAGTGTTTCGTTACACAGTTTCTTTCTGAGAGTTCCTCTTACTTGTTTGAAGAAAGTCGGGACGGTCGGTGTCGGGTCGGTGCGTCCTCGGTGCTGCGCCGCTTCCCGAAAGCTCCAGAGATCTGCTGCACAGGACGCTAGGAAACCAGTAGAAATGTCACTCCTGGAGAGGTGGAGGTGTAAAGGTGTATCAGCTGGGCTCCGTGTGTCGGGTGTGGAGTCGGTGTTCCTGCTGCTGGTGTTCCTGCTGCTCAGCTCCGACTCTCTGATCTGATCCTGTCCACGTCCCTGTCCTCAACTTCAGCAGCACAACAACAGGTGGACAACAACAACAACAACAAAAAAATTCACGTGTGTGAATTTTTGAAAAAAAAAAAAAAAAAAACCCCACACACACCAGGTTTGCTGCGCCGCGCGTTCCCGACAAACCCGATTACGCGGAGATCTCCAGCAGCGCGCGGAGACTCGAACACACTCCTGATCCTGGGGTGTCCTTGCAAACTTTTTCAGTAAACCACCATCAACACAGCCTGCTTAATCCTCAGGCTTTTAAACATACAACAACAAAAAAACTTTCCCCAATGTGTGTGTGTGTGTGTGTGAGCTGGAGTCAGTGCGCGTCCCCGCTGTCCTGCGCTCAGTCTCCTACGGAGTTACAGATTGAATGGGTTTGGAGTTTGAGAGTTTTGCGAACGGGCCTGTCCTCCTCCTCCTCCTCCTCCTCCTCTCCCTCTCTGTGTGTCCAGGCCGCGTCCCAAACCTCACACTGCAGCCCTACAGAGTGAGCCTGGAGACTCCACACAGCCTGGGAGAGCAGGGGCACTAGTGTGTGCAGGGGGGTGAGGACTGGGACGCGACCCGACACACACACACAGAGAGAGACAGAGGTCCTCAGGGATTTCAGTTTAATACAATACCAGGGCCAGAAGTGTGTGTGTGTGTCCTCAACTATTGTGTGTGTGCACTCTTTTGGTACACACTTCATAGGCCTCATTTTTATCCATTATTTCCCCTGATTAGTGATTACTGCAGGTCTGGGGTTCTTTGATCAGGTCTTATGGAACTGTTTGATCCTCTTTGATTTCACGTAACATTGTATTTCCTGGGCTGTTTGGATTTAAATTACCCTAATTTAATCCTAGCATTTTGATCACAAAAAAAAAAAAAAACATTTCCAAAAAATCCCCACACCACAGCTCCAGTGTTCCCAGCTCAATCCTGGTCTTCTCCAGGTGTTTCCACCTCGCAAAACATGACATTAGGCAACATCATCTATCCATCTAGGAACCTCTGTAGTCCAACTAGGGACCGTGGAGGCTGATGGGGACCGTGGTGGGATGTTCGGTCAACATTCACACTGTCTCACACACACACACATTTCTACACATTTACAGACCATTTGGGAACGCCTGCATATCCAGAGTAACCAGAGGAAACCTACTATGAGAACCCACCAGGAGAACACGCAAACACCATGCACACACACCCCGAGGTGGGAATCGAACCCTTGAGTTGCAAGGTGGGAAATTTTGTCTTTTTGCTGTATTTTGTATTGTAGCTAAATAGTTTTGTTAATTAGTTGTCAGATAAGTAGGTGTGTCTTCGTTAGCGAGTAGGTTTTGTTAATTTACGGTATGTTGTATGTACTGTATGTTGCACCCTGTTGTTTTGTTTCACTGTGGACTGAAATGCTTGAAATGGCACTAAAAAGCCTTCCTGAATGTGTGAATGCTGCTTCATTCTATGATTGACAGACGTCCTATCCACTTCCGTGCCCAGTGTTCCCAGTATAGCCGAATCATAAAGCACAAAGAAATCCCTGAATAAATAAAAACATTCACGATGTTTCCACATCGAACTATTTTAGAAATCTACAACCTCTAATCACCTCTCAAGGAACCCTCTTTTTCCCCTTACACCTACAGTACAGTAAGACCCAACCCTAACCTCCATGTCCCAACGGAAATCTTTTGTTTGGAAAGTTTTTCTACTAAAATAAAAGCTTCTTTATGAGGACCGTCCCATGAGAAACACTCCTTTAGACACATCACTGTGAGAATGAGCATTAATGAGTAAAGCAGGAGGCGGTCAGTGCCAGGTCATGTTGATACTGAGCACAACAATTTAATAGGTGTAGACAGAGTGAGGAGTCACACAGTCCACACACACACTCACCTGTGAATCACACACACACGTCCGTCTGACCTCAAAAGCTCATGACAGGACGACTTACAAAAACTACCAAGGCATTTAGAATATCAGTTATTATTATTATTGATGATGATGGTTGAAGATATTGATGAAGATATTCCACCATGAAAGGTGTTAAAAACGTGCTTTCTACTAGAAAAGAAAAGGATTTCAGGATGGTTTTTTCAAATTTTTTCTATGGCAAAATATAACATCCCAACCATCATCATTAATAGAATATTACAATTTACAGAATAATAAAATAAAAACATAAAACACATAAAGCTGATTAATCATATTCAAGAATTAAGGCATTTAATTCCAAATTATTTCTAGGAATGAGATGACGATCCATAGTGCTCAAACCATGTGCCTTCTCCAAACTATTTTAAAGTTTGAAGATTGTATGCTAACATTTGACCAGAGCAATTATGAAACATTATGTTGCAGGATTGGTTTGAGATAAAACCTTAAGAACAATCATAAACAGAGATCACTTAAAGACTTGGTGAAGTTGCATGGAGAAAAAAAAGTACAATTAGTAAAAAAAAATTATGTTTTTTTTTTGTTCTTCCTCCCCGATTTTCTCCCTAATTTAGTCGTGGCCAATTCCTCCCCGTCACTAGGGGTCTCCCACATTAAGGCTACTACTACCACCATCTAGACTATCGCATGTTTCCACCGAACCACGTGATGCCAGCCGACCGCATCTTTTCGAACTGCTTGCTCACGCACCGTTAGGGGCGGAGTAACACACTCGGAGGAAAGCGCTATCCGCTCCTTCCGCATGCGTGAGCTCACAGACGCCCCTGATTGGCAGTAGAGCCGTGATTAATGTGGGAGCACGAAGTACCTCTCATCCCTCCCCCCTGAGAGAGCTCGGCCAATCAGCTCTCTCTAGACCTCCGGCTGTGAGAGGAAACTAGAGTTATGTTTAACAGTGAAAGTAAAATCGTTCCCATACAAACACAGTATGATGAGAACTAAACAACAGTGTCTCTTCTATAAGAAACCCACTCATCAGCTGATGACCTGAATTTACTGAATGACCAGGTTATCGCATCTACGGAGTTTTTCCTCCCAGATGGAACAGGCGTGGGATTGGTTCTTGGAGCATGAGGAAACATTTCCGCACGGTGAACTGGACACCACAGTGTGTGCTCTAATCGAAGCTCAAGGTGACTGAATGAATCTTTTTTTTGTAATCCTTGATCAGTACAAAGAAAGGTCTCCCTGAGGTTGTTTGAATAGTTTTGCCTTCTTAATCTCATCCAGGGGTTCAGTCCACTAACAAGAAGTGTCTATTTTAGGGATCAGCCATACAACCTTGATGAGATTCCCCTGAGGGCAGAACCTTAAAAGTTCTAGTTTCCTTCCCTCTAAGAATACATTGAGCCATTTTTTAAAAGAAGTTTGTGTTACGCACATGATGGGGGGAAAAAGAGCGGGAACGAGAGTGTATTTCTAAGGAAACCTTATTATAGGGGACACCAAGATTATAAAGTGGTGTTGATGGTTTTCTACCCAATTTAAAGGGGCAGTACGAGGACAGACAGATTGAAACTTGTGTCTGGAAATTTGCAGCTGTAAACTGGAAAAGAAGAAGAAGAAGAAAAAAAAAAACCCACCAGCTCACGGCTTTCACTGACTGCCGACAGATTGATTTTAGTCGTTATTATCTTTGAAAACTGTAAAAATATTTAGCGCCCTTTTCCTCCTGGTGCTCTTGACACCCCCTAAATCACCTCCTACCCCTTAGTTCACTTTCTGCCTGGCCTGTGAGATATAAACTCCCCTTTGTATCCTGTACCTTCACGTACATAGAGTATGTTTCCTTTAAGATACTCGGTGATGTGAGGAAAGCTAAAAGTAACACAGCGTTTCCATCTTTCCTATGCACATTATTTTAGGATAGTTTTTTTTTTTCTTCTTCTTTACTCCATTCCTCCCTCCTTTCTCGCAATCAGTGTGTTTTTGGCTGCCACGGCTGAAACCACATCATTTCCACGCCCACACACGGTCCTCCTTATCCTCTCTCTCGCGCGCGCACTCCTAAAACCAGATGCAGAAACACACTGCTATATATACACACACTTTAAACAGAGAGCCCTCTACAGCACACTGCTGTTTGGTTACCAGGCTCGGCAGGGCCGCAGCGAGGACGCCAATCACTGCACGGTTAGTGCGGCTATCGAGGACCTGCAAAATAGCTGCCACTGACAGACCTGCTCTTTTCCCTCTCGCTTAGACTGCGTGTGATTACGGGCAACATAGGGGGACAGGCTTACACCTCTTACATTTTTAAGCCAGGGAGATGGACGCCGCAGCGTGGGGTCACACAAATCTAGCAGAAAAGTACGATATTACAAACAGCTGGAACACAAAGATCTTTCATTTTCTCTATGCACATTTACATGGATTTGGTCTCCCATGGACAAAAGTTGTGACTTTGCTGGTAAATTCATAGATTTTCTTGCCAAAAATGTTATTTCTACTGGTGCTGTCAATCGATTAAAAGCTGATCACGATTAATGACAATTTTAAAATACTCAGATTTACTGCACTGTTGCAATGAACAAGGATATGAATACCTCAAATGTTAAATTTAAATCTTTTGAATTGGACCGGCTCTACATTAAGTCGCTGGATATTACAGGGCGTGGCAAATCACCGACTGTGGGGTTCAAATTTGGATCCTCACATCCGAAAATCAACAACCTAGAGCCTGAGCTCTTTCCACTCGCACATCTTATATTTAATGTATTCTTGTAAAAATCGTTCCGCTAGAAGGTAAGTCGATCACACGACTTTGGTTTTATCCAAATTTTTTATCTAGAAGCTTTTTATAACTCTTGTTCAGCACACCTGGTGATGTTTCCTCAGCCATCTTATTATTCCCGTTAAACATGCTCCAGTTTAAAATTTACATGGTTTATAAAACACGCGTCAGAACAAAGTAATATGGTTTGAGAATAAACATTTCCATGCAACATTAATTGTGTGTGTGGAGGGGGCGGGGGGTACGGATGACCCTGACCCGAGTCCCAGTGGGCCCCACACACACAGGCCTAGGGTTGACCCTTAAATGGGATCAAGTACAACAATTTACTTACTTACTTCCATACACAATTCTGACAAGCCACTTCATACACATTTACATGATTAATACACTTCTTGTTATCATTAAAACACATTTGTACTTGTCATCTGATACCCCTCTCCCACCCCACCAGTCGAAACACTCGGCCAACCACATTACCGGTGCGCGTGGCTGGAAGTGAGCGTGCATTCAGTAAACTAAGACTATATGTGCTTCACAGTGAGGGAGGAAACACCATAGACTATCAATCCACTGCATTAAGGGGGGGAAGGAAAAAAATGGCTGAAAAGGTGATCATCATAAAATGAGCCATACATGTGAGAAAGCTGCTGTTTATTGTTATATTATTATTATGATTTCAGTGTACAGTCATATACAGTACTGGTGCTGATTTTTTAAAATGATTATTTTAATGTAATACGTATAAAACAGACAGTTTGTGGCCAAAGAAGCTGTTTCTGAAGTTTATGCAACATGGAAGTGACCAATCGTGCTTCCATAATAAGTTGCTAACTTCAGCGTCTCGCTTCAAACAATTATCATTTAAAATGCAAATACAGCATAAGACCTGTTTTTTGGTGAAAGCTTACCAAGCAAAAAATCTGTAGTGTCCGTAACCACGTCAAAGTCATGTTGCAACCTTAACAATGTTGCATTTTAGAATAATAGACTTTTTTCTATTTCAGGTTCGTGTCTTCTCATGTGAAATCTAAATTGTCCAAGTTTCATCTGAACGACAGTTAAGACGGTTGAAAGATTTGAATTCAAAAAAGCTCCGGCAACATTACAGACATAAAAGGCCATGAAACTGTTTTTAGTAAATGTGTGTACTTTTATCTGGCACAAATATAAATGTGTATTCATGAATATTTACAAAATATGAAGCATGGATCGGGAGATAGGAAGCACCAAGTATGATGAAAAATGGTTTTACTGTATGTGATCCTATCTGAAAATTCACTTTTTCACCTCAGGTGAGACAGTTTTTAACACTAATACCAACTAATGTTTGGTTTTGGTCTGTACAACTTCCTGAACAACAGAACCAATATTTTGACAGACGTACCCGGCTCGAGACTGATAGGATAAATGATAAAATGAGTAAATTCTTGTCTTCCCCAGTGATCAGATCTCATGAGTTGATGCTTTGCAGTAATTTATTATATATATATATATATATATATATATATATATATATATATATATATATATATATATATATATATATATATATATGCATACACCAATCAGTCGGTCTCCTCTTGGGCCACCGGGGAGGTTGTCACCCCTCAGAGCGTGACTGCACAGGGGCCTGGGGGTGTACTGTGATGTGCTCCACTGCCCACGGATACTTTGGGTGCTATGGGTTGAGGGCTGAAGACTTCATTGACATTTAAAGAAGCCTTTAAATGCACAGTACGGCGATGAAACACCACTTGCACGTTACAGGATCTCAGCTGGGAGTTATTGCCACATCCTGACCTCGCTCCAAGACATTTCCACATGTTTGGTGCATGGAAGGAGTTCCTGGGAGGCCGGCGTTTCAGACATGAAGCAGGCAGTCCGATCATGGCTCCGGCGTACTGAGAAAACATTCACTAGTCAAACACTGGGATAAGTGCACTTTTATATAGAGAAATAGAGGTTTCTTATGTTTATTTTTGCACAATCTACAAGTCCTGGTTTGACTTGAAAGGCCGTCGAGTTCAAAACAGCCGTCTCTTCTGTTCAGAGTGTGTGGTTCTGGTCAAAAGCAGTTACTCGAAGTGAAACAAAACGACCACTTCAAATTGCTCTTATATGTAGTCACCTAAAAAAAAAAAAAAAAACCTAATCGCTGTTGGCTGATTACGTTAATCGCTTATCCAGAAGACATTTGAGGCAGCCTTTAAAAAACATTCCATCTAAACACTGGTGATGTACAGACTTTAATACAACTCAATTCCTTTCTAGACTTTCATCAGGTTAATTGTCTTCCTGATATGAGTTAAAGGGAAGGAATGACATCACCAGGGGGTGGAACGAGGTCATAACACAGGACTGAGCGGTTATAAAACAATATGAGATGGGATCACTGATATGAAGGCTCTTGTGGACAGCCAGCAGTGCTGCTGCTGCCGCATTACAAGTGTGTGTGTGTGTGTGTGTGAAAACCTGCAGGAAAGTTAAGGACGTCACAAAACACCCGCGCTCTTTAGGAGATCGGTCCGATCTTCATCTGATTCTCACTGAGGAATGTGTGGAGTGTCGACAGGACGAGTGAAAGACCTGGAGGAAAATAACGAGCACAAGACATGAAGCACAAAACACTCTCTCTCTCTCTCTCTCACACACACACACACATTCATAATGTGTAAAAGTAAAGGCTTGATAAGAGCTCATTCATGTGAGTACAGTTGACCACAATGACTGAGAAACAACACAAGTGTATATGGTGGTGTGTGTGTGTGTGTGTGTGAGGAGGAGCGGGAAAAAAAAGTCTAATTTTCAGCTTTCAATTTATTTCTCATATATATACACACACACACACGTTTTGGTTTTTTTTTGGTACATAAATCTCCAGCGCTTCCACAAAAAGGCAGGAAAATAACAAATCAGGACGCAAATGAAAACCCGGTATTGTAGAGGATTGTTTTTAAAAGATCTTTTCCTTTATTAAATGTATTAAATTAAGATGAAAAGGTTGGGGTGGGGTGGGGAGGGGTGGCGTGGGGGGCTTAAGACCCCCTCCAGGACTGCATCAGTGTGTTTGTTGGAGAGAAGGAGAAACTATGAAGGACTTTAAACATCCATTAACTCAGCTGTTTAAACATGGACTGAAATAAATATCGCGGTACTGAATTAGCAAAGGTTAAAAATAGAGCGTATGTTTAATAAATTTGAGAAAGGAGCCCTGTTCAGTGTGTGTGTCACAATGTGTGGTCAAAAAAAAAAAAAAAATTATTATTTAATAAAATCTTTGAGATCTAACACAAGGCTGAACGTCTTTGGTTTGACCTTAGTGACCTCGAGCGTAACAGGTTTAACAGTTCAGCTTTGGTTGATTTCAACAGTGTGAGCGTCGCGGACAAACCGCTCGTCCCGATCGTTCAGCTGATGCGACAGATGCGACGTGAGCGTTTGGTTAACGGTACTAGGCTGGATGAGTGACTATTAAACCCAGACCTACAGTACTTAAAGGGTTGTAAGACGCGAGCGGCGTCCTGAAACACAGTTGGTAAACAACAACAGGAAATAGAAAAGCATCGGTTTGTTTTTATTTTTTTTTACGACAAAGAAAAGCTGAGAGTCACAGTTTTACTAGTCAAGAGCGGTGTCAGGGGTCAGGGGTCAGGGAGCACACGTGGAGTCACACAGTCATGGAGGGAGGCTTTTCCACCCCGGAACACATTTACACATTTAGTGATTAAAAAAAACACTTTCGATCTCGCACATTTAAACAGGCTGTGGAGGAAAAAACAACAACAACAACAACAACAACCGATTATTGAGTACATAGCGACGGTACATCAGCAGCCACACGGTAATGCTTTTCAGAATGTGTGTTAACTGCTTTTATTTGACACTTAGAAAGTATTCGAGACGCACGAGCGCATCTCTGTGGTAGCCGTTTTGTTCAGACGGACATCTTCCCCTCCCTTATAGACAACGCTGTGAGGAAATAGGGGAAAAAAAACTTGGAGTTCAACTCTATTCGTCTCTCTTTATCAGTTAATATATAGATATACGTAGGCGTGTGTGTGTGGGGGGGGGGGGCGTTAAACGAGTCCAGGCAGAACTTCTCATCGCTGAGTGAACAGACAAAAGCAATAGCAAATAAATCAGACTCCCGGAGACGAGCGCTGACCTTCGCTGCCGCGCTCACGTCACGTATTAGGAAAGATTACAACAACAAAAAAAAAAAAAAAGAAAAAAAAAAAGAGGGAGTTGACTGACGGCGTGTTTTTCCTCTGTTTATTTCTAATGATTCTCCTCGATACCGCCGACTCCCACAGACCTGACTGTGCACTCAACACTGAGAGATAATGGAAAGAATTCCACAATGAAATAAGATGAGGAATTGCGAATGGTGATGCCTTAAAAAAAAAAAAAAAAAAGAAAAGAAAAAACTACAAGACTTGAGAACATTGTCCAGAATGCAAAAACAATAGCTTAGGCATAATTAGTCGAGCAGATGAGCTTCTGACCTGCCGCTCTTCCAAAGACGCAAGGCACGGGAATTTAAAGTGCGACGTGTAAAGTGAGTAAAGACTGGAGAAGATTGTGATGAGCTGACGAGCAGCGAGGGAACTCGAGTGTTTAAGTGGAAGAGGACGCAAAAAAATATATAATAATAAACTACGGTGGCCCTGAAGTACGAAATACAAAAACATTTTTAGGAAATATTTCACAAAACACGACCACATTGAAAAATTGTGGGAAAGGTAGAGTAGGGAGAACATTTGTGAAATGTTTTTTTGGGTTTCAGGAAGCGTGGCCGTGTTTCGTGAAACATTGTCGAGTGTGGCTGTTTTGTGAAATATATTGTGTTTTGAGAATTTCTGGGTTTTGTGAAACGTTTTTGTATTTCTATAAACACTTTTTTTTTTTTTGTTCCAGGAAATGTGGCTGTTTAGCAAATTTTGTTGCGTTTTGAAAAACTTTTTTTAGTGGCTGTTTTGTGAAACATTGTGTTTTAGGAAAGGGAGTCGTTTTGTGAATTTCTTTTGTGTTTTGTGAATTTATTCTGTATTGTGAAGCATTTCTCTGTGTTCCGTGTTTTGTGAAACGCTTTTTTTTTTTTTTTTTTTTTGGTAAAAAACTTGGTTTCAGGAATCGTGGCTGTTTAGTGAATTTATTAGTGTTTCGCGAACCACTTATTGTGTTTTAAGAACTTTTTTTAGTTTCAGGAACTGTTGCTTTTTTGTGAAATATTTTTGTGTTTCAAAAAATGTGGCTTTTTAGTGAATTGTTGTGTTTCGAGAAACTTTTATTTTGTGTTTAAAGGAGTGTGGCTGCTTTGTACAACATTTTCTTTTGTGTTTTGTGAATTTCTCTGTTTCACGAATAGTTTGTGTTTTGTGAAACACTTTTTATTTTTTGTTTCAGGAAACATGGCTGTTTTATGAAATGTTTTTCGTCTTTTGTGAAATGTTCGTGTGTTTGAAAAACTTTGTTACATTTTGTAATTCAGGGCCACCTTACAAAACCACAGTGATGGTGAGAATCCCTACATACGACTCTCTCTCTCACACACACACACACACACACACACACACACACACACACACACACACACACACACACACACACACACACACACACACACACAGGACAGAATGTCCCCTCTACTCTCACTGTGTGCACTCTTCCTTGTTTTCTGATTGAATTCGGACTGGAGGTACCGGGGAGCACAGCATCAGTGTGCGCCTCATAAATCCTCGTCCTGTGTGTGCGTGTGTGTGTGTGTGTGTGTGTGGAAGAGTGAGCATGTGTGAGAGGCCTGTGTTTAGTCTAAGCTTGGATACTGAGCCACAGCACTGATAACTGAGCCCCATATTTCAGAGACCTGAGTGCCAAGCCAAAACACTGCACTTGAGCGCGTGTGTGTGTGTGTGTGTGTGTGTGTGTGTGTGTGTGTGTGTGTGAGAGAGACAGGGAGAAGACGAGAGAGAAAAGGAAGCATACTGTAGATGCGTGTGTGTGTGTGTGTGTGCGTCCTCTGTCATATAAAGAAACCCATCAGGATTAATTGTAGTAATAAAAAGTGTAATAAAGTCATTTGCGTTTGCCGTCTCTGGGTGTTTCCTCTGTAATGCCAACATGAAGAGAGGAACCATTACATCTGCATCATTAAACACTGGCACGGGTTAACCTTTGGATCTTCTCAGACTGTATATACATACACACATATATATATAAAGCATATAAACACACGAAATATACACTCGAGTGCAAAAGTTTACACCCCCACGGCTGAAAAGCTCTTGAGCTTTTATTTTATAACCTCAGCCGTACTCAGTGCTCGTGCTAATGATGAAGGAAGATCTGTGAAAGCTAAAACACTACCGACCCGATTTAAGGTGCGAGAGAGAGAGAGAGAGAGGGGGGGGGGGGGGGGTAAAAACATGCACACTCGATAGCACTTACACAAAGGTGCAAGACGGATGATCAGTGAGAGTTGTGTCTTTCTGCTGCTTTTACACGTGCGCTTTGATGGAAAAAACAAAAACCTGGTTCGGCGTGCTTCGACTTAAAAATAGGAGAAAACGCGAGACGGTGTCGATGCAAATAGATTCAATTTGCAGTTTTCCTGCTGACTGAGGCCGAGCCCAGGGATGGCGTCTGAGGAAAGTACAAAAAACAAAACCGACGACTTGTTTTCACGCATTAGGCTCGAAACGTATTTAAACACCGTGATTCACGTTGATTCGCACGTCTACCTGAAGTGTTTATTATTATTATCATTATTATTATTATCATTTAAACATCGTGCCATAAAACAGGCCATTTATATCAGGCTAATTAAAGTGTGTTGTTCGCGGTCGTGTGAAGTCAGGACGGCTTTCATTTTTTAAATCATTAGTTCTATTTTAAGGGCGTGTAAACTTTTGCACTCGGTTTTCTAAACACGTAGAAACAGACGCTGTAAATCCTCCGTGACTCACACCGTTTACGTTTAAGTAAAACAAACATGTGACGAGTTTACCTCGGCCTTATCTGTCTCTCTCTGTGCGTGTGTGTGTGTGTGTGTGTGTGTGTGTGCTGGGGTTGGTGGCGTGGCATGACACTCTCGCTCTGTGTGTGTGTGTGTGTGTTAATAAGAAAGATAAAGCCTTGCGCTGATTACAGTTGTGACACTCTGCTTATCGGCGCGCTGAAACGCTGGGCAAAGCCAAAGGGGTGAAAGAGGAAGAAGAGGAAGAAGAAGATCAGAGTGCGGGTTACGCCTAGTGTCATCCACGTCTCCACGGGGAGAATCAACTCTGGACTTTAAAGCGAATCCGCGTATAATTGGTGAGGCAATATTTATGATGGAGTTGACCCTGATTTCATGGCCCGGAGATATAGAGGCTCATATAGTCATAAACGGTGAGAGGATTCACCTTGGCGAGGTGTGGGGACGAGGGGCTCGGGAGTGGGAGAGAGAGAGAGACGGAGAGACGGAGAGCGCGTCAGGAGAACTCATCATTAAACTGAGAAAAGAAATGGTAACAGTCGCTCAGCTGCAGTAATTCAGACCACTATATACTTTATATAAAACATACCTACTGTCCTGATCCTAGATCTCCTATATAAAGATATGCATATTTTTATATACACACACGTCTCTGTAATACAAATCATCAGTCGGGAAGTACGAATAACAATCCTGCCAATAACTATACGTTTTCTAATTTCCTTTAATGATTCAGACGAACAAACAGTAACGGAAATAAGCCTAAGAAAAAAAAAGAAAAAAGAAAAAAAAAATATGTATCAAACGCTCTCTCCCAGGCGATTCTGGCAGCATATGAAACGCAAGTCTGAAGTGCATTCTGGGTAGTAACAGGGTTCTGGATTGACCTACGGTGCTGTATGGGGGATTTGTTTCGGTAGACAGCTAATGACTCTGGAGTGAAATCATTCGACTCACTCAATATGAGCAACAAAGAAAAAGAAACAAGGACTTTTTCTTTTTTCTTTTCGTGATCCTGCATCTGGAGACGGTCAGGGAGCGGATTTATGGACTGACAGAGAAAACGAGTGTGTGAGAGAGAGAGAGAGAGAGAGAGAGAGAGAGAGACTCTTCAGACATGATCACATGCTAAGGGTAAGATGTTTTGGTTTCCCTCAGACTTGACGCACTTAATGGACTTCTCCTTTAATACTGCACTTCACTGCTTCATCTCAGTGTGTGTGTGTGTGTGTGTGTGTGTGTGTGTACACGTGTGTATGCGAGCGAGCTGTAAACATCAGGGACCTGAAGCAGTAAACCAGCAGAAGGGAGGATAGGTAGGTGATGAGACACAGAGTCAGGGAGAAGACAGATGCAGGAATGACCCCCGCGAGGCTCGTTCTGCTCGTGCAGCCCCGAGGTGATGTTGCTGATGCTCGACGCCCCCCTCCCCTCCCCCTCCCGGTTACTTCCTGTCCGTCCTGTCCGGTGCCTGGGAGGAGCGTGGGTCTAACACTCATGCTGGTGTCCTTGAGCTCGTAAGCTGGGAGACAGGAGGCCGGACGCAGGTCTGGATTTCCCAATAAAAAAAAAAATGAATAGGAAAAAAAAAAAAAAAAAAAGTGGAAGAGTGTGTGGCGCGTTCAGCACGACTCCTCCAGTGCGTTCACGACCTGCTCCAGGATGTCGGGGCAGTGGTCTGCGATCTGCTGCAGGACCGAGTTGGCGTACTCCTGCAGCTCGGCGCTCTCTCGCTCGCACTGCTCCAGCTCCGACTCCAGCTGCAGAAGAAGAAGGCAGAGGGGAAGAACATCTGCTTAATCCATTCTGATCGGCTGTATACATCAATGAGTTTTTGTTTTTTAGTGAGGAAGGAGGAAAACACTCTAGGGTCATGCTGGGATAGGAAAATAATCAACAGCGGTGCCAATTTTCAAGCTGATTATTTTTCTAAAACAGCTCGTCCTTTTCCACAAGAGTGATTTGGAAATTTTAAAGAACTTCCACAACAACAACAATAAATATTATGACGACACCAGGTACGAAAATCAGATGTTTCAAGACCATATAGCTGTTTTTTGTTTTAAGCTTTAATATTAATTAACCACACAATTAAGACAAATGAAGGTGATTAAGGCTCGGGAGATGTTCTGGTCAGCCAGGTGTAAAACCTTAATGCACTCCCTGTGTTTCCTCCCCTTCTGTCTAACTGACAACACAGAAGCCCATCTGGGTCAAAGAGAAGTGAAAAGAAGTCAAGTGCAACTATAAAGTTCTCGGCTCAGACGAGACCATGAAAGTGTCTGTGAGCTGAAGAATGTGAGCGAGCGCAGATGAGGTGCAAATAAGGGTAAAAATAAAGTGAGTGAGAGAGAGAGAGAGAGAGAGATCTGGAAGGTGTGAAGCTACAGTCAGATGGGTGACTTTATAATCTCTCTCTCTCTCTCCGCCACCTGATCTGACTGTCTAACTTCCCGTTAACACCCCATCATTAAAACGCTGCTGGAAAGCCCTGTCTCTGCAAAGTGCATCATTTTAAACCATTAGAACACGGCTCTGCGCTTGGAATTTCATTTCGCTGGTTTTAATTTTCCGCTCGTTAAAGGAAGCCGAGGCTAAAAACGAGTATTTAACATATTTCGCTGCATCTCGTGCGCTAATGATAATCACAGGTGAGAATCGCATTTATACGCGGAAAACCGTTTTTTTTCCCACTGGGAGCGAGACGGGAAACGGGAAGGAGGAGGGTGATGGCCACGGGTACGTCGTGCCAAGCGGTCGAGGGAAGTTTATCATAGGAGCAGGTGCCTCTGTCTAGCATTTCACCAGTAAATCACAAGTAAAAACCACTGCCATGTTTAATAATGATGGAGTGATGCACCATCATGCATAGTGTCCACTGTCTCTGGAGACTCTGGGGTTTGGCTTCAGTCGCTCAAGTCAGCTGACGACCTGAACGTACTGAATGACCAGGTTAGCACATCTATGGAGTTTTTCTTCCCTGATGGACTCGGATTGTGAAAGAGTGATTCCAGGAGCTTAAGCATTTATTTTCTCACATGAACTGGCCACCAAAGTGTGTGTGTGTGTGTGCTGCAATCAAAGTAAAAGGTGACTGAATGAAATCTTAGAGTGTGTGAATTTTTCTCCTTGGCCAGGCAGTGTATTATTTTTTTTTACTATTTCAATAAACGCGTTTCATTACATGTAATTCATTAGCAATTCATTGATGCCGTCCAAGAATAAGAAACAACCTCAAGAAATTCTTATTCATCATCATCCAGCATTAGGATTTTATTTTTTTCCCCCCTCGGTTTCGGGTCCAGCGTGTCCTAAATTTCACTTGCAGTTTTGGCTCCGGTGAAGAATTTTTTATTTCAGTGCGTCGCTCATCACTCAAACGTTACCCAGCTGAGCCTCCAAGTCATCCGCCCCACATTTCCCTCAAAGGTACGCGGGCCTCTGTGAACAGGCAGAGATTTTGATGTTGTCCAAAACCTTCAAATTGCCTTTCAGATCTAAACGCAGACCAAAGATCCAAAAGCTCTCCATCCGCAGAATATTTAAACAAAACAAAAAAAAAAAAGTAAAGAAAAAAACCCACAAAGCTGTTTTCTTTGGCTCGCCCAAATTTAACAAGGTTAATGATAAAGACATCTGTAACAATAATGAGAGCGCGTATTCATACTGTATATCAGAAAAAGCGCTTCCCCTTTATGTATTGCCTGAACTGAACGGTCGCTTCATAATTAATAAAACAAAACAAGGATCTGGTGGTTCAGATGGCGCAAAGCGATGCTAGGTGTCAGGCTGGTGTTTGTACAACTGCAGGGTAAACACGCCTGGCGAGCGGCGAGAATGACAAGCATCCATTCCTGATGCACAGAGCTAGTGCTAATGCTACGCTCCGCTTGCTCAGGCTCTGAAGGGGGGGAAGTCCGTGACGGATATGCCCGGGAAAGACTTTCCATATCTGGGCCTCTGCGCCAAGGCGAAATGGGGAAAAGATTAAATCCTTAAGAATGAATCTGGGCCAGGACTGGAAGGGGGCAATCAGAATCTAAGTGGACCTGAACAAGTTTATATAAGGATACAAACTGGCATTTATTGATGCTCGAATTTAGGACAACAGCCAAGACTCTCTGTTCTCTGTTCATCTCGCATGTCCATGCACGATGCATCAAATGACTCGCAGTGAGAATGAAAGCACGGCAGCTTCGGGTCTACAGAAACGGCTGCTAGCCCAGATTCAGACTTCGTAATTCAGGCCTGGCTAAACCCTGGGAATGTTGGACATGTGGGAAAACAGATATACAGAATAGAGGAGCCGGCAGAACAGAGAAACATGACATCATGTTGTATGAAGAGGGTTAATGAGGCTCATCGGAGGCTGATATACTGTATGGTGCTCGATACGAGGCTGAGGCGTGCAGTCAGGCCGCCCATCTAAGCTCCATTAAGAGCACACGGCAGAGAAACTGCAGGAGGTTTGGAGCTCAAAGCTAGATTACAAATATGGGGGGAGGAAAAAAAAAAAAAAAAAAAAAAACATTTTTAGGGCTGGTACCTACAGTACAGTAGCAGATAAAACTCCAACCTGAGGATTTTAAGTTTACAACCGTTTACAAGCTACTTATGGAGCCGACTGACCTGAAAACCTCGTTTATTAAAACTTGTTTATTATTATTAACATGTCAACAATCCGTGTGTAGGAACTTAACACATGTGGTTCATTTGGAACGTTTGTCTTGATATGTTCTAATAAAAAATGTACAATGTTACAGAGAACACTTTGTATGTCTAAGTATTTAATTAGCCTTTCCACTTATTAATAGCTCAACTTGAAATGTTTATGAATAAAGATTAAAAAGTTATAAATTACTTATAAATGTATACATTTTTACTTTCCTGTTATATTTTTAAACATTGGTGTAAACGTACTGAAACGTCAACTTGGAGAAACTTTTCAGACTGATGTTTTTTTTGTTTTAAATCATTAAGTCTTCTTAAAGGAATTATCGAGAACAACCTGCATATATGCAAAATCCTCATTAGCATATCGCTCTCTCGCTGACTTTGGAAGTGATGTAATTATATTCTGTTTAGGCAAATTATTCTCTCTAAACAAAACACAAGACCCCCCACTCACTTCACATGCGATTTCTAAGCAAATTCGTTCTCGTTATTTATGATCTCCGTAAACGTTTCCACCAAATGAGCACGATTATAAACAGGCGGTATGAATACAGGAACGAGATCTGATAGCAATAATGAAATTCAAAAGAGAAACAGCTTAAAATGTTTATTAATCCAAAGAGCATGCTGGTGCTTTGAGGCTAATTACGGCAAAGCTGCACATCCGTCAGATGGGAACAAACAGGGCCGTTTGCTAGACACTGATTGAGACCAGAGTTCGGGACATGAGCGACTTTCAACTGAGAATTTCCAGGCAATGTGGCATTTTTTCTAAGGTTAGTCCGAGATCTCGACACGACTCGGGTTAAGTGAATGGGCTCTCTGGTGTAGGCATGGCTGCTGGGTCTTCTCACCACTTTACTATGTCTACTTAGTAAAGATCCTCTGAAAAAACAGAGCAGTAAAGATAACACAGCTTTAGATAAGAGGGAAGTATCTGTCTTATTATCTGTCTCCCAAACTGGTTTCCTTTCTCAGCCTTGACCCAAAACCACAAGGTGGGGACATGAGGAGAGAGAAAAAAAAAAAGGAGAGCGAAGAGGAGAAAGAGAGGATGTTTTTTTGGTGTGTTGCTCTCTCTGTTATCATGGTGGAGTCTTATCGGGTGTTATCACACCTTTACTGCTAGGGCGCTCTCTGAGCCCCAGATAAACAGCAGCTGGATTATAACGAGTGCGGGAAGAACTCGACTCTCCCACCAGACGATGAACAAGTTCTAGAGACAGCTGGCTTAAACATGCTTACGGAAATCGGGAACGAATGAGTCCTGCTTCGGCAACAATTCTTTTCATATTTTCCACCCAACAAACAGGGTGGCGGGCGAATCCGAAATCCCTAACAGCACTTCTCTTCTGCTCTTCCAGCTTTCGTCCCCATGTTGCTCATCACTTCTAACCTTTGAACCCTTCGTCCCTCCTTCTGGTCCTGACTTACATGTGTGTTTCCACCTCACTTCCCTTTCGCGTTGCCCCAGAGAGCGCGAGAGCAAGGAGGAGAAAAAGAGAGACATGGATATAAATTAGGCCGTGAGCTGAGTGCTCCCATGGCATGGTGGTTAAATCAGAGGGATGAAGATGACGGCCATGGGCAAACCCTGTCCTTGGCTGGATCCAGACTGAGTTTCCATCAGTGCCAGGATGGAGTCAAGGAAAAGTGAAAGGAGGGGGAAAAGAGAGACTTGGGGCTAGGTCTAAAATCTGGAGATCTGGTAAAGCAATCAAATCTCTTTCAATAAATCTGCTTAAAGTAAAAAAAGATGACAGACTTTTCCCTAAATGTGACAAGTATAAAAGCAATGATTCTCAGAGTAGGAAATGGTGCTTTTCACTTTAGCAAAATTAGACACTCGTCTTAAAGAAAGGGGGGTGGGATTCGGGGGGGGGGGGGGGTATTTAACTACATAAACCGCTTGCTTTTCCGAATATCCCCCTTAAAGCTTCGAGTGCCCGTTCAACCCCCCCCCTCCTCAATAAACTGAGATGAGGTCACTGCAATCTTCCCTTGTTCTGTTGAAATCCCCTCTCCCCAAGCCAGAGCGCTAATGCTCCCCGGCGGAGGTCGCTTTCTGGTGCTAGAGTGGAATTTATCCCTACGGTGTCGTCTTAGAGCCTGAAAGCTCTCCCCAAAGACTCCTCAAATCTCCATCGCCCAGGGTCGCGCCAGCTCAGGTACGAGGGACGAAGGGGTCAAAGGTGAAGGTGTTCTGACTGAATAAGCCGACTATTACTTTATGTGGACCAACAAAAATTGGGGGGAAAACAACTGTTTTAAAATCTCTAAACCTGAGAGTAAGTTAGTTGTAATGTTAGAAAAAGAACAACATCATCAACCACCAGCCTTTATTCGTCATAAACTATATGGAATTGTAAAATTCTTTTCTTTGTAATCGAACGTTTTAGGAAGCTCCGGTCAGAGCGCAGGGCCAGCCATGGCACGGCACACCTGGAGCAGAGAGGGTCTTGCTTGAGGGACCAAAAGTGTCAGCGTGATGGTGTTAAGGCTGAGGCCACTGATGTTCTGATCAGTAACCTGCTGCCAAATTTAAATTTAGTAGAGATTCCCACTGCACAATGGCCTCGCCTTGGGGAAACTGCCTCCTTCCTCATGGTATTGCTCCTGCCAGGTTATTATATACACAGAGGCATCAATACTGAGCGGTTGGAACAGACGAGAGGGGAAATGAGGTTGCTGCTGAGGTTGGTACTTCAACAATACATTTAAAAAAAAAATGTTTCTTTAAGCACTTTGCAGCATGTCACAGGAAAACATTTGTTACCTCTTTTTGTAATTATTATGGAACAATATAAACCGGATTAAATATTAATTATGACTTGTATCTTCTCAAGTCATCGACATCCTACTGTATATATTCTGATTTTTGCAAGTGTTTTTTTTCGTTAAGTCTGCCAGTGTTTTATACACAGAGCCTTTAAGTGAGTGACTCAGCTTTTTCATGTCTGGAACATTTTCCACTTAATAATGATCATCTCTTTTCATAACGAATTGACATTTAAATAAGCATTTTACTTCAGCTCTCCAGTCTGATGTGCCGTTCCACTCGACCTTTATTCCTCTCTCTTTATTTTTAAACTGTGCATTGGACACTCTAGACTAACCTTACAGACACTCCCTATAAAGAAAAGCGTGGACTCGGTGAAGACTGGACTTCGCCCTGACGGTGAAGGGTTGCGGTTGTTGCCCCGAACAGGACCCGCCGCATCTGAATAGAAATGCCTGGAGAATGAGCTTCAGGCTGATCTGTGCAGCCCATCAATCAAGTTTAATTGTGTTTCGGGGCTCATGTGGCCAGGAGTGCACGTACAAGTCGCACCCGATGCCGACCACAATGCTGGAGGAGGTCAAACTGTTTTGGTGGAAGCAGAAGAGTTTCGAACACAATCACAACGAAAGCTTGCTTGCAATAACTTTTGCGCACCAGAAAATGATGTTTTTAAATGATTGCTGATTCGGCGTCTGAGCTGAGGGCACATGGTTGCGCCTAAGATTGCAAAGGCAGCATTTTTTAGCATTGAGGTCACTTTTTCAATATTCGACAGTTCTAGATGCGGAGGAAACCGTGTACAAAATATCCTTTTTTATTGATTTAAAGTTGTTTACATTTTGAAAGATTGATTAAAATTTAATGGATAATGGTTTGGATTAAACAACAATCAAAACCTGCAACTGAACTGAATGAGGGAAAAAGTCTATAGTTAAATAACATTATTTTGTCAAGTAGATAATTTGAAAGAATTCCTTTGTTAATGTATAAGGATTGAACGCTAATGATTGCAAATGTCTGATCTTTCCAGCGTATCCCACAGACGCTCAATCAGATGGAGAACACCTAGAGCTCTTCGTCATATTCCTCAAAACATAATCATATACCCCTAGTACCATCTTCATAGCACCACACAGTCATCATCAGACCAGGATACCTTCTTCAACTGCCTTGAAAGGCGACTGCTTTACTAGTTATTGTGTTCTGCTAATCTGTATCTAACTTTGTCAGATTTTGCTTTGTTGGTAGGTTGGGTAGATTGTTGGGTAGATTGTTGCGTTTCTAGTTACTGGGTTTTTGTTTTATTTTGGCCTGGTCGGCTCCTGAAGACATTTACACTTGTAAATATTTGTATATAGAATAAAGGAGCAGTTGATCTCAGCCGCTGTTTATTTCCCTGTTATTAATGTTTTCTTTTTTTTTTTTTTTATTGTACGTTACCCTAGACCGGGGCGTAACAGTGTGTTTTGACTCCTTCCTATCGAAACCAGCATAACCCTTTTGAGAAGTTTGTGCTGCAGTAGCTCTTCTCTTCTAGCCTTCTCTTCTCATGCGCATCAGTTAAATTTGGGTGCCTATGTTGCCGGATCCCCAAAAGCCCTGCTCTTTTGTAAATGCTCCGACTCGGACGTCTAGACATGACAGGTACGGTTTGGCAAAGTTCTTAACGCATTTTTTGTTCTTGCTTCCAACACCTTGACCTTGAGAAGTTCACATGTGACCTATAATACCCCACCCTTGATAGGGGTCACTGTAATTAGATAATGTTATTTACTTCATCTTTCAGTGATTTTCATGTCATGGCTGGTTGGTGTATGCGATTTAAAACAAATGGCCTGAAAAAATTTAAATATAGACATTCAAGCGCGATAGAATCTTGAACATTGAAAACTTCCTGTGTATTAAATAAAAAGAAAGTCCAAAACTAATGTTTATTTACGGCTTGAAAGGGGAAAAACAAATCCCTAAATTAGTTTCAATGTGGTTTCAGACTTTTCAACCTCACTGTATACCGTATTACTGAAACCCCCCCCCCACACACACACTCTGACTCTGTTACAGTGGTGGAATTTATCCTTCCAGCAGTTTCAAGGTGTATATTACAGTATACTTGTTAAACATACAGAGAAGATGCACAGCTAATATCGTTTCTGCTCTAAAGGCTGTAAAAGTATGTTTTTACTATTAAAGTTTATTGCAAAGAAAAATTTAGAGCAAACATATGCAGTAATGAAAACGTGGTTCGGTTATGCTGGGAAATTTTTGCAATAAGTGATTGATTCTTATTATCACGCACAAAGAACAAGCACGAGTACGGGAACACTTGTTCGGACGGATCATGAGTTCTGAACAAGCTGTCGTGGCAGCACCGGCTTTTTCATAATCTCCTCACTCTACAGCAGTTCCTACGCTGCTGGTAGCCTCTTTAAAAAAAAAGAAAGAAAAAAAAGACCTTAACAGCTCACTACACATGTGTAAAAATCCATTACTCAACCAAGGAGGTTCATAAATGTCTTCTCTTAAGTCAGCTTAATGGTTTTTATTAATATGATAGGTCCTGTGTGTGCTTTGGCGCGACTAGTACGGCTGCTGACAGGCTAAGCCAATGACAGCAAAAACCTGAGACAAAACCCGCGCAAAGGAGAGGAATTCATGAAAAGATCGAGTGTGACATGTCCCGTGTTTTGCTCGGCCTGAAATAGCCGTCGGAGCGGAGACGTGAAGTGGATGTGAAGTTTGTTGTTCGGTAGAGACTGCGGATATTGTTCAACCACACATTGACACCTTCAAGTGTTGCCGACTGATTATCCACCTCTGGATATTTGTTCTAAGCCCTAACGAGTTCACCTTCTCTTTTAATAAGAAACGAATGGTGATGATTTGTGCTCGGAGTCACACGAGCTCAGCTACGGTGAACCGTGAAAAGACCAAACTTTCATTATTTTTTTTTGATACCTTCTCATCTGTTTGCAGATATTTTTACATCAGTGAAAATAAGTTTTGCCGAACGTGTAATATAATGCACAGTTCACTGCGGCCTTGTTCTGCCATGTTTACTCCCATTTCCTGCCTGTTTAAATTAGCCTGCATTTATGCTGCCCAGGATTCATGGGCCTGTCAGCCAGCAGCTGGCCACAACAGGCATCCGGCAACAGACTGCAGCACTGGGAACAGTCACGTAGTTTCTACCGCAGCTCACAACCGCTCGGCCTGGGTGCCAGTTTCACACCAATTCCTTTTTCTTTTCTTTTTTAAATAAAGGATTTCAAGCAGAAAAAAAACTCCCATCTTTTTATGTTTTCTGTTTATTCAAAAACAGCAGGCAGGATGTTTGCATGCGTGTACAGTTTTAAAGCACTGACTGAACATCTCATGCGGAGAAAAGTGTTAACGTTACAGTTAGCGCTCAGCTATAGACGCTACATGCGGCGAAATTAAAAGCTCTGGTGGTAAGAAGCTCTGCAGGTCGTAGTTACTGTCTCAATGACCTGCGATCTAATTTAAACAGGACATTATTAAAGATTAGCTCGTCCAACATCTTTGGATAACATCGAGTCGAGTGCAAAAGTTTACATACCCTTAAAAAAAAAAAAAAAAGTACAAGATATGCACTTTATACCAAAATATTGTGTTTAATAGATTCTATTAAATAAAACTGAACGAAAAGGTCAAGTAGTGTATAACAGGGTAACGGCTCGGCTTCTGAAAGTGATATAAATATTCTGTAATACATCACAGACCCACTCTTTTGACTTTAGATCTGTCTCCAGGGACAATTTATCCCACTTCAGCGCAAAAGAGAACGTGGTGTGTGCTTGGCTTCCATGTTCTTCCATTGGATACGTTCTTCTTCTCCACTCATTTATCCCTATAATTTTTATCAAACAGTTCATTTTTGTCCTTTGTTTTTTTTTCTTTCTTCTTCAGATGCAGATTCTGGACTGTTATTTTGTCCCCCTACCTTCAGCCTCTGTTATCTTCCGTCTGGCCTTTGGAAACATTTGTCCCTGTGTTGTTTTGTGGCAGGACAAAACCCATTTGCAAATATACTGTATATATACACACACCTACACACAATTTTTTTCCACCATTCAAGGAGATTTAAACTTTTGCACTCGACAGCGTTATTTTGGCAGCGGCTTATCACAGATATTGCAATTATGCGGCACTACAAGAGAGGAGCGATCAACATTACAAAATAATGAATCAGTTCGGATTTGCTCATGACTCACTGACTAGACGACGGCTTCGTGCATGACCCAGCGATTCCCCGAGTCCTAAAAAACCTTATTAGATTTACTGTGTACACAAAGGCTTTGTTTTGGTTTCGCTACATTTAATTCCTGAGCTGACAGAATGCAGTTCGGAGGAGCTTATTATCTTTGCAGGACCACTGGGTCACTGTGTGGCTGAAAGGCCTCGCTTTATGGCAGTCGTTTAAAAAGAAATGCAACATCTTGTAGAAAAAAAGAAAAGAAAAGAGAAACATTTACAGCATCACAGAGAGAGAGAGAGAGAGAGAGAGAGAGACAGAAAAAAGCTGGCACGAGGAACAAGGTCATAAAACCAACACTGACCACAACAGAGGATGAGCAAGCGGTCGGGGTGAATCGAGTCTGGCAGGGTGTGTGTGTGAAATAAACGGAGGGGTGTGAGCTCATAAAAACGTGTGCGTGTTTAAATTGACTGTCTGGATCGTCCTCGAGAAATTCAATTCAATCTACACCACGTGAATTATTTATGCACTACTGACTGTAGCGTACACTTCGCTTTTATTGTGAAAACTAAAGTCTATATGTTTAGAGTTTCCAGAACACAAGGCGTGGGGGAAAGTTAGGAAAGCTGTAATTACCACCCAGTTCACATAAAAAGGGAATAAAAAGCAAACATTTTATATGCTTCTAAAGTAAACCTATATAAAGTGGGAGTGTGTGATTTGACTGGAACGCTATGGAGTTTATACTACACACGTGCACCCCAATAAAAAGAAACAGACACGGTATATAAAAAGGGGTAACGCAAGACAGGAGGCTGCTTTTATTTAGCTTCGAATGTTGACTGGAGTCGAGCCGTATCAGCTCTGAGCAAACGTACACATTGTTTCTCACCGCGAGTCAAACCGCATAGGTGAGATAGGGGTATAACAGCAGGAATAACAGAGGGAGGCGGGTTATCAGGGGCGGGGCTTGTAGGACAACTTTCACACACACACACACACACACACACACACACACTAACGGAATCACTGCTGTCTGGGTCACTGCTGTCTGAATAATCTTGCAGCTGGAACTACTGTACTGTACTTTCAAGAGAACTAATCAACACCCTCTGATCAAGCTGAATGGAGAATGTACATAATGTTCATATTTAGCACACGTTACTCAAATGTTTGCTCTAGTATAGGATTTATATTTCACCTTTATATACATGAAAACATTTTAAACATGAATATCACTGCAGTGAACGGTAATAAAGTATAATAAAGGAAGGACAGGAAGCCAACAGACAGAAGAGGATAAAGATACAGTACATCATTTTCACACCCTCTTCCATCGTGATAATTTTCATTTTTTCTTTAATGCAGTCTTACGCTTTGGAAGGTTACAATAATTCCATATACACTGTGTATTAATAGCGACATGATTGGAATGGGAAGACTGTTTTGAATACATCAGGCTTTACGCCGGTTTGTCCATAAGTAAAAGTCAGGCTTAATAAACCTATAGACTTTCTATCGAGGTGCATGAAGTATACGGCTCAGCCATAACATCTTGTAATACAGAGTAGATCCGCTTTTAGCCGCCAAAACAGCCCGACCCTCCACCAGACCCTCTGGAGGTGTAGTGTGGGATCTGGCATGAAGCCGTCAGTAGCGGATCCTGTAAGTCTTGAGACGGGGCCTCCATGGATCAGACTTGTTTTTCTAGCTCATCCCCACAGATGCTCGATTGGACCGAGATCTGGAGATTTTGGAGGCCAAGTCATCACCTGGAACTCGTTACTGTATTCGCTTATCGGCACCAGCATTAACTTTTTCAGCAATTTGAGCCACAGTAGCTCTTCTATTGGATCAGACTATACGGATAAGCCTTCGCTCCCTGCATGCATCAAAGAGACCTTGGCTGACCATGACCCCGTCACTGGTTTCTCTTCCTTGGAGCACTTTTGGTAGGTCCTGATCACGGCAAACTGGGAACATCTCACACGAGATTCAAGCTTGGCCCATTTTTTTCTGCTTCCATCGCGTCAGGTACAGGGACAAAATGTTCCCTTGATGCCTAATATATCCCACTGTTCATACTGTAGTGTTACAGCATGGCTGATATGTACAGTATGAGGACTTGCTCCTTTAAAAAGACAAGAGGCTCTTGGAGGGGGGAAAAAAAAAAATGAAAACATTGAATCATCTGAGGCAGTACACATGAGCAAGGCAAAACATCACGAAGCCCTGAATCACGTCCAGCAACAATTCGGGAGCTAAAATGGTGCACGTCCTCTCGTAAATCTGGAGACCACAGACATGCTGAGGTCCTCGGAACGCCGCTCTGATGAAGGGGCTGGGCTCAGATACAGTAACAGCAATACGGCTACTAAAACAGTGCTCCACTGAAAGTGCCTATCAAAATTCTTTTCTTCCGAGGTATTCCTTAACGCGGGACATAAACTTTGTGAGGGAATTACAACAGATCAGACGACGGGCGATAAATTGCGACTCTCTTCTCGGCCGTGCGCTCCGCTATCCGACCCTCCTTATGTCACGGAGCAGATAGGGATCTCCAATATTACTGCGGCGTACAGTAATAAAGCATAATAAAGGAAGGACAGTAAGCCAACAGACAGGATGAATTCCAAATACGGAGATGAGGAGAGAGGGGTCAAGGAAGATATCAGTGAGAAAGTCTGTGAAGGCTAGCGTCTCGTCCAATCGCACATCTGAAACTGATTCGGCTATTAGAGGAAGACTCCGAATACGCACAGCCGGGAATCTCGCCCTCGGTTACATGCCTTGAACTGTACATATGGTATACACATGCACGGTATCTACAGTAACACACCGGAATGTTTTGTAGATCCATTCCGTATACAAAGTGTTACATGATATACGCTCGCGGTTTTTCCAGCGTCCGACTTGGCGGAAATTGAAATATTCATGATTTCTCACTTTTGGACTCTCGAGTCTTCGACGAGGCCAAACGAGTCCCGGTGAGTGTGTCTGAGGGACAAGGTGCGAGTGAGAGTATCGGTGAGCGTCTGCTCTCAGCATGAGGCCACATTTCTGTACAATTGGTGTTTTGTGTTGTTTTTTTTCCTCCTCCCTCATTGAGGCGGACGTACAGTACAATTTCACTGATCACCGAAGTCTGCTGTGGGGAATGAAGAGATTTATGCGCATGAGTAATTCCAGGACCGGGGTGTCATTTGCGTGACATATTGCTGATACTTTAACAAATGCGGTATGTATGTATGTATGAAATCATAGCTAATAGTGACAGTGAGAGCATTTCCACATGCACAGTGTGATGAGAACTCATGGGATCGGGACTAAACAGCTGTGTGGCCGTAAGAAAACCACTTGTTAGTGAGACTAATCCAGAAAAAGAAAACACTAGGGAACATAATGATTGGAGAAAAAAAAGAAAGGAAAAAAAAAAAGCGCCATGTGGTCTGACTGGAGTCCAGACTGGAAATGTCTCGTATTTTATTATACGCCTTGTTCTTGTTTTTAACCTGTACAGGAAAAAGAAATCTATGGGAGATTAATTATCCAGGTTCGACTACTGATGCAGGGTGATTACTACAATATGAGACGCAAACAGTCAGTGGATAAAAGGCGGAAACCCCTCCCCCTGTCCGTCACGCTCTCGACCAAAACAGGGAAGAGGGAAAAAAAGTTTTTTAATATTTTCTGCTTTTGTGCGTCAGTAATCTTTAAGATCTCTTCCACAAGTCACCTATTATAGACGATGAAAAGTATTCAGTTCGGCTCATGTTTTAGTTCATATCTGAAATCGAATGTTTCAACATGAACCCATCATCAAGTGGTGTATTTAACAGGAAGTTACATCATCTGAATTTCCTCTAGATAAAAGAAAAATGTGCTCTCGCTCTCATTTCTTGCAAGATGACTTAGAAAGACTGTACTGTACTGAAATAAAGTAAATCTTAACACTTCAATGTCCTTATTCTATTAGCATATACTGTACAGTCTTGTGTAAAAGTTAGTGCCCCCCTTTTTGAATTCTTGAAGTCTTAATCCTGTTTTTTTTGTGAACGTTATTATCTGAATGCGTGTTTTCTTGTGTTCCACATTAGACTTTTAAAAAACATGTGCTGTAAATGTAACCGTAGGTATGTTTAGTAATACTGTAAAATCGTCCGACCAGACCGGACCACACCACACAGGGTGTTACTTTAAGCGTCCCGATCGGTGATTTGTTCCGGCTGAAGCTCAGCTCTTCTGATCCACTACAGGATGCACCTCTTGGAGCAGTAACACGAGCCGCGCACAAACAGCCTGAACCTCCAGCGGGTCTCCTGAAATGCCGTCCAAACTCTGCCTCGATCACATCGCTGCAAATAATTCAATTTCACAACGATGACAGAGAATCGGGACGTGCTGGGGTTTGTGTCGAGTGATGACCTGGAAGGACTGGAGAGGTCTCTTTCTCCGACAAGGACACACCACGTGTCTGCTGATGAAAGCGTTTCCTCACGAAAGGAACCTGAATGCACAGACTTCTCTCTTCTCTCGTCCATATTAATGCAAAGAAAGAAAATTAAAAGAAACCTTTTTTTTTTTTTGAGGGGGGGAGTTAAAAGAAAAGAAAAGAAAAAAACATTTAATACAGCATTTGTTTTCGTGCCAAATGCTTGTCGTTGAGTTGCCTACAAATCAAAAATGCTTTTCAATAACGTGAAGTCGAGCCAAAAACCTGCCAGGGAGACGGTTCACTGCGCTGGGAAACACATGAGCGTTGTGCCGAGCTTGGCAAACGCCGCTGCATATCACTCTTCTTGAAGAATGAGGGTTGTTTTAACATGAGTATAATGCATATTATATAGACTTCCAGACAATTTATTTTTATGGCATTGCAAAAGTTTTAAAATGGATGAAAAATTGAGAAAAATGTGCCTGAGGAACTGAAAGTACTCAATGTTTACAGACAATTTACTGGCATGGCAGGTAGAATAATAGCTTCAAATATGTGAGGAAGGAAAAAGAAAAAAGAAAAGAGAGAAAAAGACACACTTATGTAGTCCTGAGGAAAGATTTATAAGAGCGAGATGAAATCTTCACGTGAAGTTTCCTCCTCAGTCCCACTTAAATCCCCTCCTTCGCTTATTTCTGGCTTGAAGAAACAGTTGCGCAGCGTTTCGTTCGAGGGAGAGAATTTAAGGCTAATAAAACCAATATATTGGACTATTTATTTTCTGTAGGAACACATTTTACTCTATAAAAGGGCCTAATGGCATTTACACACAGCCAGTCAGATTCACAAAGCCAATGGGAGATTTATGGGCAGCGTGCTTTAGTGTCAGCTTGGGGCTCGATCGTGGGCCAAGCCAGATGGATTTAATAATCGATGCAGACGAATCCAAGTATCTAAAGGAACGTTTGCGGTACCGTGTCCGAATCTTTTACGCATTGGTTAAAAAAAAAAAAAAATTTATTAAATAAAATAAATGAATCACGCAATACGTTTTGTGATGTCAGCGGTCAGACAATCCATCACTCACCTCCTCCATGCTCATCTTCTGTAGCTCCTCCTCCCAGGCGTCCCTCTGGCTGCGGTGGTAAGCTGAGGGCGGAGCCAGGTCCTGCAAGATCTGAGGGTCTCTCTCGTGACAAAGGGCTGTGAGGTGGCCAATGTACAATTTCAGCTTGCTGCGGTTCTGATTGAGGTCTATGAGCGGGGGAATAATCTGTACACACAAATAAAAAAATAAATAAAAAAAGTCCTGTTAGCAATATGATCCAGAGCCGATATTCACTGTGTAGCTGCAACGGTTCCAAGCTTTCAAGCAGGAAGCACGTTTAAAGAAGCCAGGACACAAATGCAATATCTGTTACCATATGTGACTGGTAACGGCAGAGCCAAGTTTTCTTTAAAAAAAAAAAAAAAAGAAAAAGCGATAAACAGTGACACGACGTAAATGATTTCAGATGATGAGAAGAATTTGTAATATAAAACGCATTACTAAATCACAGTAAATCACAATCACATAATGGCATAATCAAAATTCTTTGTGGAAGAAGGAACTGAAAGAAGTACAAGTGCTTTCCAAGCGCAGGAACCTTATCGTACATCATATCCCTCGGTCTGATTTGTAACTATACGAAACATTCCACACAATTACAGCCCCTTCTGATTATCCCGAGATACGAGGAACAAGCGCAACGTCCAGAAAACATACAGTACAGATATGACTTCATCTATCTACACTATATACATCTATATAAACCAAGCCGGCTTGCCGTACACACCCCATCTCGCATGTTCAGTGAAATGTACACTCATTCAGACCATATGTGCCTCGGAGTGCCTTCCTGGCCTTTTATAAGGAGTGAAGCTTGGGTATGAAATAGATGCTCGGCCCAACACATTCTTCATCCCCGAGTCTGTTTGATCTTCTACTAGCGCAAAAAAAAAAAAAAAAGGAAAAGAAAAAGAAGGATGAATACATTCACAGAGGAGGGAGGAAAGGTGTGGGCAGACAAGAGATACAGCCACGGATAGCGTGGAGCCGAGTAACAGGATAGGTGCGCGCTAAGGTAGACCCGAAATCCCCGGCCCGCCAGAACCCCGCTTCAGCCTCCTAAAACTGCCTGGCTCGGCTTTCCAGAGACCCGAGTGCTGCGTGTGCTAAATTCTGTCTGTTGTCTGTTGTCTTTGGACCTGCTTGACCAAGATAGTTTCTCTGAGGTTCTGCGTCTAACGCGCGACAAAAAGGAGGCCGACGGGAAACCTTCGCTTTCTCTTATGATGGAGGAGAATAATAGAAGTTGAGGAAGTTGAGAAAACTATCCCAATTGAGCTTCATTTATCAAACTGGATACGGAGGCATTTATTTAAAACAATAAAATAAAATTTTACAGAAGAAATGTGGCATTCATGAAAATCTATTTAAATTGGTGAACTTTATGTTACTCGCTCGTGTGAACCTCAGCTGACCGGCTTCAAAAAAACACAACCTGTGTTACGGTATACTGTAAAAGAGTGAAGTTTAAAAAAAAAAAAAAAAAAAAAAAGTCTGTGCATGTCACAATGACTGAGCTGTGTTACGGAAAGATTTAACACACGCTGTGCTCAGGAGGCACTCTTTCGTCATCAAAAATAACAAATAATAAGAATAATAAATAATCGGTGAGTATATATATATATATATATATATATATATATATATATATATATATATATATATATATATATATAAAAATACAAATAAAAATCAGGGTAACAGAAACCTGTGTAAATCTGGCATGTTTGCAAAACCGACACAATTATACCAAAAAGCTTGATAAATGAGGCATGCGCAGGTAAATAGAAAGTATTTACTCTATTACCTGAGCTTGGTAAAAAAAATAAATAAATAAATAAAAAGTGATGGTTTGTAAATATGTGATGGAAAAGCTGCAGGGGCGAAGGCGCGATGGAGAATCGGTTTTAGTCTGAGAATTGCAAACGCCAGACGAAAAAAGTTTGAGACCAGACACACTATTAATTCCTACTACACCGTGTCTTTTCTCCCAGGCAAAAAATCTTATTTTATTTCTGTTAGCTCAGCAAGAGATTTCTGCAGGGTGTACAGTAGCTGGTGAGTGATGGTGGGAAAGAAGGAGATCACAAAAAATATGAAAAAGAAAAAAAAAACGAGAAAGATTAGATGTGCTGGTAAAAACGGGTTCCTTTGAACTATAATCACTTAGAGTAATATTTATGACACAAGGTGAAAATCGGTGTATTGGCTTTTTAGTTACAGCAGAGCGTAATAGGACAGATTCCTTACTCTACACCCGAGTACTTGGCTCAATCTGCTCAGCCTCACCTTAATAAAACCCTCGATCAGGGATTTGTTTTGAACCGGTCCAGGTGAACACATGGAGGATATTTGTGAGCACTCGCTCAGAGAGAAGAGTCTGAGGTTTTTAAAGAGGCAGGATAATAAAATACTTTGAAGCCACTGTGACCGAACCGCTTTCTCAAAAGCCGGGCGATTACATTCACAAAACAGCTGCTGTTCAAATACCTACGATTTATCCCTAACAGGATCGTTCTTTTTTCCTTTCCTCTTCATTTATTTATTTTTCTTTAAAACCACTCTTACACGGACACATTCCTGCTCACTATTCCCGTTAATCGGGGGCATCTCGTTTCCTAATAACAGATCCGGAAAATGATGGGATTTGTTTTCCCACCGCAACCGGTTGCTCCTATAGCTTTAAGTCAGGAGGAATGGGATCCATCGCTCATGCGGAAGACGGATGTCCTCCCGAGCGCTACGCCATTTGTCTAGCCGTGCAACAGCTGACCTGCTTCTTCTCATCGGTGATAAACAGCCCAACAACACTGGAGCGTACTGTGCTAGCATGTACGGTACATGCGGACGAGTGGACCGTTCCAGAAACGTTTCACCAGGATGGATGATTCGTGCTCTCGAGGACGACAGCGGTTATTTTAGCAGTTAGCATCGATCTCGCCAGTTGGCAGGGTTTTCTGGTGGCTGGGTTTTGTCATCCGTGTTATGCTAATGTCATGTTGTTCCGTTGCGTTTAAAGGTTTGTGTGGCGAGACGAGGCGTCGGAGGTCATAAATAATACGAAAATAACAACAAATATTATGTCCAGGTGGTAGATTTATGACGAGGGATTTTTTTTTTCCCCTCTCCTCAAAGGACCGTTTGTGTCCTTGTGTGTGTAATGGACAGTCAAGGCTGTGTGTGTGTGTGTGTGTGTGTGTGTGTGTGTGTGTGTGTGTGCACGTCTTGTGAATAACACAGTGGAAAAATGATGTAACGCTATGGTCAGAATTTCATCTATCTTTATTCTTTGCTGTCTCCGCTTGCGTCCTTTTTGATTCTCTCTGAAAGTGCATTCGATGTCATGGATGCTGGCTCCCTCCGGTTCCCACAGATGGGTGAGGCAAACAAGTAGGGAAAACTGGGTAGACATGTTTTTTAGCATTATTCCCATTTTCCTGTCACGTACTTCCATTGAAAAAAAACCGCGCCGACTCGAGAAACCCTTGGCCGAGAGTCTTTTGGCTTGTGGGAAGCGGATATTTACGGACGTCATAAGTGAAACTATAAGTGAGTATGATGAAGTGGTCGCCTCATTCTACAGAAGGTTGGATACCAAGATCCGACCCGACTCAAGATTCTCTGGCATCATCTGCAAGTCTCCACGTTGGGAGAAACTCCTCATGGGGATCTCACTCAGCCCCTGCTTCATTACGACCTCTCTAAAAGAAGCTGTCTTCGCTAGGTGCTGGACTGGAAGGACACGTCCGCACATACCTGGCACCGTCATACCGCAAACCTCCTTCCCTCCCCCCACTGCCTCCTCCGGTGTCCACGGGAGAAAAAGAGTAGAGCGCTCAAACAACAACAAGCCTCCCTGATCTCTCCCCCCTTCATCAATCACCCATCAGTTCATCTAGCGCTATTCGATACCCATGCTGAGAACTAGCCGCGTGGATCAATGCTGTCAGTCAGGCAGTCCATCAGAAAGGAGCCGATGGCTTCCTACACATGGTGCGGAGCAAAGGGGCTCCCAGAGCAACCGGAATCCAAACTCGGCCCGTGTGTGTGGGGGATCTGAAGAGACCCCGAAGAGGCCACCATGCCTTTTGGTAGCACAAGCCAGACCAGACTTTAATGCACATCCATTCCCCACGGTTGAGCCTCTTATTGGCCATCTACAGTACAGCCACACCGAGCTACTTGGCTGATGGAGGTTAAGAGAGAAAAAGATAAATGGATAGTCGACTGCAAAGCCATCATCAACATCTGCAGGCCTCTGATAAAGGTGGGTGTTCCAGTGATTTCAAGAAAGAAACTCACAATGGAGCGCAAAGAAAGAAAGAAAAATGGAAACACACACTCGCTCGCAATACAAACGTTCTCTGTTTCGTTCTCCTGTCTCAACCCCCTCACACATCCATGGCAATCTGAGCACAGACCGCAGATGTGGAATGAAGATTAAGAGCAGGTGAGTTTGTCTGTCCTCCGATGCGGTCATATCTTACATTTAAGCGCCTCTACCTTTCTGCACTGGCTCTCTCCACAGCTCACAATATGCCTCTATTATCATTGCGTACGTACAGCTCATTTCTCTGAACAGGCTTTTGAACCTTAAAAAAAAAGTTTTTTTTAAAAAAGATGTAAGATTTATGTGTATTATGGCTTTGAGGCTGTAGCTTTTTACGAACTTAGAGCCTCGTCGCCTAGTTCCTATTTACGCAGGCGTTTTATATGAATGCCATTACATTTATACACTATGGGGGGATGGGGGGGGGGGATTATGACCATTGACATGCCCAAGCTGGAGCTCTCAGTCGGCGATTGGCTAATATAAAGAGCAGGCCTTTATTAGCACAGCAAGAGGGAAGAGAAGCCAGGCAGGTCTGTGTTGACTCTAGAGGAGTACTGAGGGGAAATTTTTTACAATAACTTGCACTGTCACCTCCATAGCGCCATTTAAACAGACCATGAAGTCTGCAGTCTATAGAGACTGTGCTCCATTCATTGTGCGTGTGCTCGCTTCATAACAATCAAGTAAAAAAAGAGAGTAATAGTCTGCCAAGATATAAAATTAAGTGCCTGGAAAAAGGGAGGAAAGGATGTTTGGGATTACCTTCAGCCCCAGGACGAGGAGGTTAAATAAGTGCCAGTCGGGGTTATGACCTCTGAGGTGTTAGAGGTTGGGGGTTTAAAAAGGTCACAGATTATGCAAACGGAGAGGTATAAAGTGGGCTATTCTTCCAGAACTGGAAGGTTGAAGACATTTACTTTTAGCAGATTTATAATACATCAAGCATTCTGTGTGAACCATCATTTACGGGGCTTTAAGTTTTCTGTGGTACAGTCACACAAGAATTGACATTTTTTAGCTTCTTTTGCCAAACAATGATTCGAGTGTTCACTCTTCTTTCTAATAAGAACCTGAACAGAGAAGTCGTCTTGTAAGAACATGTGTTTCGAGCCTAGCTGAAGAGAACAGGCGCAGTTTGGCAGTACTGGACCAGAATGGTACAACTTCCCAATCAGCAGTCCTGAGCCCTAACCGCTGGGCCACCACCACTGCCCAGTATAACATTACTACATTCCTGCCGATGATGTTTCAACACTGAAACCACGAAAAATTCCTTCATTTTCAACGGGCTTTGGAGATTTACGGTGACACGCTGGTGAGCGACCACTAGTGAAGCACAGTGAACGGGCGCGAATGGCGGAGGGCCGCTAGGGTTCGCCAATCTAAAACAATATTTGTGTTTATTTTACTTTCATATCCAATATTGTGGTATTCAAGCTGTAAATATAGCAAATCGTTTTAGTATGCACTGCACGTCCACAGACAAAATTCACACACGTTCCTCTCTTTCTTTTTTTTTTAAGAGGGAAAATGTCTGACTTGGTGTCTTTTATACGTTTTATAGGCAGCAATGCACACTGTGAAACAAATGATTTACTGTTAATCAACCATGCATAACTGGGTGAAATAATACTCAAATAATTTTCTAAATTATGTAATCTTTGAAATTCACTGATTGTTTTGCGCTGGAAACTTCATTGGGTTTAGAAATCAGAAGTCTGAAACGTGTGATCTATGAACGTGTATATTAAAGGTGCTCGCGCTATCATCCGTATATCGCTAGTTCGATACCCGGGTGATGCAGCCAGAGGCCTGGAGAGAGCTGATTGGCCGAGCTTTCTCAGCGAGGTGTGATGGGAAGCAATCGGTGCTCTCACATTAATTACGGCTCTACAGCCAATCAGGGGCGTTTGCTTGCGGAGTGGAAGAGAGCGGATAGCACTGTCCGAGCAGTTCGAAAAAAGATGCGGTCGGTTGGCGTCACGTAGTTCGGAGGAAACACGTGATGGTCTTCGGCTCTCCCTGAGTGGGAGTAAAAGCCTTAATGAAGGAGCCCCCTAGTGACGGGGAGGAATTGGCTACCAATTCCTAAATTAGGGAAAAAAGGAGGGGGGGTTATATAATGGTATCAGGTATCTGCCGGTCGTAGTGTCCGGTGAGCGCGGATGAAGTGCCGAGGGTTTTCTACACATAGGAGTCAGTGAGAGAGTTCACACGGGCTTTGGTGACGTGTGAACACTCTCACCGGCTGTGCGGTTATACAGGGTAAAAAAAAAAAAAAAAACGTCGCATGCAGCTTTTTCTTTGCGTTCAAATACCAACGAACGCGAGGAAAACACTTCTAGTGCGTTTTCTTCACGTTCATTTTACACTTTGGAGGACCGGATATATCCCATCATCCTACAGGCTGTACAGAGGGGAAAAGGGCAAAATAAACAGAGTGAACACAGTAGCGGCGAGTTTTTTCTCTCTCTCCCCACGTCGCCGTATTACGAGAATGTCTAGTATTTATTTTATAATTTTTTTTATTGAGACAAAAAAAAAAAAAGGATAAAATACACGAGAGGATCGAAATAATGTATAAACCGTGAAAAGGATGTAGTAGACATTTCAATTAAAAATATCATAATCTAGAAGTCTATTCTTATTATTATTAAGTTGAATTAATTTAAGAGAATTTAAAATTTAAGTCATTCTTAACAACTGAATGTATTTTTGTTTTAAACTATATATATATATATATATATATATATATATATATATATATATATATATATATATACACTGTAAACTTGCCATCTGCAATTACCGTTAAAAACAAAAATGTTGATTTACATAAAAAGGTTTAAATGTCAAAATTAAAGATAATTAAACTATGTGGCTATTGCATTTTTTAAAGTTTACTTTTATACATAAATAATACCCTGATTTATGGTCTTATATAGTTAAGCAAAACATCAAATTAAAGTGTCTAGCTTTTATCCGATTTAATCGATATACATATAATGTATGTATGTATCTATGTATACAGATGGCAAGTTGACAGTGTTTTATTTATATATATAAATATAACAGTCAACTTGCCATCTGCAATTATTGTTAAAAACAAAACAAATGTTGGTATGGTTTTATATATAATTATAAGCAAAACATCAAATTAAAGAAGCGCTTAGCTTTATCCGATTAATCGAAACAATCGGCCAACTAATCGATTATCAAAATAATCGTTAGTTGCAGCCCTAGTTAGAACCCCTTCCGGCTCAGGAGTCGCAGTCTCAGTCCTCGTACATGCTCTCGATACGTCTGCTCATCCTGCTGCTGCGGAATGATGAGGCATCATGTTCGCACAAAATTCCCATGAGCACCCGAGAGAGACGGAGGCCTCTGGAACATCTCACAACAGAGCGGAAAACAAAAAAGGAAGATGAAACTAGTTCTTTCATCCTGAGGTCAGGGGGGCTTCCCCAGTGTACACACTCATCACAGTGAGACCCCTGTGGAGGGGTAGGGGGAAAATAAATAAAGAAAGAAAGAAAGAAAAAGCCCCTTACATAATCAAGACAGGAGCAGATGCATGTAACAGACCCGAAAGAGGTGTAGTAACACTTTTTTTTTTTTTTTAACCATGCGCTGTCTCAGGAGGCAAGGCAGGATTTAGATCTAGATGAAGTGAGTGAAAAGCTCAGCAGGCTGGACTGACACACGGCGAGGTTGTGCTGAGTGACTGACAGAAACACACACGTGGGTTCGGCGTAACTTATACTTAATACAGCCTCCTACACATGGGTGTACATCCTGTTGAGTGGCAAAGCGTCCGACGAGCGTAAAGCACACATGGCAGATTTATCAGAGCAGAGTCAGCCAGTTGTTGGTAATAGTCATGTCCTTCTTGTAGGAGGAGTTATATAAAGAAATGGGATAAGCAGAGGCAGAGTGATGACAAAGTGAAATAGATGTGAGAAAGGATGAGAGAGAGAGAGAACGAGTATGGAAAATAGATGGCGTAACACTTCAGCTCTCCCTCCACCTCCATTCTTCTTCATCTCTCATGCTCATGCTGTCCATGGACGGTTAAGTACTAAATGGCTTGGGAGATTTAAGATGACTGTTGGATAGAGGAAACGGGGTGGGGGTTATGTTTAGGGGCTTGGAATGAGCTAGTGCTTACTGATCTGCCCTCAATCACACCGGCTCCATGTCTCCACGGTGGTGGTACTGTATAGGTTGGGGTGGGGGTGGGGATAAGTGTGACATGTGCTGCCACAAGCCTCCTCCTGTACACATGCCTGGGAGGAATTAAGAGTCTGCTGACAGGATGAGAGTTTAACAATATACACTGATGCAGAAGAGACTGTGGATGCACAGTATAAGAATGTGTACTGTACGATTACTAAAGTAATGCTGTGTGCGAGTGTGTTTGTTTTTAATTCCTAAAGCTGGAAACTCGGATTCAGATGTTAGATGACTCCGTATTTATGCCAAGACCTGATTTTTTATTCAATTCCATGTAATTAATTCAGTTTTATTTATATACCACTTTTAACAATGGTATTTGTCGCAAAGTAGCTTCCTAGAATAAATAAATAAAATCTGGAAATGAGTTTGAAATATGTACAAAATCATAAATGATCAGATTGTTCCTGATTAGCGACAGTGGCAAGGAAAAACTCCCTTAGATGTCAATGGGAAGAAACCATGAAGGGAACCAGACTCAACAGGGGACCCATCCTCATTTGGGTGACTTTCTTTTTGACTTCAGACTAGAATCATCATTTTAATCTGGATTAAAAATGAAAAACATGAAAAACAAAAAACCTGATAAATGAGCAATCAAGTATAAAGCAATATATAGTATAGAGTACCAGTCAAAAGTTTGGACACTCCTTCTAATTTAATCAATGTTTTCTTGTCTGTGATTCTCTCCCCCCCCCCCCCCCCCCATATTATAGAACAATACTGGAGATGTCACAACTGTGATATAACACATATAGGCATTAGGTAATTAACAATTACAGTAGTCAGTTACTATATTTAGACACAAAGGTCAGCTGTTCAAGAATAGTATTGTGTCAAGTACATGTTCAAAACCCATCAAGCTCCATGTTATCTGACTCTCATGAAGACCTTCCCAGGAAAGCAGGACTAAAACCTACCTCTGCTGCAGAGGTGACGTTCATTTACCAGCCTCAGAAATCACCAATTAACAAACAGCACCTCAGATTAGCGCCAAGCAACAGCAAATAGCAAAAAATTAGATTATTGCATATTTTGGATGACTTTAGCACCGTTTTACACTGTAGAAAGAAATAAACATCAGAAAAGACCATGGTGTGTCTAAAGTTTTGATTGGTAGTGTAGATAATACTTTTCTTTGAAGACTGCAAATGTGTGATTTTTGTATGTATAAATTATTGGGAGTATTTTTCTCATGTAGTGTTCAGTGACACTGGGTTTGGTATGGATTTAAACAATGTTGAATAAGTGCAATATTAATGTGAGGCTATAATAAATAAATAAATAAATAAACAAACCCAACGAAATGAGTTCACATTTTAAACTGACACTTTAAAACGAGCCAGGTACTTTACATAACACCAAGGAGCGCGTGGAATCTGGCTTGTAAGGATAGCAAATAGGTCTGCAACACATTTGTCTTTTCTTTTTTCTTTAATCAGTTGATGGTTACACAAAGTATCTTCGCTTACGAATATGTTCCTAGCAGAGTTAATAGGTCTAACTAAACGCACTTCATTTCAGGACAACAAAAATAAAAAAATACAAAAAAACAAAACATTCCTAGGAGCTTTAAAACTGCACAGTTAATCCAGACAAAAGCCTGGAATTCTCTTTCTCACCTCTAATGAACAACTGAGAAAATTAGACAACTGCACCATCAGAGGCCATGCCCTTCAACGCAAGTTTCATTTGTGGGATTTTCCACTGCTCATGGTCTATTATTTAATGATATTATGAGTGATTTCCCTTCCCGGCATGGAGAAGGAGAGCCGGTGGGCCAGATGCCCGGAGAAAGGGCTCCAACATCCGCCTATTAACACATCCTACAGTGGTGCCTTGCGCCAGGAGCCTAAAAAACGTTCCGCCGGCACAAACCTCACCGCAATGAGCCTTAAACTTTACTGGATCGACTCTCTGCTTCAAACGTCACGTCTTAACTACGTCCTGCTAGTTCATGGAGTTTAAAGGAAAGAGGCGCTAAGTCAATTTAAAAAAAAAGGAAAGAAAAGATGATTAAAATAAAAACAACCTGTATGTTCCAACCACAGTTTAAAGTCCTAGCTGTGTTGTCATGTGATCTATTGGCCAACCATAACGGCAAGGACTGATTTAGTGGTAGAGCTAACTAAGAAGGAAGGAAACCAAACACCTTTTATCCCTTAATACCAAGGGAACATAGCGTAATATAGATGTGTTTTTCTCTAGAAGGAACACCAGTAACGCAGTGGTTCAACTGGCTTCGACTGTCTATTTTCTTATTTTACCCAGCACATCCTTGAATTGTTGACATCCAAGAGAGAAACCAGAAACGTGGATGTGTCATTAAATTGTATTTTCCTTAGATGACGCATCCCGAGTGGACGAGCCAAAGCCTTTGGTTTGTCGAGACCTTAAATGTTAGGACACTTGAGAGAAAGAATTCTACAGGAAAAGCTACTTTGTGCCAAAAGGAGAGAAGGGGCATGACAGGAGCAAGACAAAAGTGTGCCTATGTCTGAGAGGCATCGAGATAACGGGAGGCGTGAGAGAAGATTAAAGTGCTGAAGCTTAATATCTAATGTTAGGGAGCAAAAAGCCACAAGGCTCCTTCAGAAATAAGCAAAGCGTGTCTTGCTCCACTTTTCCATGTGATTAGGGAGATAAATATCAGCCTGAGAGGTGTTGAACGGATTGCTCTGCTATTTATAGACGCAGGAAAAGTCGGATTGGGGAGCCGAACAGCGTGAAAGCAGAATGTTCAGGGAGATAAAAAGGAACTCCTCAAATGAAATAACAAGTGTACATGCATCCACCCACACACATCAGTGCGCACACAATTTCCAACCAACTTGGCAGAGGACCACACATTTCCCCTGGGGGGGGAGGCAGAAGTTGCTGCAAAGGGGGCTTAGAGAAAACAGAAGTGCCACTGCGAGTCAGTCTGATGTTAAGCAGGAATTCTATTCGGGATGACAGCGAGATTTTGAAGTTCTGTTCGAGATTCCAAAGAAATCTCAGTTTTACTCAGGATCCCAGACAGATTATGTAGTTTCTGTTCAGGATCACAAAAAGATTTCTGAGTTCTGTCCAGGATCTCAGAGAGATACTGAAGGTCTATTCAGAGTTTAAGTCAGGATCTCAGATAAATCAATGAGTTTTAGTTAGGATCCCAGAAAAATCTATGCGTTTCAGTCAGGATCCCAGAAAAATCTATGCGTTTCAGTCAGGATCCCAGAAAAATCTATAAGTTTCAGTCAGGATTCCAGAAAAATCTACACGTTTCAGTCAGGATCCCAGAAAAATCTATGCGTTTCAGTCAGGATCCCAGAAAAATCTATGCGTTTCAGTCAGGATCCCAGAAAAATCTATGAGTTTCAGTCAGGATCTCAGAAAAATCTATGAGTTTCAGTCAGGATCCCAGAAAAATCTATGCGTTTCAGTCAGGATCCCAGAAAAATCTATGCGTTTCAGTCAGGATCCCTGAAAAATCTATGCGTTTCAGTCAGGATCCCAGAAAAATCTATGCGTTTCAGTCAGGATCCCAGAAAAATCTATGCGTTTCAGTCAGGATCCCAGAAAAATCTATGCGTTTCAGTCAGGATCCCAGAAAAATCTATGAGTTTCAGTCAGGATCTCAGAAAAATCTATGAGTTCCAGTCAGGATCTCAGAAAAATCTATGAGTTTCAGTCAGGATCCCAGAAAAATCTATGAGTTTCAGTCAGGATCTCAGAAAAATCTATGAGTTCCAGTCAGGATCTCAGAAAAATCTATGAGTTTCAGTCAGGATCCCAGAAAAATCTATGCGTTTCAGTCAGGATCTCAGAAAAATCTATGAGTTTCAGTCAGGATCTCAGAAAAATCTATGAGTTTCAGTCAGGATCTCAGAAAAATCTATGAGTTTCAGTCAGGATCTCAGAAAAATCTATGAGTTTCAGTCAGGATCTCAGAAAAATCTATGCGTTTCAGTCAGGATCCCAGAAAAATCTATGCGTTTCAGTCAGGATCCCAGAAAAATCTATGAGTTTCAGTCAGGATCTCAGAAAAATCTATGAGTTTCAGTCAGGATCCCAGAAAAATCTATGCGTTTCAGTCAGGATCCCAGAAAAATCTATGAGTTTCAGTCAGGATCTCAGAAAAATCTATGAGTTTCAGTCAGGATCTCAGAAAAATCTGAGTTTCAGTCAGGATCTCAGAAAAATCTATGAGTTTCAGTCAGGATCCGAGAAAAATCTATGCGTTTCAGTCAGGATCCCAGAAAAATCTATGAGTTTCAGTCAGGATCTCAGAAAAATCTATGCGTTTCAGTCAGGATCTCAGAAAAATCTATGCGTTTCAGTCAGGATCCCAGAAAAATCTATGAGTTTCAGTCAGGATCCCAGAAAAATCTATGCGTTTCAGTCAGGATCCCAGAAAAATCTATGCGTTTCAGTCAGGATCCCAGAAAAATCTATGTTTCAGTCAGGATCCCAGAAAATTCTATGTTTCAGTCAGGATCTCAGAAAAATCTGAGTTTCAGTCAGGATTCCAGAAAAATCTATGCGTTTCAGTCAGGATTCCAGAAAAATCTATGCGTTTCAGTCAGGATTCCAGAAAAATCTATAAGTTTCAGTCAGGATCCCAGAAAAATCTACGCGTTTCAGTCAGGATCCCAGAAAAATCTATGCGTTTCAGTCAGGATCCCAGAAAAATCTATGAGTTTCAGTCAGGATCCCAGAAAAATCTATGAGTTTCAGTCAGGATCCCAGAAAAATCTATGCGTTTCAGTCAGGATTCCAGAAAAATCTATGCGTTTCAGTCAGGATCCCAGAAAAATCTATGAGTTTCAGTCAGGATTCCAGAAAAATCTATAAGTTTCAGTCAGGATCCCAGAAAAATCTACGCGTTTCAGTCAGGATCCCAGAAAAATCTACGCGTTTCAGTCAGGATCCCAGAAAAATCTATGCGTTTCAGTCAGGATCCCAGAAAAATCTATGCGTTTCAGTCAGGATCCCAGAAAAATCTATGAGTTTCAGTCAGGATCCCAGAAAAATCTATGAGTTTCAGTCAGGATTCCAGAAAAATCTATGTTTCAGTCAGGATCTCAGAAAAATCTATAAGTTTCAGTCAGGATCCCAGAAAAATCTATAAGTTTCAGTCAGGATCCCAGAAAAATCTATGAGTTTCAGTCAGGATCCCAGAAAAATCTATGAGTTTCAGTCAGGATCCCAGAAAAATCTATGAGTTTCAGTCAGGATCCTAGACAGATTTTATGTTTTTATTCAAAATCACAAACATTTCTAAGGTCTGTCCAGGGGCCCAGAGATTTTGAAGTTCTATTCAGGATCCCAGTAAAAATTTGTAGTTTTATTTAGGATCAGAGAGAGATTCTGATGTTCTACTCAAGATGCCTGAAAAATGTTGCAGCTCTGTTCAGGATTCATAGAGAGATTTCTGAGTTCTGGTCAGGAACTCAGGAAGATTGTGAGGATGCCAGACAATTAAAAAAAAAAAAATTATTAAAAAAAAAAATTTTTTTAGAATCACTAAACGAGTTCTGTTCAGAATCCAAGAAAATTTTTTGAATGCTACAATATTTCGAATCTATAAAGTTATGACTAATTTCTATTTAAGATGCCAAAGAGTCTTAGGATTTCTGGTTAGGATCTCAAAGAGATTTCACAGAAAAGTTCAGGATCCGAGAGAAATCTTGGAGTTCTATTGTTTTATTTAGTATCACAGATAGATTTTGTAGTTCTATTCAGAATCACAAAAACAAAAACAAACAAACAAACAAACAAAACTTTTATTTATTATATATTCCAGTTCTATTTGAGATCCCAGAAGAATATTGGTCTTTTATTCAGGATCCCAGACAGATTTCATATTTTCAAAATTCATAATCACAAACAGAAGTTCTTTTCAGAAGTCCAGAGAGATTTCGGAATGCTATTCAGAATCGATAAAGATGTGTCTAATTTCTATTGAGGTTGCCAAAGTGATTAGTTTCATAATTCTAGCCAGGATCTCAGAGAAATTTTGGAGTTCTGTTGAGGATCCCATAGAGATTTTGCAGTTCTGTATAGGATAGCAGAGGAGTTTTAGGGTTCTGTTCAGGATCACGGAAAGATTTATGAATTCTGTTCGAGTCCACAAACAGATTTAGAGTATGGGTTTCTACTCAGAATCCCAGAGAAAACTCTCAAGTATCCTGAAAATTTCACAAGTATTTTGGAGGTCTGCTCAGAAATCCCACAGAAATCTGTTTTGGATCCTGAATTTAAAAAAAAAAAATTCTATTCAGAATTCATGAAGATACTTGAATTCTGTGTAGGATCAATAAGAGATATCAGAATTGTAGTCAGGATCCACGATAAAACTGAGGATCCCAAGGAGATTTTGGAGTTCTGTTCAGTATCCCATAGTTTCTAAGGCAAATTCAGGATCCCTAAAGATATTTCTGAGTTATATTCAAGATCCCAGTAAGACTTTGGACTCTTTCGGTTCAGGATCCCAGAGAACTTTCAGAGTTCTGTTTAGAATCCCAGGTAGAGTTTGGGAACTGTGCATTACTAAGAAGAGACTTGAACCACACACTGGACCAAAAATATCTGATCACATTTAGATCACCAGTGTATCCACAGAGAGGGTGTGTGTGGTTCTGTTTCAGAAGTGTCAACATTGCTAACAAGAAAAATATTTCACCACAAAAACACAAGCATATGTTGGTGGATGGGACAAGCGTTTCCCCTGAAATGTGCTTCATGAAATTCTAGGAAATTAGTAAGGCACAAGTTTGGAGAGACCATTACTTCAATAATAAGGAACTTCTGCATTTTTAACCACAGAATCAGTGTGACGTGAAAGTAAATGCAACTAAAAAAAACACAAATCCTTTAATGTCTGGCAATACTTTCCCCTTCACTGAATTGGCAAATTTTATTAGCATTTTGTCTGATTGTTGTTTTAGCTTAAAATACTGGAAATGGCAGTTTGCATGTAGCTTCCATGTTGTCAAAGTGGTTTGTACGCTCAGTAGTAGAAATCCAAATTGACAGCCCAGATAAAGCACTCAAAGTAAATCTCTCAACTCGGTCACTGCGCTGCTTGTTCTGCTGGTTGCCTTCTCTTTCAGCACATCGTTGTTTGGGACAGAAGTTTGTTTCTCTCAGACATCATAATAAATAAAAAATTCGATTAAAAATGTCGATTTCCCCCTCATTGTCTCCTTATTCACTGAATTGGTGGATGAGTCCAAAAAAGACAAGGTCCATTTGAGTGTCACAGAGGAGAAAGAACAGCAGAAACTGTAAAAGTGCCATGGAACTTGTGCCCCTTGAAAGCCTAAACTCTATAAGGGCCCCAGCCGTGTCTACCCTACTGTCTACACCAGGCCCTCTGAGCCAGAGGCCAGCTTTTATATTGGACTCATATGGGAGGAGGAATGTTTTAACAATGACCCCCTACAATTTCCCGACGAACACATGTTTCCAATTTTAATTGAATTGTACATGTTTGCACTAAAGTCAGCTGGAAATCACAAAGAGGAGGAGGAGAAAAGAAAAAAAAAAAAGAAGGCGTCAAATTGGAATAAACAAATGCAAGTACAAATATGAATCAGAAAGCAAGCGCACATTTTAAGTTTATAATATTAATGACTATAACAGAGCTGTTGAAATGCTTCCTTTGTAACCACCAGGCTTCTTTGCTTACTCAAAACCAAATTGTACATTAACTCATAGGTCTTTCATAGTAGAGTGGGACTCGCTTTAAATAATAACGATGTGGTGGGTGGCTACATTTACGGACGAGTTCAGCAGAGGGCAAAACGCCGACCGGTCCAGAGCGGAGTACCCACTGACCCTAGCAATAGCAAGTGATGGCCAAGCTCTCCGTTTTACAATTTTCCACACAAATGCACGGTCCAAGTGGTTAGTAATGTCGAGGGTTACCCGAGGTGAGGTGAGGTGAGATACAGACAAACTATTCATTACTTATATAACTGCTGTGTTTCGGGTCCATGATGACGGAGTCACTTTGGATCTTGGTGACAAAAGAAGCCGTTGACTTCATGTGGTGGTGAAGTCGGGGACGAAGTCCAGATGTCAACAGTGTGACAATGCTTCTTTAAAAGGGAAAGTAAAACCAGCTTGCTGTCACTTCAGCACTTGTAATGATGACTGAATTGCACAAGCGGTCAAAGTATCAGGCTGCTGGTTACAGTGCTTAAGAACATATAATTAAATCTGTAATACAAGAAACTTTGCCAGGAGGAACATTTTGTGAAAAGGCTTCACAGGGCCAAGGGTTTTAAGACCGTTCGTTGCGAGTCCCATCACGGATATAACGCGCGAGAAGGCGCATGTGCTCGGATTGTGTTTCAAGGACGATACATGAATTTGTGGTCTGGGTCAATAAACAGTGAGGCAAAATCAAAGATCGAGCATCGTATAAAAACAAAAAAAATAACATTTACAGGCATGAGTCTGAAAAGAGCGTGCACAGAAACTGTCAACTCGGGGGACAAATAACCTGAAATGGTTATGAGCTGAACACAGAACATCTGCAGATTCAACAACACTACTGCGCTGCACCTGTCTAGTGTTCGTTTTCTTTAAATCTCCAAATATGAAGGCGAACACCTAAACCGGGTCCATTCCACACTTCTAGTATAGTAAGTAGCCAAAGACTATCATTCATCACACAGCAACAACAAAACCCAGACTAGTGTGGAACGGTGGTTCGGGGCTACTGACTGACTAATTTCGAGTAATTAAACTGTGCTGGACCACCTGCAAGCCACTATGAAGAAAAGACCAGAGCTTTAAATGAGTGAATTATTCCATGTGCTAATCATGCATGTGGACGTGCAACCGTGATTTCAACATCTGGCACATTACTGAAAGAAAGCAACGTTTCTTATACTTGAAATCTATTTACAGGTTTTGTAAAGTAATAAATGCAAACAGCTAAATTTGTTTGACAGTGCAGATTTAGACCTGGAAGTCCTGGATGTGAGAAATCCCACTCTGAGCAAACAGCTCAGCATTTACTTTTCCGTGGGACGTATTACGCCTGTTGCATGAAGTCTGAGTTAAAAACTTACACTAGCAGATGGATCAATTTATATCCTGAAATGTAACCGAGTAAGTGTGGGAAGAAACTCTAGTCACAGGAACGGACTCAAACTCCTACGGTAGCGTACAGTAGCTCCGCCCTAATCGCTGATTAGAAGCACAAACATTACTTCATGAATGTGTTCGGAGTCCAGAGACGGACGAAAGCTCAGATTCCTGCCGAGATGTAAACGACAGAAGCAGGGCCGGCGAATTATATTTACAGTTACACTAGAGAATAATCAATCCTAATTTTACAGTACGATTGTAAAAAGTGTCTCATCTTCGCCATGATCTTAAACGATGACCTTTCCAGATGGTGACCATTGATTTCAACTCATAAATATTAAATAGAGATTGACCAATCTGTCTAATTCTTAGAATTAGACAGTATACACAAAAACTTTCCTTTGATTGACAATTTAACTGCATGCTCATTATTAAACACTAGTGATGGGGAAAAATGTTTTTATTTATATTGCCCGTTATGTATTTATATTTATTTATATTGTTTGGCTGTGAGGTGGTAAAAATGTTGACCATTTATAATCCTACAGGTGGCGCGCTCTAAACTATTCACACAAACACTATGTAGTAGTTACAAATAATGTGCTAAGTTGGTTGAGAATTTTAGGTTTAAGAATAATAATGTGACAAATTATATATATATATATTTAAAAAAAATTCAATTGTAGTGGGATATTTATAAAATCATGATGCAATCGCCTACTGTAGATTTGGTGATCTCATACTTGTTGATTCCTGTCTTATATAAAACACTGCCTATTGAGTACCTTTTCTTTAAAACTACATAAAGTTACAGGACTTTCTCTTACTCAAACAAATAAAATCCAAGTGACAATGTCCAAAATCAAACACATGACAAGCTTCTTTTGAGATGTGTGATGTCACCGCTGCTTACTCAATGTCAGAGGCTGGGAGGAAAGCGCCAGCCACGTGTTTTTTTGCAGACGTCTTCTGTCTCTGTGATTTAAATGAAAGTGAGAGGATTACCGCCCCCAAGCTGGGAGAGCACGGCTAATCTGTTTCCTAGACTCCCAGGTACGGAATTCTATTCTGCGTGTCTCGCCGTTCGGGAGCTCGTGTGTGATCTGCACAAAACTGGGTACATTTCAGGCCGAGTCCAGTTAGTGGCTGATCGTTTGGTGCTGCTTTAATATCAAACTCGCTCGCCGATACGTACAACTCAATATCCTGTCTCGTGTGACTATCGGGCGAAAATGCAAACGCGATCGTAATCGGAGGGGGTGGGGGGAACGCAGCAGGTTAAAACGTTGGACTACGGATCACAAGGTCATGGGTTCAAATCCCAGCACCATCAAGATCCCGCTGTTCTGTCCCTCGAGCAAAGCCCTCAACTCTCAACTGCTCGGATGTGATAATGAGAAAACTGAGGATATAACGCTCGGGATAAATGTAAATGTAACGTGAAAGTGTGAAAACATTATAAAACCTGATAGATAAGCGGAACAAAAGGCATCAATCATAAACGCTGCACCAAAGATAAGACTAGACTTAAAACAAAACATAAATAATTCATGAACTGTGACTGCTAGAGTAACATCTCTATAGCTACCTCGTACATTGTTTAAAGCTCAGTCTTGCTTATCCTTTTATACTTTACTTCAGCGCGGTCCACACATTATCCCCCCCGCCCCCCCTTTTTTTTTTATTTCCCCAAGTTCCCAAATAAATAACGAGGCAAGCTGTGTCTGGCTATCATCCTCCGTGTTTATTTTGATCTGGAGTCACATTTGCGCATGAGAAATCCTGCAGCATTCAAGGTATTACAGTCAGGAATTTAGATGTGTGTGTGTGTGTGTGTGTGTAATTTGAAGGCGTGGTCATTTCGTCCTGGGAAAAATCCTGTAGTGAAGGGACGAGTGTGTGCGTGTGTGTGTGTGTGTGTGTGTGTAATTGTGATTTAACTTGTGCTTCTTACCTGCACTGTACAGTTAATGTTCCTCCTCAAAAACATCCATCAAAATTGTCCGGGCAAAAAAAAAAAAAACAAATACGAGAGCACTGTAGTTTCTTGTGCATGCAGAAACAGAAAGTGTATCGCATGCAAACGCAGACTATCGATCAGAACCAAAGCTGTCTATTTTTTTTTTTTCTTCTATTTTCAGAAGAAATTAATCTCCTGTAGGGCTCGCAATGTATTACAATTATGATCCTTAACTTTGGAATAATAATGAAGTTTTTTCTGAAGTAACGCTGGAGAATAATTAAAACACAGAATTCAAAAGAAAACAAACTAAATGCACACAAATTTGAAAGTAAAATAATAAGCAGTATTCGCATGGAAAGTTTAAAAAGCAAACAGTTACAAGAACGACACAGACTGATGTCAAGGCGGAAATGAAAAAATGCCACGGAGGACAAACACTGATCGATGATTACGTTCGAGGATGCAAAGAAGGAAGAGAAACAGAAAGAGAAAGAAAGAGAGAGAAGAAGAAAAAAAAAAGGAATTCCAGTTGCCAGTGAAGAGGTTTCTCACCCGTCTGAACAAAACGGCAGGAAGAAAGAGAGCATCTGGTTGGCTACGCCCAAATGCCCTCCTCATCGTCCTATCGGGTGCACATGAGTGATCCGAGGCAGCATGGGATCGAGAGAAGAGTTAGTTAGCATGTTAGAAAGATAACGATTAGTTCAGTGTTCAGGTTGTTCTTATCAGAGAAAAGATGCAACACTCTGCTGAAAAGGAAACAGTTAAAAAAACAACAGAAAACGTAGATCTTAGACAACAGAGAGTCAGTTGGGTTATGGAAAGACGTTCACACTGAACGGTATCTGGAGTCCTCTTATACATGATCTAAGCTCTGCAGCTCGGAGGCTGGTGCCGTCCCCTAGCGCTGATCTATGATGCTGTGTTTGTGTGTGAGTCGGACATGCAGGGGTGAATAATGAGGCCCGACAGGCCGCGCTCACAGGAAGACCTGCTCTAAGTGTTTTCTTGGCAAATCAGACACGAGCAAATGAGGAGAATCTGTGCCGGGCGATGACCCTGGCTGGAACAGGATGTGTGTGCGCTCCCAGAGCGCTGACGGTCCTTTTCACTGGATCAGGAGGACGCTCAGAGAGCATATCTAGAGCAGGGGGGGTCGTCAGGGGTCTGTGACTGGTGGAGCGCGGGCCGGATGCTAAAGTATTTCAGGAGGGAAAATAACTTTCCCTCCTGAAAGTAATTGCGCATTGTGAAAGTAAAATAAGGGCGGAATCGATCAACATATGACAAAAAAAAAAACCTGGCTATAGCTCAGCGACTCTGCTTTAAACATGAAGCACTGCTGCTTCTGTAGCGGATCCTCTGGTGCGTGTCCATCACGCGCAGGGTTTTTTTTTTTTTTTTACCGAATTACTTAGCTGAGGACAGAAAAAAGGCTTTCCAGAGAAAGTGTGGAAGTGATTTCACAGATTACGCGATTACGGCCCGGCGTGAAGCGGATCTTGTCTTGTGACTAATCGCTCACGATCAAACTTTAAAAGGGTGACGTTTTAATGGACGTGTTATTTGGTTACCTGGAGTTTTGTACAGTAAATCAAATTTAGTGAGACGGTATAGAAAATCCCGTACAGTATGTATATGTTAGTGTAGTGTGTGTGTGTGTGTGTGTGTGTGTGTGTGTGTGTTCATGAACATAGACATGCTTAGGCACTTTGATGAACTCTAACATGATATAATACAAAACATTAGACATGAGGGGCTGCGATTATTGGATGTGAAAGATGTAATTTCCTGTAATGACTCTATGGCTTTATAAACCAGATCGAGGCCTCGAAGGACAGATTAAACTTTATAGACATGGCTAAAGAAAGAGGAATAAAAAAAAAAAAAAAAGACAAAACACAACAAGAAAGCAGAATGGAGTGAGTCAGAGAGACGAAAAAATCAATACACTGTACAATAGTGAGCAGGTCACCAGGAGTGACTGATACAGTACAGCGCGGGTTAGTGATTTCCCGGACACACACTCACTCAGCGGATAATCAGACGAAATTGCACACGAAGGCTGAAACCTGGACCCGTTTCTCACTCACCTGATCTGGAGAGGGTTTGTGATTACTCTGATCTGAATTCGAAGAAGCCTTCACGTGGTCGTCCTCGTAATTATCGGCCATCAGTTTCATCCGGTTCTGCGTCTGGAGAAAAGATAACCAGGGAAAAGTTATTCCGAATAAAAAAATAAAAAATAAAAAAAAAAACTCTCAGACAGACGGGAACGGTCTCACATTCCTGATCAGAAAATGAATTCAGCACACACACACACACACACTCGCGTAAGCCTTCCTAGCCTTTCGAACCCACTATGGAAAACATCAGACGACCGGAAAAAGAGGATATTTATTTAGGATGTGTGTTTGGCATGTGCACATCACAGTGGAGAACATCCTGATAGATGGACGTCGGGTTTCTAATGATTACAGACCTGGCTGGATCTTATAAGCGAGGTGTGAAAACTTTTACAACAGTGAGAAACGGAGCTAGAAAAAAAAGGAGGAAGGGAGGGAATAGATAAACATGAATATGCATGACTTAATTACACCGCGTCTTCAAAAGTGCATTCATGCGTGCTCTGAGAAAGAGAGAGAGGATGAATGAACCCCAGATGGGTTCGCGTTTGACCCTCTTTAGGAAAGAAATGCGCGTTTAGACAAGTCTGGGTTTTATTTACGCCAGAGTGCCGGTGGCGCTGGGTTTGTGTACATTTCAGGCATTGTCCCTCTAGGTTCATATGAACTGAATTTGTTGCAGTACCACAGTGAGGTGTGTGTGTGTGTGTGTGTGTGTGTGTGTGTGTGTGTGTGTGTGTGTGTGTGTGTGTGTGTGTGTGTGATATTTTCCACTGCTAACAGAGAGTGTGATTTACATTGGCAAGCCAACCATCACTCTCCGCCTCTCCGCTGCACGGACGTGAACAAGAAATAAAACGAATCAATAAGACATTAGAACTGGAATGAAAGCCAGGCTGTGGACGACCCCGCCCTTCCGGGGCTCCCGGGAGCGCTGTCTCGTTCGACTTCGCCCAGAATGTGATGGTTCGGCTCCCTCTGTTTAGTTTTCTCGCCCTTTTTTTTTTTTTTTTTTAACCCCCCTGCGCTTCCCAATCTCTCCATCTCGCCCCCTCCGTGTTCCCGTAACAAGGCTGGTGTTAATGGCGGTAAACACCGAGCTCAGATGCTCTGGCCTTCCTCATGCTCCTTAACATCAGAGTTAAGTCACTGCCGGTGGGCATGATGGGAAGAACTGCAAATCCATTCGGGATTGGGAGGGAGGAGGTTGTTGGGAGGCAGGAAGGGATTCCACTGGACTCGAGTTAGATGGTGATGAAGTTGAGAATCTAAATATATACACATGGATCTGATAGACTTGAACACAGAGAGAAAATAAATCAATAGAGAATTCTGGAAAAGTAAAAGTAAAGTTCACTTTAACAAAAAAAATCCTCGTCTAATTTTGTAGGAGCGCCTAAAAGAAAAGCTAAGATACCAAAATTTGTTCACTTGTTCCATTATTAATTCTGGACGGATATTGATGGAGTGTGCAATCAATGAATGAGTGCTTCCACAACTAAAGGAACTTGCTGTACAAAAGCGAAAACGCTGGAACAAACTTGTAGGGAAAGAAGAAGAAGAAGAAAGAAAAAAAAAAAAAGCTGAGAGACCGGGCGGCGGTCAGAAACTTGCTTTCTGTCCGTTAACAAGACCCTTGGTCGCAGATCAAAGGCAGCACTGAATGACTAATCAGCAGCGCCATTTCTCCAACGCCCTGCACTCAGCAGCTTCACACCTTCCCAACCGAACCCTGGAGACTACCGCTTTTCTTTCCCCCCACCGAACGACCTGCAGAACACAGCTGCAAATCAGAGCCTCGCAGACGAGAGGTCCACTCTGGGATACGAGAGAGTGAGAGAGCTCACTGGAGGTCCATATTCATTACCCTGCGAGGCAGAACCTATCTCCCTGCACTACAATTTGTTCCACATGCTTTAGAGAGTTACTGTCCAGGACATAGGCAAGGTCTCAGGAAGTCAGCGCGGCGTTCGGAGACTTGTTATAACACAAGCCCCTATGCTGAAACGAACCCGCTGAGAAAGTACAGGCTTCGGGAAGCCAGAAACGTACGGAAAGGAATGTAAGGCGAGGGGAGGTTGCCGGGGGGGGGGGGGGGGGGGGGAGTACGGAGTACAGCGGACTCCAGGACGCACATCACTCACTCATTTGGAAAGTTCATACTTAAAAAATAAACATGGAAAAATAAACTGTTTGCTTTTAAGCGGTAGAATTACGAGGCCTGGGGGAATTGTAGCACCTGTAAAGGACTAGCATCCATTACCAGACTGAGAAAAAATAATGACTGGTGTCAGGAGTTTACAGGGGGAAAATAAAGTTGGTGTTATTTATATCGGGGTTTAGCTGTATTGAAATCGGACATTTTTATACACGGCGTTCTGTATTCTGCAGTTCCCAGGCGAGTAGTTCTTCCTCAGCCTGCTTTATTAGACAAAAAGATGCTTTGCATTTGCATTCTGTCAATCTTTTCTGTCAACAGAAGGACTGAAGAAAGACCAGAATGATGCAAGTAAGCAACGGATAGCGCAGGAAAAAAAAATCTAAATCGTTACGAGAGCTGAAGCGAGGCGCGAGGTGGAGGGAAGAGCGCAGAACGCTAGAAATGCTGCTGCAATAAAAACACCGGCAGCATCAAAGTGTTTTATGAAATAATATTGTTTATTAGGGATCATGAAGCTTTTACGGATCAGCTCGAGGTTTTTGAATCACGGACCGGATTATTTTTCAGATCGGCAAAAAAACAAATACGATTTTGTTTAAAAGAAAGAAACTTACTATAAAAAACAGCATGAAATCTTACAATAAAATATTCAATGCGCAATTGTTAAATTAACGTGCAAATGATATCCAGTAAAAAAAAACAAAAAAAAAAAAACACGCAAGCCAAAACAGTTTAAAATATCTCTTATAAAAATTTAGGAAGTTTTTTCTCCATTTTGGAATGAAAGTGATGGACCGAGGAGCACGTACAGTACGATCCAAAACACACATCACTGTGTAGATACGACAGAGTGGCAGGACTAGGACTTAGACGTTTGGAGATTAGGTTAATGAGCGTTCCCAATTTGCCCGTAGTGTGTGAGGACTGGTACAGTACCGTGTCTAGGGTGTAGCCATACTCGTGCCCCAAGTCACCTTAGGCGGATAGGCTCCAGTAGCACATTTACATAGACATGTTTGGGGAAAAAAAAAAAAGATTATCTGAGGGGTATTTCAGCTGGAGCATAAACACATACTTTTTGGGGGAGACACTGAGATCTGTGAAATGTGTTAAACAAATAGTCAAACATGGGAACGTTAATGCCAGTGCAACTGAAAGTTTTGTCAGTTTGTCACAGTGAGAAATGGTTGGATTGCAAATCTGAGCGTTGCTTCCATGCTCTTCCTAAAGCCAGCACTAGGATGATGCAAAACATCTATAAGCCTTATTTTTGCTTATTTCAGCTACACATGCAGTACGAATTCTGATTACTTCAGGCTCAGCTTGCTGCACCTGTCTAGATCGTGCAGACTTACAGGAGGTGTAAGTAAAATGTAGAGACAGGGTGCCAATCCATCTATTTATACTATATAATATTTAGACTGTGGGAGGAAACCAGAGAACCCCGGAGGAAACCCACCAAGCACGGGTAAGAACATGCACACAGAGAGGGGGGGGGGGGGATCGAACCCAGACCCTGGAGGTGCCAGGCGACAGTGCTAACCACTAAACCACCATGGCTCCTAAAATAATAATAACGTTATTTTTTTGCAATGAACCTGCTTAAACAAGCTTTGTGTTCGATTTGCATTAACGCCTTTAAACGCCACCGATAAAAGCTTTGCTTCAGGGATACAGATATACACACATCAGTCCTGCATAAGCATTATGGATATTTTAAAACATCTCAAAACATTTTTAGTGGTTAAAAATGTTATTTACTTCTAAAGTATTTTCAAGGTTAAATTGAAAGACTGTCTCCCAAGGACAATTTTATTTTTTTTTAAATAACAGGGTTTTGAAACTGAGCGCAGACACCAGACGGGGCTACGGGATACCATCTGTTAGCATCCATTATCCACCTACCGTTACCGTTTGCGTGACCTCCAGATAACGCTCTCAGAGGAGAGGAGCCTCTTTCCACTATTATACGAGAAATTAAGTTTCAAATAGACCTGCACCTAAACTCCACATAACTCTTTACTTCATTTCCGTGTTTTGGAAACAGGTGAGGTTGGGTGTATTGATTCTGCTCAGGAAAAGGAAGTGGGTGTGTGGTGAACACAACACAGGGTGCCCCTTTAGTAATGGGGCAAAACATGGTGAAGTCATGGTCAGTAGACAAATTGTGGAACAAATTGCTACAAATGTACACATGTGGCCTTCGACCTCGGTCAATGGTCCGTTGTAGTATGACATCATGCCGTATATCTCGGCTGTATTTTGGAGGAGCGGCCGGTCGCGTACTGTACCGCGCGCTCTCGAATCGGGCAGGGGATAATGGATGCGGGAGAGAAGGATTAAATAGACGGAGACAGAATGTGCCTCGACAGAAACAAGTGAAGAAACAAAATCTTCCCAAAATGAAGGGGTGCGTTAGCCGTTCTCTCCAGGCTACGAAGTATATATGAGCGGCTGCGAAGATTACGGAGGAATTCGGGGGAAAGTTCACGAGGAGATAGCTGGACTCCGGCTAACCGTTGGGTCGCAGGAGCCTCGTATGTCAATATATAACGCAATTTACAGGAAACCAGATGCCTGTCTCTGTGGCTTTGTGTGTTTATGTTGGTTCGGCTCGATTCTCTCTGCTTTGACAGGAAGCAAGCATTGATACGGAGTTGGTAGAATAAAGCGGTGAGAAGATAAACATTCAGCATATATCATCCACAATCACTCTGGTTTCCTCATATTTCCACGGTGAAAGCACGGTGACCCAAAGCCTTGGACTGAGACCAACGTGTGGTATAGAAACATTATTCCTGGCCCTTCTTTCATTCCCGGGCTGGATCTTTACCTTTCAGCATACATCAAGCTCTTGTTTATGTTCTCCACTCGGGACGGTGATAGCGGCTGGCAGGAACTTTGCCCACAGGTCTCTGGTTTCTGTCTTACCTCAAGAACTTAGGCTTTCATATTTAATCTAATCGCTTGACATCCCCCCCCCCGCCCCTGCAGCATTTTCTCCTCATCATGCGTCATATTCAGGTTTAAAACATAAAACACAAATTAAAGCTATCTGAAAATGTGCTTATTCATATTATTTCACAAACTTTCCAATGATAAAAAGGTTAATCACATAATAAGGGTCAAAACAGCATCTTAACAAGAGACTTTCTTATGCGCAGGGAGACATCTCTGACCCCTCCGCGGTATTCCGTGACCCCTACAGGGTTCATGACCTCGTTTAAAATTCCTACCCCCCCCCCCCCATCTCCCTCTACTTACCTCACATGAGGAAGACGGTTTAATAAGCAGCGTAATTATGCAGACCGGAGCGGTGATTCAACAACGGAAGCTGTGGCGGATCAGCGGGTAGAGGATGTGCTTGGGCGACTGGATAGCGAGGTCCCAGCATTGGCAGGGGTTGATGGAGGGGTTAAGTCTGTAACTGAGGGGGTCACTAGTGCCACCGTCATGTCTGACCACCACTGGACCTGTTAGCAAGGTACTTAACCCCTAATTGCTCCAGGGACACTCAAGAGGTTGACCTTGTGCTCTGACCATGTAATTACTTGTGTGTGTGTGTGTGAGAGAGAGAGAGAGAGAGAGAGAGAGAGAGAGAGGGAGGATCAAGATGGAATATTCCACATAGAAAAATAATGAAATGTGAATAAAGACCTGAGAGAATGTGAGGGAGAAATCAAGACAATGCTACAGCCATTAAACGAGAATAATTGCTTTAAGAAACGAGTTTGTATAAAACCGAGATGGGGGAAAAAAAACAAATTCTTTTGACTACAACCTTTTTTTTTAAATTATTATTAATTCATCATTTATATACATATTTTTGCATTCGCATCCTCCATAATCATGCAGGTGGCTTTTATTTATTTATTTTTTACACAAAGTCATCCAAAAAGATTGTCAGGTATTCACACTTCAGTATAAATATTTTCATACTAAAATGTATTGCTATGTGCTAAATATTGATATATATATATAATGTTGTTATGAATATCATATTAATATAATATACATCATACTATTTTTCTTTCCCTGACGATTTTTTCCCCGGTAATGCAAGTAAAATAATACATACTATACACGTTTCTACATCACTGCACATATTTCTTTGGATATTTCCATCAGATTATGTTCAACATTGAGGTTTATGTCCTTATCTGACATTTGAACAGAACCCCCGACCCAGAGTGGGAACAACTAGACTGGTGGTACAAGCAATTTCCGTATACACCAGATTATTATAGAGAATTCTTCTAGAATAAAATCTTTAACGTTGCTCTTTTATTCCGTCAAACTGAACCCTCTGAACCTATTCGTGGTAACGATATTCGTCATTATTATTTCTTTACTTATTATTTTGATTATTATTATGCCATTATTAAGCTCATTGCGTAAGCGTTATGGTGTTTTAAATGGCTTCGCCTGCCGTCTTCATGTTTACGTCTGGATTTCAGTGTTCCATGGAGCCATAATGGGCCACCACAAGAAGCGGACACACACACTGTATGAATGGAGGTACTTATCCTGCGTATTAGTAAATGATTGAGGTAGTGGCTGTAGAAAAGGAAGGTGCGTAAACGAGCTCAACATGTCCGGGGGAAAGTATTTTTATTTATTTATTTTATTAATCCTAGTTGTCTCTCCCAAGTCCCTTTTAAAGTGTCTCAGCTCAGTTGCGTCCGACACAAAAAGGGACGCAATAAACAAAATATAATATAGTCTTTTTTTTACCCGTTACTTTACACCAGTTTCTGTTCAGCTGCACTTTCTGACGAGCTAAATCTGCAAACTTTGCAGAGTGACCTAAGCAAAGCGGGTTTTTCACTTAATCCCCACAAAAAAAAAAAAAAAAAAAAAAAAAACTGCCCTTCCATTCGAAACGGATAGGAAACAGGCAGTTAAATAACGAATAAATACCAAACCCCAGACATGTAAAAGCATTAGAGAGGGGAAAATGAGGGATATGGGCCAAAAGAGAAACAGAAAGCAATTTGTCTGTGTGTATTAACAAGACAGACAGACTGAGTCTATTGAAAGCAGGAAGATGGCACTCTGGAGCGTGGAGGACTTTGGGTGAGAACGAGGACAGGAGCACTGACTCACTGAAGAACAGATGTACTGAGAGTAACACAACGCAGGTGAAGACAGGGGAACGCTAGGAAAGTGCATAAATTGTCTAAAGTAGACCAAAACTAGACGCAATTGCAGGATTGCAGGAGATTTCTCAGTACCATTAACGCTTTTTTGGTGAAGTGACTACCAGGGTAAGTTTTTAAGACATTAGTAACCTAAGCTCTCTGAGTTATAGCTAAGTGTTTCCTCTACAGAGTTAAAGTGCTGCTGTTACAGTATGTCATACTAGCATGAACATTTTTACATCATTACGTAGAACACATTTCTAAAGCTTGGAAACTTAAAAAAAAAAATAAAATAAAAATTTTAAGTTTGAGTGAAGCTTTCTCATGAAACTGCTTGTGAAGATGCAGATGTAAAGCTTCAATGGAAACACTATGAGGAATTTAAAATATCCATCCATCCATCCATCGCCAGCTGCTTTATCTGAAGTCGGGTCATGGGGGTAGCAGTTCAGGCAGGGAACCCCAAACTTCTGCCACCTCAAACAGCTCTGACTAAGAGATCCTGAGGTATTCCCGGGCCAGTGTGGAGATAGATTTGCTCCACCTAGTCCAGCTGGACGTGCCAAGAACATCTCCCTAGGCAGGCGTCCTGGTGGCATCCTTACCGGAGTCCAGACCACCTCAGCTGGCTCATTTCCACCCAATGGAGCGACAGTTCTACTCCGAGTCTCTCACGGATAACTAAGCTTCTCATCCTATCTCTAAGGGGGAAGCCAGCTACCTTTCTGAAAAAACCCATTCCGCGATCATATCATACATTTATTTCATCCATACACGAGGGTAGGAATGAAAAGCGACCGGTAGATTGAGAGCTTCACTCCGATCAAATTTAGAAGTTAAAACATTTTAAGGCTTTAAAGACACTCCTTCCAACAACATTATGTACGATACACCACAGTGTAACCCATAATCCTGCGTGTTAAATCAGAATATTAATTTAATAATCCACAACGTACAGTTATAATTAATCATAATTAGTGTTTGCTGTATACAATGTCATGTCACAGTAAAATGTCTAAAATTGGTTTGCTTTGCAGCTACCTACCTTTGTGGCCATTTTAAGACTCTTGACTTGTTCAACAGCACAGCATTAAAGGGGGAATTCCACCCTGATTGATCTCCGTCCTAATCTTAAACATTCCATCACAAAATAAATGATGTATGTTAGAGTTGACCTTTTAGTTTAAGGTTCTTGCGCTGATACGAGTCCATTTTAACTTGACGCCGACGTTTTCATTAATATGATGTTGGACGTCCCTGGAAAATGCTGAGTGATGAAAAGTTATCTGCTACGTCGGACCACTACTGTTTACTTCTTTCACCTTCTGTAGAGAGTTTGCAGTCATGTGACCAGATGATGTCACTCACCACACTGACGATGCAAGATTCGCAATATTCAAGTTATGATCCTCAGGCGGACCGTAATCTAAATAGAGACCCTAAATAAATAAACGCAGTGAAATGAAATAAAAATAAACAGAAAAGAGTGTGAATGTGAAACAAACAAACAGAAGGCTGGCAGATTGATTCCTTCTGCTAGACACTCCGGGCAAAATGTTCATTTTACATACTTAGGATTTGCTTTTTATATTATAGCGAAAGGTGGCAAGAAACGAAAAAGAAATACTTTGTTCCTGCATTTTTTTTTTCATGTATTTGTACTTTACTTGATTGTTTTCTGAATGTGATATTTGTTACTTCTACTCACTGGATTTCTTTTATGAAAAACATGCACTTATTCAATACAGACTCATTACTTTTCAGATGATGATCGCACAAAAGTGAACAGATACTCTAATTTCTGACTTCACACCGTCCCTCAGACCATACTGTGGCCTAAGCTACCCCATGTGAGAAGGACAGGAACAAAGATTTGAGAACTTCTACTTCAGTACACTTTTTAGCTAAGTACTTTTACTTGAGTATCGTAGTACAATTGGTGGCTCATTGGTAGGTTTCTCGTGTTCCATGCAAAAGACCCGATTTAAATTCCCACCCAATGTCCAAACCTCAGCCACTGGATGGAGTGTCGGTCCCACGGCCGGATAAAATGGGAGGATTGTGTCAGGAAGGGCATCCGGTGTAAAACCTGCGCCAAGTTGTGTGCGTATTGGATGGACCTTTTGACGGAATCAGTCGAAAGACCAACAACTTTTACTTCTGCCACATCTGCACATACAGTACAGTATTTACAAAATAAGAGCAGGCTCGACATCCTTCCACTGCAGCTAATGTTCAGAGGATTAAAACAAAAAAAGAGGTGATACCCATCAAAACAACGTAGGATAAAAAGCAACATCAAGCACAGTACCTGAGATTAGCGGTACTGAACAGACCAATGTACAGTACGCGTTTAATTTCCACCAGAAGCTGCAGTGTTGGTCAGACTGAGCGGGGATTATTGGAACACCAGGACGCACAACACATGTCTAGCATTCATAGTTTTATAGACACCAAGCTCGAATGAATAAATTGGCGGCTGCCCAGGACGCAGAATGCTCGGAGTGGATCAAGACCAAGCAGACACTAATAAAGTCTACTGTAATATTCCTATGACATCAGTATGGCAGACAACTGCTACAATGCAGCACTGACTAACAAACTGGCACCAGAATCGCTAAGGACATCACAAACATTTCAGTCTAAAACGGTTTCCTGTGGGTTTCTTTATATATTTTTTTGGGTGAGGGTTTCCGTTAAAGCTGCAACTTGAAAGTTTGAATTCACTGCCATCGTTAATAACGATTTCAAGAACAGAATTTTCACGTCAGTTGAATCATGTGTCAAAAGAGAAGTCTTTTGTTTATGTTTACTTGGTAACACCAATTAAACAAGGATCATTTGATTAAATAGTAGGAAATCGTAAAACAACAACGTCTAGAGAATTTTGGGTTGTGAATTTGTTGAAAGCAAACTACAAGCAGTTGCGTTTGAAGAACTAATCAGATCATCGCTTGGGTCCACTATAAAAGGAGCTGAATGGAAAATCTCCACAACACTCCAGCCACACATTGGATATTTGCACAAACAGTCATTTTGCTGCTGCTGTTTTGAGGTCTGCATGTTCCGAAAACAGCAGCTCTTTTTGGGCCCCCAAAATGACCAGCAAGATTTGCCCCGAGTCCAAGACAAATCCGGCACGGATGGCTTTGGAAGCCCCAGGGCTCAGGCTCACTGCTGCTGGATCAGCCTCAGGCCTCTAACCCAACAAACTCTCTAATGAATCCAAAATTTGCTGTTTTTATTTTGCCCAGTTTTCCCCCCTCTTTTTCTACGCTTGCTGCTTTTCTTTTCCCCCCCTTCCTCCCTAGTCATCCCCTCCAGGCTCCTTGTGCTCTAATTTAAGGACTCGGCTCAGTTTGGCCACAGCTGGGCCACGAGGCGCCTGCAGCCCAGTCCATGCACCAAAACGCCTGCATTTTCAGCCCAATAAAAGGATGCTTTCAAAAACGGACAGCTCTTTCTCTCTCGGGAGCAATACTAAAGCAATTGGACACACACACACACACACACTTTTACTTTTCCACACTCGCTTTTCCCTCTCCGCTGTGTGGCAGCCTTGGCACCATTAGGGCATTTCAACATTTAATGTTTTCTGCGGCTTTCTGAGACAAAATGCTTTTATTCCGCCAGTGGGTGCCCAAACCGTGGCTTTGATGAAAAAAATAAAAATAAAAGACGAAAAAATAACAACCGTCATCTCCACTGTGCCATTTTGAGGGAGCTTTACAACAACAACAATAATGTCCAGCCAGTCTAATGCATGGCAGCAGATAAGTGAGGAAACTGAACTTCTGACAGGATGTAATTACTAACCTCCTTCTGTAATTTGTGCTCAATCTGAGGTTGAATTTAACCGGACTTATTAACATTGTCTCGAGAGCCCCACAAACAGTAATTGGTCTGAATCGTTTAAAGCCGTTTCCTTACCATGCGGATGGAAACGGAGTGCAAGTGGTCATTAAGTACAACAATGAAAATATAAAAGCCTGAAGACTGAAGGCTATAAAGAAAGCTATGATTTCTTGCCTCTCTTTACGATGCAGTATCAATCTGTGTGTGTGTGGGTTACACAGTATGTAGTAATGTTCATTACTACAGGATTACATTTCAGAGGATGTACAGTACATTATTTCTTTTCGATTTCTTCCCATGAAATTTAAAACATGGGATTTTGAAGGATCAGATGTTCCACTGAATGTTCACCTTGGCCGTGATGGTCGTTCACGAAAGAATGGCCGCCTTTTAAATGTTTTTCTGCGCCTAAGAGTCTCATCACCATTCTGTGCTTAAAGTGAAGTGCTTTTTAGCCTTGACTTGAACATCCCTCATAATTTATACAGTATATCGCTCCAATTGATTCGATTCGCACCAATTATAGAACCTGAACTGCCTTTATTAACCTGTTAAGTATTAGAGCAATGTACATGAAGCACCCTACACAGGACATTCAATATAATGTATTACTTACACCAGATGCCTTGTATACACTGGTTTAGGGTCATGTTTCATTCATTTATTAAATATTTTATTAGGCATCACAATTCAGTCTGAACACTGCTGCTCCATTCTGTTACTGTACATTCCTTTCCATGTTATTCTGTCCCAATGTGTTTTGTGCTTTTCCATTTGTAATTCCATTCTGTTCTGCCCAACTTGGGGGCATTGGTGGCTCGGTGGTTGGTGATTCGGATTCAGGAAGGGCATCTGATGTCAAACCTGTGCCGAGCTTGTATCCAACCCAGGGGTTCGATTCTTTGCATTCCATTTTATTCCACTCGATTTTGTTTCCCATTCTGGTAATTAAAATTGGTTTTATTCCATTCAACGATCAACGTTCTGGGTTATTGTTCAGAAGGTTGGGGGTTCGAGTCTCGGCACCACTGTTGGGCCCGTGCTCCTCTCTGATACCTACAGAGGCAATGTATCGTGGCTGACGCTGCACTCCGACGCGAGTTGAATAACAGTCTGGGATATGTGAAGAAAAGTTCAAAATTCAAAACCATCAGCTGGAAAATTACAGTTTTCTGGGATTCGTGAGGGCCATAAGTATTGGAACATCATCATCAGGAAAAAGGCTGGACGATCGACAGTGCTCGTTACAGTGAGACGCTTATTGAAGAGACTAAACTTTGTATTACTTATACTTCCGAGGACTGATATCCAAGGGGGTTGTGGACTCACATGACAAGTCCGCACTCACTATAAAAACTTTGGAATGTTAAATCATCCCCCTTTATAGTCCTAATCCCGCTCCATTAGATTTTCCCCTGAAAAGCAGCCCTAAGGAGAACAAAGATTCAATTCTGACGAAGAAGTGAAGACAGCGGTGCATTCTTGAAAAGTCTGGAGATTAAGTCGAAAAAATTATGTATTTGCCTTTTCTGAACGTTATATTCAAATAAATTCTACAGTCAGAGTGCGGATTATCTTTCACTCTCTCGGTTTTCATTCCATTCACTTCTATTTTTCAGTTCCTTCCAGTCTAATCTATTCCAATCCATTCTATCCAGTTCCGTTCTAGTCTTGTTTTTATTCAACCTCAGGATTTTCCGTTCCAATTCATTCCAAAACATTCCACTCCATTCTGTTCCTTTTACTCTCCTGTATCTCCTGACATCTTCAAACCTGACGCCATCTCGGCCAAAGTGTTTAGCAGCCACTCCATTAACGGATTTCATGTTTTTATATTTTACTATCTGCTTATTATTTGAAGCGGCGACTTCATACAGCTACCAACGAGCTCGAATGCCACTTCGGTACATTGTTTTCAAAAAAGAAAAAAGAAAAAAAATTAAAGAAAGCAGTCTTGGAGTCATAGATCAACACCGTTCTCATTCCTCTTTCTCGCCGAACCGCATCAGATCAGCCACAGTCCATTAAACACGCACGCTGCCATACACACATTCCTCACAGCTCACGCAACACACACCGGTCACATGAAGCGTTTAGCTGCTCTTGAGAACGTATAGAGCTAACACAAACCAAACACTCGCATGGAACCCTGAAACGACTACTGATATAAGAAACCTGAAATCCCCACTGTACACACACACACACACACACACACACACACACACACACACGGTATGCTGACATACAGTTAACATGGGAAAAGCCAGGAAGTCTCTGCTGTGATCCATCAGACGGGGGCTGAGCATTACGATGCAGACCACACTAACCATCCCACACCTCACACGTGAGACAGAAAGACCACTGTGCAGCCTGAGAGACCCGCTCGGCCACTGGGGTGTCATAAAGATGTCAGAAATGAACAGGAGGGGCCTGGAAAATGATTAATGAGCTGCATCGGGCTTCGCTGTAATGCTCAGGATTAATGCAGCTTCTTCGCAGTGCGAAAGGGCAAAGACGGGACGGGACGTTTTATATCGAAGATATTTCATGGACGGCTTCTTGAGGGTGGGAGGACTGCACAGGCTGGAAGCCAGGAACGGTTTTATTTGTATTTTTTAAGGTGAACCGAGCGATAAAAGGTGACATGAATAAGCCGAAGCGACCGTCAGACTTGACGCTGTAATTATACCACAGTGGAAGGACAGATTCGAAGACCAGCATGAAAGAGAAAAAGCTTTCATTATTGAGCAGCAGCACTTATTTTAACCTGATGTGTGTGTGTGTGTGTGTGTGTGTGTGTACATATACAGTATGACTGGATCAAAGCAGAATGCAAAACCAGGACTTTATCAGTATCGTCAGGAAGCTGTGAGTCACGTAGGCTTTTATTGTAACCAAGTTAAACTCAAGTCAATCGTTACTGAAAAGTAAATCTGACTTGTGACGGATGAACGGTTTAAAAGTACGCCGCTTTAAAACCGATTTACAGCTCCAACCATATTCTCCGGTTTTATTCTTTAATCCGATCATACAACTTTAAAAGAGGTGAAATATAACAAACCAAGTACTGGCACTTTCTGTTTTCCTTAAATGAGATCTGATAGGTCGCAGGTTCTTGAACCTTAGGTCATGACCCCACACATGGGGTCAAGTAAAAGGCAGATGGGGGTCACAGCAGGTTTTACTATTAGGTAGTTCTATTAGTAGAATTCTATTTTAAGATCATTAGCCTAGAGCGTTCTTTCTAATGGGAGTCCAACTAGGATCTATTTTTACACACACACACACACACACACACCACTTGGCGGTGCCGCTCTAATCACGCTAACAAAAGCGCTCTTTTATGGATGCTGGACAAGCACACTAAAACACATTTTGTTTTAGTGAGTGCATCAAGGGCATGGTTTTAGGCAGCACCACACACACACACACACACATACACACACATTAAAAATATCAAGGGTTGGTACAGGATACACTGATGAGAGAGAGAGAGAGAGAGAGAGAGAGAGAAGAATGAACTCAATCCAGTTCTGTAACAGGACAAGAATTGAAAAGTGAATTTATTTTACTGGAAGAGGATTTATTGGATTTTTCTTATTGCAACAGGGAACGTTTACATAAATAAAAAATAAAAAAGAAGACATGATTATATTTTTGTTAGGGTTGATTTTTATTATATTTATACGTTATACTTAATTATGTTTGAAATCCAAGTCATTTTTTTGTGTAAAGAGTGTAACTGAATAAACACGCTCGTGGTTTTGTGTAAGGCATGGCATTTTCTGCTGCCTGTTTTTGTGCTTTTTTGGAAGGAAAAGCTGCGTATTGGTATCGACTGACAGTTGAACTGTGCCATCTCTAAAACCCAGACTCTGAAAATTACGACTGCTAGTGAGTGTAGGAGTAATGTCTTCTGTGTTAATGATTGGACACACAATTATACAAACGTACACTTCCTCAAATTTAATAACAAGATTATAACCATAGCTAGAGGACTTACAACATGTGACACATTCAGTGAGACTATTATCTAAGAAACCCCTTAAAATATTTCTGTGCATCTGATTTGAAAAACAAGTCTGCTTCAATAAATCTGTGAATCAGAGATTTTTATCTGGATTTTTATGCATGGCCTCGTTTTGACTCCATAAAATTTTTGTCAGGTTTGGATGTTTTAAAAACTACTAAGGTGCAGTTTTTAAAACTAGTATCTAATAAACAACGAGGTGTTGCTTGTCGACGTTTTAAACGTCATGCTTCGCACAAAGCGATAATCATTTCTGCTCCAGTCCAGTAGGTGGTGGTATTGCACTAACCGTAAATAAACTTAAAAGAAGAAGACGTGACACTCGTGCAAAACGCAAATATTAGCCAAAAGAAGCATAAAGTATTTTCATACATCAGCCATACCATATCACATGGAAAGTACAAAGTATTTTCACATATCAGCCATACCAAGACAGGTCAGTAATACCCCTTTTCCACTGCTCTGGTTCCCAATTTTGGAACCAGTGCCGCGCTTTTCAACAGAAAAAAATTGGTGCCGGTGCCCTAAAATAAGCACCGAACCGGCCCCTAAACTCTGCTGGTCTAGTCGCAAGAACCCGTGCCGGAACGCCATCACCCCTGCTTGAGTTCTCTTCACACTGTGCTCTTACGTTTACCATTAAGCACAGTTACAGTATGTGTTCCATTGTTTTTTTTAATTATTACTTGATTTCTCCAAGCATTCAAGTGATCTTCCATCACGCTCATTCGGGATGTTCTTCCTCAAAGGTGACTGTTCACCACTAATCTTGCAGGTTTTAATAATTTGTTAGTCCTTAGTTGTTTTCTTTGCTTGACGCAGGACATTAAATTGACTCTTGAGATATGAAGTAACATCTCCGCCACGACCACAGGATACTGCATGTCTTCTACTCACTGCATCAGTTAGAGTTAAATAACGTGTTGCCAGCTGAACCATAATAATCTCCGAAGTAATTATCAAATCCAGGTCACCAGGTAATTTTTCAGTGTACTTAATAATAATAATAATAATAATAATAATAATAATAAAATACAGAATTTAACTAAAGATCCAAAGGATAACAAAAACAGTAGTTAAACAGACAGGTACTTGGATAGATAGACAGATAGACATAATTCAACCAAATAATGTGATTAATACAAATACTGAAGATTCTGTGGAACGCTTTTTGTGGAACACTTATACGCTTTGTGTATACGAAGTGTATGTTTTTCGCTTTTACAAGATACCAGTGAAAAAGTAAGAAATAAAGTCAGTCTATTAATAGGAATGTAACTGTATAAGGGGTTACTAATCATATTTTAAATTAGACTAAAATAAACAGATACTCAATAAAATACTTACAGTATTGAAGTCCTAGGGCTTATCTTGTGGGCATGACGGTGTGTGTGTGTGAGAGACCCTGCTGAGGGTTCATTGGTGGTGAATAACGGTAAAGCTGTTCTGCCAAAACCGGATCTGCGGTCGGACATCTGTATCATATTAACGCGCTCTAATCTATGGTCTATTCCTCTCCGCTTCGATTTCAAGCTGTTCTTCATTTTCTTCCCTAATTAGCGCTTGAACGATAATCAGTTGGAAGACGAACCTGTCGAAAGTGGGTTAATGAACACTTTCCACGAGTTACAGAGTAACCTGTGAACTTATCAGCCAACACTCTTGCAAATGAACCTCAGACTTATCTCCCAGCTCCCAGGTTTCAGCTCATCGCTTGCCAGATTCGCACACGATCTCAGTTTCCGGACTGCGTGATCCTTACCTGCTGTTTGAGCTGATGCACCAGTCGGTCTTTCTCCCTCTTCAGCAGAGCCACTTCATCCTGAGTCTTCTTCTTTTTAGAGGAGGACAGCTCCAGGAGCGCGATGTTGGCGTCCTTCTCGCTGATGGCCGCCAGTAGCGCCTCCTGTCTGTGTAGAGGAAGAAGAAAAAAAAATTGCACATTGTCAATAATTTCATCCACTCACAAAGTACTCTCTCATGAATATGTTTAAATACATCAAACGAGCATAAATCTGCTTGGGTTTAATCTGTGTTCTTTTTAGCGTAGTGGTTCTGGTGGACTACTGATGCCCCCCCTGGTGCAACTCTAGGGCACCTTTAGAGGAGGAACGAAGCTGAACCCGCTCCCGACCAAAGAAACACTTCAAAATCTTGTAGACTTAATGAATTCACTGAAAAACACTGAAAAAATTGGAAAATGCTTAATTATAAAACTCACCTATATTTTTTTTCTAGTGTAGGTGTACAGTACGTTAAAACTAGAACCATCAATTCTGAGATTTTTTTTTTAGTTTGTTTTAGAAATGATTGGCACCACACAAACTAACAGCAGCAGTGAGTCACTTCCTGTCATGTCTAAAGGTGGGGGAGAAGATCCGGGTCCACGCCTCCATACCGAATATTCATAGCTCCTTCACATCCTTATGTGTGTGTGTGTGTGTGTGTGTGTGTGTATTGTCCTCTGCTCTGACTTGAGCAGAAAACATACTGTAGTACTGGACAGGAAAGACATTCAAACGAGAATTCCTGAAATTAATTACCTCAGCGATGACGCAGAATCCAAATTTTTTGGTGAAAACACTACTACTCTGTAAGAATTACCTTTCTTTCAGAAACATTTCTAGTTTCTTTCACTGAAAAAACAACAATGAAACGTATTAGATTTTTTTGGAGGGTGCCAATAATTCTCGAGCCGGCCCACACAGCCAGAGCGGACTTCGGAATCGTCGGTACGAGCACTGGGGTCAGGTTCCGTTACAGCGACATGCTGCTCACCCCCTGCCTGACAGCGGAGATGGAAAAGGCTGATAGCCGAGGCAGGGGAACGCGTGCAGCGGCCATGATGACTTCCAGAGTACGAGCGGCGAGGCCGAGAGAACACTGTCAGCTCAGTGTGTGTGTCGAGCTGATCCACCCTCTCCTGTTTTCGATCACAGCAAGCTTCTTCTGACTTTTTCCTCTCCTCACACTTTTCTGCTTCACTTCTTTCCCTCTCCGTTTCTAGTCCTGACCTCTGTTCCTGCCTCTCGCTGAAGCCTGTGCATCAACTGCTTTCCCTTCCTATACTCACTCTCTACTCTCAGTCAAAGCTCGAGTCAAACAGCTTGGAGACTGAAATTTAAGAAATTTCAAAAGTTTCGTGCGCATACAATGCATTCTAGTTTTCACAAGGCGTCCAGAACATGCAATAATCTCCTTTGAACAGTTGAGATGCATATCTGCTACTTCTGCTCTCTAAATCCTTCATAACGGCTCTAATCTGAGGTGCTGGTTGTTAATCGGTGATTCCTGAGGCTGGTGACTCTAAATGAACTTCACCTCTGCAGCAGAGGTACGTTTTAGTCTGGCTTTCCTGTGAAGGTCTTCATGACAGTTTCATCATGGAGGTTGAGTTTTGCAAATGCACTTAACACAACACTGTTCTTGTATAAACTGTTCCAGAACAGCTGACCTTCTACTGTTTCTACTTAATTACATAATCCCATAAGTCTTATTTCATAGTTTTGAAAGAAATAAAATCCAGTTTTGTTGTGGAAAGTATGAAATAAAATCACTAGTTAGTCCAGTTAGTTCATAGACACTTGATTAAACAAGGTTCTGGGGTGTTTGGAAGTCGGGTCAGCAATCTCGAGTTGCTTGCCTGCTGGACACTAACCCTGGATCTGCATCTTCACTTGGTGTTTTGGTGCCTTCCCATCATGGCCAGGGTTTTTGCCGATTTGTGCTGCATTAACTTTTCTGTGGGATCAGACCAGACACCTTAATGCCTTTGGTCCCCATGGGCATGAGTGTCACCAATAGTTAGGGCCCAAGCACTGTGACATCAGCCCTATGTCGTCATAGTATATGAGGGATATCTTGTTCTTCTAAGGATTTTTTTTTGTTCCCAAGCATCCGGTGCTTTAGTTTTTTTAAACATGCTTAAAAATATTGTACACATTTATTTCTGGTGCGCCTGGATGGTGATGGCGAAGAGTGCTTGGGCCCGCTCATCATTGCTTGCAACTATATTTGATGGTGTTTGTACGTCCTTGTACACCTACCTGCAGCTCACACACACACCATTAGACTGATGAGCAGTCAGTGAGAAGTTTCTATGCCTGATACCATGGATATAAAATGTGGAAATGAAAGCACACGCATACAATGCTAAATGGGGATTCACACACGCGGTACTGAGCACACCGCGGCCTTGCTGATTGACTACGCCTTGTTAACGGCGTGTAAACACCCAGGGAACACAGAGCATCTATTCTCTCACACGCGCCTAAACAAGGTTTATCCTCGTCACTTTTTGTGGCCGGCGGATTTGATTAATCCTACATTTGTTTGTGTTTAATCATTTCAACCATCAAACAAAGTAAAAATATGGTGGTGTATACAAACCTACACACACACACACACACACACACACACACACACACACACACACACACACACACACACACACACACACACACAGACAGGCTACCCAGTGCTGCCTAAACCACTGCGCTGTAGTGTAAACTAATAAATGAGCTCTGGTGATGTTCCAGCAGGCTCCTCACCACCGGCACGTTCTCTCAGAACCGCCTTTTAATACACTGACCTCCTCACTAGCAACACTCATTATGGTCAGTTCCAGACCACAGGCACCAGCTGGCCTCACGTACAGACAGTTTACTCAGGATAAATGACGCTCCGCTTCGGCTCCACAGCCTCCCTGTGCACGTACGATGAGCATCCTGCAGCTCTCGCACGAGGCGCGAATGCTAAAAACAGCTGAAGGAGAAATAAAAGGACGGAAATTCATTCGACGCGGGAGACGAGAATACAGTGAAATTAATTCCTCTGCATTTCCTTACTTGTATTGCAATCTAGAAAACTTGTACCAGATTATAAATATATTGTTCTTCCAGTTCTGAACAGGAAACACAGCAGAGCTGAAGAGAGTACGATTCGGATGAAAAAACATACAGTAAATATTTAAAGCCCTGCCTGAGGAATTTTCCCCAGACGACAGTTTGGATTTGTTGATTTTCATTATCAGGCTTCATTCGCATGGAATTGAGAAAGTTATAATTAAAATGTTGCTTGTCGCTTTATCAATCATTCGCTGCAGCTCCGTGCGACACGCACAGGAAATGAACGCTCGCTAGTAGCTAGTGTGAAAATTTGAGCTAATTAAAATTTTTTTTATAAAAAATAGCTTTGTTCATATTCAAAATAATTGATTAATCATGACCACTGTTTTAACTGCTGCTGTTTTACTGCATATTTTTGTTATTTGTTACTTGCTGTAATTTGTTTTTGCAACATTTGTTTGTCTTATTCAGTTATTTTATTTTCATTTCTTTTAACATTTTCTCCTCATTAGTGTAAAACACCGTATTTTTTTGGATTGTTTAAAAGCTTGCGCTCTATTTTTATGTTTACCTTGTTTTTACTTTACAAATTCTTATTATAATAACAAATATTACATTAAAACGTTCTTGCTACAAACCTTCCTGCAGAGACCTCAAGCAACTGAAGCGAAGTAGCCTGATGTTTTTCCTACACGCAACATTAAATCATAATTAATGTTTTCATTCATTTTCATGAGTTTTCTAAGCAAATGATATCGAACATAAATTATTGGCTGTACAGTAAGTTCAATCAGAACATGTTACACACCAACAAGGTTATGAGAGTAAAAATATCCTTTTATCTCTCTATATAATCGTCTGCTACACTAATGCACTCGTCCCAGTGTTTCACTAGTGCTTGGACACCATCAAGGTAGAACGTTGCAATGACCAGACTGCCTTGAGCTAAAGTGACGCAGACTGGTTGCTTTGTTGACTTCGTATTCAAGTGCAAGTTTACGCAGCGGGTCCACCTCATCAGCAGTGAACATAACCTTTGTTTATCTTGATGTTTGTCTCCTTTACAGCTCAACGTGCTGATTTTTATGTTCAGTGATATTTTGAGTGTTTTTAAGGCTGGTTTTGTTTTGCATTTCGATTTGAAGTTTTTCCCTTTTTTCATTTTATTTAACACTGCGGTAAAATGAAATCAAACAAACAGACAAACCATACACGTGAACACGGCCTCGATTTATGAGCTGTGTCCTTTAATCCGTATGCTTACGCAGATCAGTCCTCTTACTTTGAGATGCTTAATAAATACAGCTCCTTGTCTTGGACCAAAAAAAAAAAAAAAGAAGAAAAAAAAGAGGAAAGTGAGAGAAAACAGGGCCGTGAAAGTTTCTGGGAAGTGTTACTACTGCTCCGAAGAGGATAGAAAAATGAAGTGTTCGGGGTCAACTAGCTCTTCACCCGCCATTAACGGCTTAACGAGAGAAGTTCTCGATCTCTCCACGCTGCCCATCTGTGTGCTAAACACCATTTCAGTCTCGTTTCTCCCCAACCATCTCTCTCTCTCTCTCTCTCTCTCGCTCATCTTGTTGTCCTTATACAGGCTCTGCACCGTTTAAAACAATATGGCTTTTAGCTCTGAGTGTAATAAGGAGATATCGTACAACATTACAGTAAAGCAGCTTTTCTCATGTTCACTTTATTAGAAAATACTCAGCTAATTTAAATAGACCCCCCCCCCACACACACACACACTTTACAAATACAGTAGGAAAGCATCTAATGACATCATAGATGAGATTGAATTCTTGAAAAAGACAGGAAGAACTATCCTTTAAAAAAATACCACTACTTGTGTTATATTCCATCAGATTAAAGGCTTCATGACAGACGTTGTGCATGTCAAAAAGCTACAGTACATTCTGATTATAATCTATTTGAATAAGCAGCCATGCAATCAGTATAGTGCAAAAGTCTTGAGCCCCCCCATCATTTCTCCATATTAAACTGAATCATATTTAATAATATACATTAAACTATATGCACTAATCATCTGTGGGGGCTCAAGACTTTTGCACATATTGGAATCTGTATTCTGAATATTTTCCGATATAATTTAACTGTAAATGTAGCATCTATCGACCTCCACGTTCAGAAGCTAATAATAAGCTCAGTTTTTTATAATATGCATTACAAAAAAGCAAATATAACCTTATAACGAAGACTTAAAATCTAAAGGTACAGTATGATAAATCAAATATTCTGGGTTAAAATAATAAAATAAAAATCAATCAATAATGAATTACTTTTCATTTAACGTCTTACAAATGTAAAAAGAAGGAAAAAACTGCTGAAAAAAAATAATAAATCGCAAAAAGTATTTTCTTTTATTTATACAAGACATAAAAGAACAAAAGTTATGAAGAAAGAAGAAGAAAGAAGAAGAAAGAAGAAAGCCAGCCGGTTGTACTGTACTGAGTCCAAAAGAAGGTCGGGTGCGAGGCACATGCGTGTGTCTGCTCATACTCGCTTTAATCAGTACAAAGTTCTTGACATTTACATAAACACTTGTTCTGATTGAGAGTAGAAAATGAGCTGATATTATATCTTTATTTAAATTTCTCAAAGCACTAAAGATACAAGCAAATTTTTCTACTTTCGCTCCTGAACAGAACGAGCGTTTATATAAATGTCAAGAACTTTGTTCTATTACACTTTGTTTTGACTTTCTAATCTGTTTAAACACTTTCTGAAATAATTTTTGTTATATAATAATAAAAGCGCCAGATTAAACCAACAGTTCATCATAAAAGTTGTTTAAAGAGAAGAATTACATAAAAGGCAAACGGACAGATTTAGTCTAAACATAATCCTGTGTGTATATATATATATATATATATATATATATATATATATATATATATATATATATAAAATCCTGATATCAACAGATATTTGAAGTCTAGTCCTACTTTTCTCACCTTGTTTCACTCGGACGTTCATTTGGACTTGAGGAATTTGGAAGAAAACCAATAAGCTCTGAGGAAAGAGTCTGTAATGCGTTATCAAGGGAATCAATCAGCGAGTTCTACCTGATACTGCCTCATTTAGCAGATAAAAACAACATATACTGCAGCTGGGTCCAGAACGTTGGAGTACCACCAGCACATAAAATAGATAAAATAATATGTAATAATAAAAACCGATATAACTCACTTGGGCTTGATTTTATGGGGTGTGTACAGGACATGCATGTGTGTGGGAGCATGAGAGAGAGAGAGAGGGGTAAAGGAGGAATGTGTTTAGGATCTGATGTTAAATAACTGGTCGTCGACTTTCAGGAGGTTTTAAAACTATCGGAGGAACCGTGTGATGTGTTAAAGGAACCGGTTTCTCTTTAAAAGCTGATAGTGACTCATGTGGAGCAATAAATTCCACTGTGGAGTCCGACTGACATCACGATCGTTTTACGATACAACACCTCTAAGTTTAACTTTCTGTTTAACCTTCATCTGTTAAGCCAGAAAAGATGGCAAGTACTACATAAACCCCAATGTGGCGGCTTGGACTATTACTTATCTGTGTACTAATCCGATTGGTCAGACGGCATTGATTAGGTGATATTGTTCCTGAAGGAAATTTCGATTTAGATGTACACTGGATATATAATAATGATATTTATATGTAGCTTTATCTTTAGGTAAAGTTAAAGTGGCTCCTCCTTTCATAGATTTCATGTGAAAAATCCCTGCATGTGATACCTGCATGTGATACCTGCATGAGCTCGTCTGTGAAATTAATACAGTTGATATAATTAACACATTTCAGGTTAAAATGTACAGTATGTATTCTGTCTGAGTTTTCAGAAAAGAAAGATGTGTGCAAGTATTTTTATATAAACTCAGTTTATTCATGCGCATTGTGGCCTCTAGATTCTCTGATTAATTCTAAGCATTTATTATTTATAAATAAATATTTTAGTAGAATTAACTTAGAAGATTAATTATTGAAATTTTAGCTACTATTTTTGTGGCAAGTTCACAAAAGGATTAAGAAAATAATTACTATGTAAACCGTAAAAATAATAGGAAGATCAATTGAAAACCGGTAGATACAGTAGACCGACAGACAGACAGATACAGACAGATACAGTAGACCGACCGACAGACAGACAGATACAGTAGACCGACCGACAGACAGATACAGTAGACCGACAGACAGACAGATACAGAAGACCGACAGACAGACAGATACAGAAGACCGACAGACAGACAGACAGATACAGTAGACCGACAGACAGACAGATACAGTAGACCGACAGACAGACAGACACAGTAGACCGACAGACAGACAGACACAGTAGACCGACAGACAGACAGACACAGTAGACCGACAGACAGACAGACAGACAGACAGATACAATAGACCGACAGACAGACAGACAGACAGATACAGAAGACAGACAGACAGATACAGTAGACCGACAGACAGACAGATACAGTAGACCGACAGACAGACAGATACAGAAGACCGACAGACAGACAGATACAGAAGACCGACAGACAGACAGACAGACAGATACAGTAGACCGACAGACAGATACAGTAGACCGACAGACAGATACAGAAGACCGACAGACAGACAAACAGATACAGTAGACCGACAGACAGACAGATACAGAAGACCGATAGACAGACAGACAGATACAGTAGACCGATAGACAGACAGACAGATACAGTAGACCGACAGACAGACAGACAGATACAGTAGACCGACAGACAGACAGACAGATACAGAAGACGATAGACAGACAGACAGATACAGTAGACCGACAGACAGACAGACAGATACAGAAGACGATAGACAGACAGACAGATACAGTAGACCGACAGACAGACAGACAGATACAGAAGACGATAGACAGACAGACAGATACAGTAGACCGACAGACCGACAGACAGATACAGTAGACCGACAGACCGATACAGTAGACCGACACAGATACAGTAGACAGACCGACAGACAGATACAGTAGACAGACAGATACAGTAGACAGACAGATACAGTAGACAGACCGACAGACAGATACAGTAGACAGACCGACAGACAGACAGACAGATAGATACAGAAGACAGACAGACAGATACAGTAGACCGACAGACAGATACAGTAGACCGACAGACAGATACAGTAGACCGACAGACAGACAGATACAGTAGACCGACAGACAGACAGATACAGTAGACCGACAGACAGACAGATACAGTAGACCGACAGACAGACAGATACAGTAGACCGACAGACAGACAGACAGATACAGTAGACAGACCGACAGAGACACAGTAGACAGACCGACAGACAGACAGACAGATACAGAAGACCGACAGACAGATACAGTAGACCGACAGACAGACAGAGTTAATTTAAAATACAGTAAAATAAAAATAGTTGCAGTCCTATTTTCAGTAACATAAAAGAAAAAAAAAAAATCAAAGATTACATGGATGCACACATTCATTATAAAACTAATCATTTTGACGGTAACAGCCTGCGCAGAGACTTGTATGATAAATACTCAAATATACTATATGCTGTCTCGAAGTTTAAGATTTAGGGAAGGAGTCTCCAGTGTCAGGACCTGGTACAGTCTTCAGCACAGACCATTTCTCAGTTACATGATAAGATTACATGCACTGCTGACTTGTTCACTGTACGGTTACGCAAAAGAAGCATAGCATGTCTACAACAGATACTTTTTAAAGACAAGGCTGTTGTGGGGTGAGAAGAATAAAACACTTTAGGATGTGTCGTTAGTAGAAAACAATCACTTCAGTGCTCCTGTAGCAGTTTCTCCTCTTTGCGCCAGGTGGTTGATTATTTTATTAAAACAGAATGGCTCCAAGTGTGCTATGCGTACGTGCGTCTGGGATAAACGTAGTGTTCCATCTGTAGATCTTTACTTTCTCAGTAAGAAGATATGAAGACACACACACACAAGCAAAGTGTTTTAGCGAAACAAAAAAATATTATTAGCACCATTAGGGCACATATGGGCATGGAAAAAGTTCACCTCAGCCCTTTCACATACACACACACACCCTTCACTTCATACCCTTTGCCCTCCGAGGAACTCAGCACTTATCAGCTCTTCTTCCTGAGGCTGACAGGCCAGCTTTAATTAACGCTGATAGCAGCAGACCAGCGCATCTCTGCCTCTCCCAACCACACACACAAGGCTATCTCCAGCAGCCCAGTCTCCCATGGGAACAATTATACACACACACACATACACACACATACACAGACAGGACAGTGTTGCATAGATCATATCACTAGACTGTGTGTGTGTGTGTGTGAGAGAGAGAGAGAGAGACACAAAGTAAGTGAGTAACTACAGTATGTAATTCTTGCTGCCTCTTGCATCTTGTGCTCGGTACACAAAATAAACAGTAATGGGTTTGCGTTTAATTTCAACCGTCCTTCAAGAGACTCTGACGAAACGTGTTTCGCTGCACGAAGTTTTACAGCATTACAAAAAAAAACAAGCTCCTTTTAAACTGCAAATGAGTCAAAATCTAAATGTTGGGGAGAATTACTCAGCAACGGACCGGGACGATCCCTGGTACAATTCCCGTAAAAAAAAAATGACTACAGCAGGCTCGTGTATGTGAACAGGGAAGACGATAACGTACATAAGGTCTCGTTCTGGTCGACTTCCGTGCAGACCTCTTTATAGGTGGAAAGTAAAAAAAAAAAAAAAAAAAAAAGGTGAGGGGGGGGGGGGGGAAGCGGGGTCTTAGGAAATGAGTGTTACTTAGAAATCAGGGATGGTGGACTCCATGGCAAGGATGAAAATTTTTAACAGACGAATGATAGAATCAGAAGGATTATTTATGGACACGTTAGCAGAATATGATGTAAAGAAAATGTGTGATGAAAAATAAAGTGCGATTAAAATAAAAGAAGGACTCTTCACTGTACTAAAATCTGAAAACAAGATCATTCGTAAGGCCTTTAATTTATAAAAGGTCACAATAAACAAAAACAAAGATGTATTCTTACTGCGATGCTGCAAATGCCTATGAAAGAGTAGCTGAAGAGTGCTTAAATGGCGAGTTAACTCAGTCGCTGTAACCAGACTTCCAGGCCATGCTTGAAACAAAGCCGGAACATAACTGGTGAAGTTATACTGGTGAAGTTTTATGCTTGTGTTGGTCACACACACATTCAGAGAAGTGTTATACCCGCAAAAGTAAAGTAAATGAAGAGTGTAGGAAGAGGAGCGGTCGGGTGACGAACGCTTCAGATGCGCTAGACGGAGCTTGACCACGGATGCGTGCCATAGACACGGGCCATTTGCATTCACTAGAGCCTTCAAAAGTGCTTGTTCCTATGGCAACGCTTTGTGTGGAGAAAAAAAAAAAAAAAAAACAGCTGGTGCTGCTAACCTAATACACGAGAGGGAGACGATGAGGGTGAGACTGAAGTACCTTCCTGGGAAATAAAGCTCATGAAGCAGATCCACCTGTGGAAGCCATTACAGAAACAGATGGAGAGGAAAAGATGCATCCCGATCTAGGGGAGTGGAGACATGAGGCTGAGGAAGGGGAAAAAAAACAAACAAAAAAAAAAAAACACGGATGGAGAACATGGAAGCTTCGCCATGGGACCAAAAACAAAGGATTAAACATGTCAGTGAGACGTACGGTCCTTAAGCCAGCTTCCCAACGTTGTTGGCCAAATGCAGCAGCTTAGCGGGATATGCAACTTATGGCTTATGACATAACTACAATGTGGTTTATTGAGATGTTTTTGCCACAGCTGGTCAGCTTAAGAATTTCCACTGTAAATAACATGTCAAGGACAAAGACTATAATTTATAAAGAATGGTGACTTTCTGCTGAAATACCACTGCTGTGTTAAATTAAAGTCAGTTCAAATTGCACAAGTTCAATGGTAGTTAAGAGCGTAACTGTAGACTCTGTGATCTGTGTTCAATAATTAGTTGCTGGAGCATGCACATGATATGACTTCAGCCCATATGTTCCTGCCGCATTCAAATGCACACCATAGTAAGAATGGGTCTGTGCCCAGCAGGAGAGTGGGGACTGCTTTTCAGACAACACTGTTTAAGTGCCTGTATACAAAAAATTAGGTAGTCATAGAAAGAACCATGTCCAATTGAGAACTGATCTCAGACCCAGACATCCTGCCCGCAGATTAACTATTAGCTGTCCACAAGAGAATAGTGAAAGCTGAAAACTGTTTGGTAATTCGTCTTAATGTATTCCAAGACTCCTCATGAATGTGGCTTGTATTGGTTAAAAACTCTGCAGGAGCAGGAGGGACTGGTCAAAGATTCTGGCGGTGTGGGTGGGATTGATCAAAGTTCCTGTAAATAAATGAATGGGATTGATCAACTTTTCTGGAGGAGAAGGTGGAATTTGTTAAACAGCAAGGATGGGTCAAACATCCGGAGCAGGGACTGGTCAAACTTTCTGCTGAAGCAGGGACTGGTCAAACTTTCTGCTGAAGCAGGGACTGGTCAAACTTTCTGGAGGAGTAGGGACTGGTCAAATTTTCTGCTGGAGCAGGGATTAGTCAAACTTTGATAGAGTAGGGAGCGGTTAAACTTTCTGCTATAGTAGGGATTAATTAGGGTCTAAACTTCGGCCGGAGCAAGGATTGGTGAAAGTTTCTGCATGAGCAGGGATTGGTCAAAGTTACTGCCGGAGCAGGGATTGGTCAAAGTTACTGCCGGAGCAGGGATTGGTCAAAGTTACTGCCGGAGCAGGGATTGGTCAAAGTTACTGCCGGAGCAGGGATTGGTCAAAGTTACTGCCGGAGCAGGGATTGGTCAAAGTTACTGCCGGAGCAGGGATTGGTCAAAGTTACTGCCGGAGCAGGGATTGGTCAAAGTTACTGCCGGAGCAGGGATTGGTCAAAGTTACTGCCGGAGCAGGGATTGGTCAAAGTTACTGCCGGAGCAGGGATTGGTCAAAGTTACTGTCGGAGCAGGGATTGGTCAAAGTTTGTGCCGGAGCAGGGATTGGTCAAAGTTTGTGCCGGAGCAGGGATTGGTCAAAGTTTGTGCCGGGGCAGGGATTGGTCAAAGTTACTGCCGGAGCAGGGATTGGTCAAAGTTTCTCCCGGATCAGGGATTGGTCAAAGTTACTGCAGGAGAAGGAATTGGTCAAAGTTACTGCCGGAGAAGGGATTGGTCAAAGTTACTGCCGGAGAAGGGATTGGACAAAGTTTCTGCCAGAGCAGGGATTGGACAAAGTTTCTGCCGGAGCAGGAATGATTGGTCACACTTTCTGCAGATGTCAGGGGTTCTTTCAAACTGGACTAGGACATTAATATATCTCGTGCACAGGGACAATTCATAGTTAGCCGAAAAAAGCTTTCATATATTATTGACCAGTAACTTTTCTTGTATTTGCCAATATACTCAATAGCTTCTTGTTTAAATAGGGTATGTGATTCTTGGCCATGTTTATTGATGCAAAGTACTGGATTATCTAGTGACAGGTAATGGCTTTCTTCTTTCTTTCCAAGTCTGGGGTGATGATCAGATGAACCAGGTGAAGGGTAATGGTCCTGACCCATAACAGTGGTTAGAGCTTGGGTATCCTTAGTGACCAGTTTGGTGATGAAGGCCTTTGATTAGGTTGATGAAATATTTAATGTATTCTCTTTAACAGAGCTATATATGGGGAGAGAGATAAGCTGAGCAGGCCACCTCCCGTTAATCATTCTGGTCTGGAGAAAAATGAGCAGAAACGGTGATGAAAGCATATTACCAAGTTGCTGATTTATGCAGCTCAAATGCAAAATCTACATAGAAACTGAGTGGTCTGTGTGAAAGCTGTCAGCCATGTATTAACTTGAAGCTCCTGCTAAGGAATGATGATCATAGTCTCTGAGCTTGTCTTTGTGGCCTTGGCAGGGTATTATCATGTCTGCCATAAAACATCATGCAACGGAATGTCTAGATATAGAGTACAGAGGCCCTGTTCCACTCTGAAGACACTGATATACCCTCTCTGTGGCTATGAGTACAAGTGTACTGTAGGATAAATGCCAATTCTCTTCCCAAGGTAAATCTTGAAAACTTGCTAGTAGCGCACACACTCTTTTTATTGCATTACAAAACCCTTTTCTATGAAGTTAACCAGGCTGGCACAGTCTGTAAGCAATTCAGGAATTATGTGGTCTCCTTTATTACATAAATATTGTTATGGAGGTAACGTTTTTCTTACGCTCGTCAATGTGATAAAGATCCTCAAGACCAAATCGTGCTCATGTAGATCACATTCACAGGCTGGTTGGATCAGCAAGTGGATAGATCACAAGATGGTTTTGTAAACAGTAACTGGGGAATGTGTGGGGCGAGGATACCACAGACCGAAATGAAATGCACCCCGGGCAGCACCGGCCACAGCCTAGTTTCCACCAGCACACCACACAGAACGCTATAAAACAAACACAGGCGTCCTTCATAAAACCGACAAGCTACCAGACCTGGAAAGCCAGAGGTGCATATCTACACCAACGATACAGCTCGAACAACTCCAACTGATGACTTGAGCCTGGTTTAAGGCTTCATGAAGCAACCTGCTGCTTTCCTCATTGGACCGGTGTTATTTATGACTGCACTGGAAAGGTCCTACACAGGCCTGACTTTAGCCCCGTCAGTCTTTTACTGCTCTTCTTTATGACTGTCTCTCTCTCCCCCCCCCTGCCAGAGATGGCAGTATTTCAGACACTTTGTTAAGGGAGAGCCCTTGCATCTGACTTTAGCACATCTGTGAATGACGTTCAACTCCCTGTACGTCCTCATCCCCCAACCCTGACCATTGTTAACCCGTCTGTCGTAAATGTGCAGATAAGTTTCATAACATATTTTAATAAAATATTACATGGTGCATAAAACCCAACACGCATGGCAGTTTTATCCACAGAATGTTGTAAAGCTGGGAGATGAAGCAGTTAATCTTTCCCAATGTTCATCGCGGGGATTTCACACTTTTTACAGCATTGCTTTTCCCGCCCAAAGTAAGCTCCCCTGCTTTCAATCTCTTGCAGCATTAGGATAATAGATTTACATGATTCTGTGACCCTTCTATTAACAGAGAGCAGAAGAAGCAACAATTCCAGCTAGACAAAACGGATCACAAATTATGCATTGGGTGTTCATGCAACTATTACAGTACATGGAGATCGTGATTCCGGATGTGTTTACCGATAATTTACACCATTTTCAATCAGACAGTCAACTCAACACACCGAACCAGATATAAAAAAATCACAAAAAGACTGAATTACCGTCTAGTCCAGTTCATGGAAAAAAAACAAACCAGAGAAATGTCTGGAAACCATAGCATTTTGAAATGAGTCAATTCTCAGCAAACACCACAAACCCACTGAAGGCAGAGAAAAACTAAATGCACTAAATCCATTCATGCTTTCTAAATTGTGGTGTAATTTTATTTAAAGACAAACTAACGACCAACATTACTAACCAACGATTGCCAATAATGTCCTGGGTTTATTGTCCTGGGCAGTTAAGGATTCACACTTCCTGTCAAATGCACAGATAGACTAAACACTGGAAAAGAAGAGATTAATCCCTGGAGTCTGTGATAAAGACACAAATATCAAAAGCGTGAGACAGAAAATAAATGGAGAGGAGATAAGGGGGAAATGTAACAGATTGTGTAGGAGACTAATTTGAAGTGCTGAATGTGTCCAGGTAATCAGGTTACACTTGAAAAAAAAAAAAAAAAAGAAGAGAGATTAGCCCACGGTCTACGGCCATAATTCACTCCAGATCTATCCCAGAAAAGTTCAAAGATCCAGCATGATGACGACAGAGCAGAAACACCACACCTGTCAGAGGCGTGTTGACTGCTTCTTTCCTCTCCCTCTTCCACTGGCCCCCTGATTTTTTACCCCCTTTCTTATTCAAAGGGCACGGCTGTCTGTTCTCTCCCAGTGGAGATGGACTAGTGGAATTTTTCCACCCCTTTCCGCTTATACGTCATGATGTCACCAGTGCGGCGGAGACGAGTGATGCAGAGCAGATCCGGTGGACCGTGCTCACACTGCCTGACCTGTAGCGGTTCAGTTTGACACCCTGATAACAAGCTGAGCGGCCTGCTTAAAAGACAAAAAATAAATAAATGAATAAAGTGAAACACTTAAAGGTTCCTTTATCAGCTCTGCTAATGCTCCTGCTCTAATCCGCCACTACAGAATAAGAGCAGATGAAAACCTCCTGCTTCAAACTCATAACACGGCATACTTCAAGCTTCAGCCGTCCACTCTGCTCTACCAGGTCGCTCCTTTATCTGATCCCCCCCGCAGTGCTGGATGTCTCCGTGCTTCTGACGGCTACTTGTCATAGACAAACAGGTTTTTTTTTTCCCCCCTTCTCCTCTGTGATATTCGCACTGAAGACCGACCGAACACGGAGGCGAGCGTCAAGGTGCTGAGGCTGCATTCCAAATAGTTTTGAAATCCGTTCTATAATTTATAACTGAAATGACAGAAGCCTGCAATCTTCCAAAGATAGAGAAGCCTGTTATGTCTGGAAAGACTTCAACTCCTTTCTAAACATCTCTTGGGATGACATTTTTAAACCGAGAAAATTAAGACTGAAAAGCTGCCTCGCTCATTCATTCTTCTGAAGTGCAGTAACTCGGCTTGTTCGTTCTCCAACAGAAACCTGAGCATGAAAACATTACTGACTCTCAATTAGCTGAAAGATGGTGGTGGTGGTGGTGGTGGGGGGGGGGTGTGAGGGAAAGGAGGTTAGCGTGCCAGTAACCTAAACACACACACTCACACACACTGAACAAGCAGTCGGACAGATGTGCCATCTTAGCTGTGGCCTAGCCACTGTTGCCCGATGGGGTGGAAAAAACTGCGTTTGGCGTAAAGCGGGAAAGCCTCGTTACGGATGCCAGTAAACGCCAGCCGCTCTCGCCCGAGTCGGCCGGCTCCGTTTAACAGGCAAGACTTTTTCTACCCCGGGGTGCCCCGTGCCAGTTCTTGTAACCTGGCTTTACAATGTTATTATTTGCCTTTCTGCTGTTTATTTACTCCTTTAATTGGGCCAAGGTTTGGGTGCAGGAGCAGTAAGCTGGAGAGGTGGGGATTTTAACACGACCCACAGCGCTTATGTTAGTGTCTAGCGGTGAGGCTTTTGCCCTCGCTCTGAGAAAGGGATTTTAGTGTACATACAGAGAGAGAGAGAAAGAAAAAAAAAAACATTTTCTTCATCAATTTACAGTGAGTAAAGACAAACCACAGCCTGGTAAGACGAGTGGTCCTACAGTGCGCCTCTGAAAAGTCTACCCAAGTTTATAAATAGGTGGCCAGATTAAACACAAGAGTTTTATTGTATAAACTAAAAAGAAATAATTCATTTCTGACTATCTGTGGCCTTGACTTTGTTCGCGGTGAATTTAATTGCACACCCATAAGTGCGTTTCAAAAAAAAAAAAAAAAGTACAGCGCCATCTGCTGAATTTAGGAATGAACTAAAATGTTTACGTGTTACCGTGAAGTGCGCGAGATGAAGGTAAGAATCTGCGTTTATTAGGTAGATTCAAATTGCACAATCAAATTAAAATACCTCATTAAAATTAATTCAGTTGTTTTTACATGATGCATGCACAAACAAATGAACATTAATTCCAAAAACTATCGTGATGTCTTCCATCACTCCTCTTGTGTCCCCCAAAATATATATATATATATTTGCAAATATCTTCTCTATACAGACAGGCAAACTTGACAGTTTTATTATATGTAATAAATAGCACTCAAATTGTTGTATTGTCGTTGCTCCAGATGCTCTTTAAAAGTTATAATAACACTGCTGCTGACTGACACACACCAATTAATTTCATACTTTGTTTCACTCATTGTGTCATACCCACACACCATATCTTTACCCTTCTTGATTTTTATACATTTCCCTGTTTACAATGACATTTTGCACATTGTGTAATTTATATATTTGTACAGTAAGTATATTTGTAACTTGTATATTCCAACCCAATTTTGTCCATTGGAAATTTTACCTTTAATTTCACTGTATTCTAGTTTAGTTATTTTCCTTGTACTGTAGAGAAATCTGTCCATTCTACTCTGTCCTTTCCAGTTCGAGTGACAGATGATGGTATAAGCGTTTCACTCCGTATCGTGCTGTGTCCTTCACCTAGTAACCCATTGGAAGTATCTATCCAATGACGGAAACTTCAAAGCACTTGTTACAAGTCGCTTTTTGTAAAGCCGTCTGCCAAATGCCTAAATGTGCTGTGTATGGTTGTGTACTGTACGTGACCAAATCTGAATTTGGATTTGTTCTGAAATTTGTAGAGGCGGGTCAGACAATCTCGTCCTCAACCTCACGTTTCTCTGACACAAAAGCTAGAAATCTGGCTTGTGAGAATAAACTGATGTTAATGAATTGACACCTCGGATTCCCACGCAGCGTGTTACACCGAGCCTGAACTGCCACATGTACACCAGCAAACATGCTGTTTACTGCCTGAATTACTGTAACGGCACTCAAGCCTTTCTGTGTCTTGAAAATGTTGAAGGAAAAAAAAAAAAAAAAAAAAAAAAAAGTCAGAAAGAAAGAAAACCCAGAATCACACAACCTCTCTTGGTTTGCATGTCAGGCATCCAGGCACATGTTTTTCTCTAGTGTTTCCTCCTCAAAGCCAAGTGTTTACCCCTATAACACATCCCAGATATAATTTGTCACTTGGAAAGAATTTGGTCTTACCTAGGCTCAACTTCTTTTTTCTATTTTAGCACTAAGTACTCCCGGTATTTACCTTATACGTGGTCGGCTAACGAGCGGAGATGTACACAAACCTGTATGCGGTTTTCATTTTCCAGAAGTATATTTGGGATTTCTCTTGACTGTTGTTGGCCTGAGAAATGTACACGGAAAACAAGTAGTTTAAAAATATATAAATAAATAAAAGGGAGACTCGCTGAGACGCTTAAATTGAGACGATTAAATCTCGTCCTTTTTCAAGCACTAAACTCTTTTCTTTAAGAACCACTCAAGAGGCGTTTTAATAAATTAGAGCAGATGGTTAAACTAAAAGAACTTGCATCTTCTATGGTTTATACAGTAAATAAAAGAAAATTAAATGCTACTGCGCTGCACATTTTATCGAGCAGAAGGGGGTAAAGAGTATTCAGGAAGGTACAGTATAAGGAAAACGTAAAAGCATCTTGCAGCATAAATAAAAAATAACAGATACGTAAGGAAAATACTAATATTATACCTGAGAGGACCCTGAAACTGATCAGACGATATAAAGAGGTTTATGAAGGTCAAAGCTGGGCATAAATATTACTAGTGCAGACTTTTACACTGATCTTGGTCAGAAATATTCCTCCATTATAAATTCCCTTTAATGCATAAACTTGCATGAAACATAAAGAAATTTAAAATTAACAAAAGATTTTGTAAAAATTACAGAATATTGCATCCATAAAAGTGTGTGCGCATTTGCAACATTTTCAGTTTTGTCCACAATTATACAAAATGCCGCCACTACTACTACTATTAAATACTTTATACTCAACTAATACTACTATTAATACTACATACATTATACTAAACTACTAAAAACTACTACTACTATTAATACTAAATACTTTATACTAAACTACTACTACTATTAATACTACATACTTTATACTAAACTACTAAAAACTACTACTACTATTAATACTAAATATTTTATACTAAACTAATACTACTATTAATACTAAATACTTTATACTAAACTAATAAAAACTACTACTATTAATATTAAATACTTTATACTAAACTACTACTACTACTATTAATACTAAATACTTTATACTAAACTACTACTACTACTATTAATACTAAATACTTTATACTAATCTACTACTATTAATACTACATACTTTATACTAAACTACTAAAAACTACTACAAACCGGATTCCAAAAAAGTTGGGACACTAAACAAATTGTGAATAAAAACTGAATGCAATGATGTGCAGATGGCAAATGTCAATATTTTATTCAGAATAGAACATAGATGACAGATCAAAAGTTTAATCCGAGAAAATGTATCATTTTACAGGAAAAATATGTTGATTCCAAATTTCACGGTGTCAACAAATCCCAAAAAAGTTGGGACAAGTAGCAATAAGAGGCTGGAAAAAGTAAATTTGAGCATAACGAAGAGCTGGAAGACCAATTAACAGTAATTAGGTTAATTGGCAACATGATTGGGTATAAAAAGAGCTTCTCAGAGTGGCAGTGTCTCTCAGAAGCCAAGATGGGTAGAGGATCACCAATTCCCACAATGTTGCGCAGAAAGATAGTGGAGCAATATCAGAAAGGTGTTACCCAGCGAAAAATCGCAAAGACTTTGCAGTTATCATCATCAACTGTGCATAATATCATCCGAAGATTCAGAGAATCTGGAACAATCTCTGTGCGTAAGGGTCAAGGGTGTAAAACCATACTGGATGCCCGTGATCTCCGGGCCCTTAAACGACACTGCACCACAAACAGGAATGCTACTGTAAAGGAAATCACAGAATGGGCTCAGGAATACTTCCAGAAACCATCGTCAGTGAACACAATCCACCGTGCCATCCACCGTTGCCAGCTGAAACTCTACAGTGCAAAGAAGAAGCCATTTCTAAGCAAGATCCACAAGCACAGACGTTTTCATTGGGCCAGGGATCATTTAAAATGGAGTGTGGCAAAATGGAAGACTGTTCTGTGGTCAGACGAGTCACGATTCGAAGTTCTTGTTGGAAATGTGGGACGCCATGTCATCCGGACCAAAGAGGACAAGGACAACCCAAGTTGTTATCGACGCTCAGTTCAGAAGCCTGCATCTCTGATGGTATGGGGTTGCATGAGTGCGTGTGGCATGGGCAGCTTGCATGTCTGGAAAGGCACCATCAATGCAGAAACATATATTCAGGTTCTAGAACAACATATGCTCCCATCCAGACGTCATCTCTTTCAGGGAAGACCCTGCATTTTTCAACAAGATAATGCCAGACCACATTCTGCATCAATCACAACATCATGGCTGCGTAGGAGAAGGATCCGGGTACTGAAATGGCCAGTCTGCAGTCCAGATCTTTCCCCTATAGAGAACATTTGGCGCATCATAAAGAGGAAGGTGCGACAAAGACGGCCCAAGACGATTGAACAGTTAGAGGCCTGTATTAGACAAGAATGGGAGAGCATTCCTATTTCTAAACTTGAGAAACTGGTCTCCTCGGTCCCCAGACGTCTGTTGAGTGTTGTAAGAAGAAGGGAAGATGCCACACAGTGGTGAAAATGGCCTTGTCCCAACTTTTTTGGGATTTGTTGACACCATGACATTTTGATTCACCATATTTTTCCTTTAAAATGATACATTTTCTCAGTTTAAACTTTTGTTCCGTGATTTATGTTCTATTCTGAATAAAATATTGACATTTGCCATCTCCACATCATTGCATTCAGTTTTTATTCACAATTTGTTTAGTGTCTCAACTTTTTTGGAATCCGGTTTGTACTACTATTAATACTAAATACTTTATACTAATCTACTACTATTAATACTAAATACTTTATACTAAACTACTAAAAACTACTACTACTACTATTAATATTAAATACTTTATACTAAACTAATAAAAACTACTACTATTAATACTAAATACTTTATACTAATCTGCTACTATTAATACTACATACTTTATACTAAACTACTAAAAACTACTACTACTATTAATACTAAATATTTTATACTAAACTAATACTACTATTAATATTAAATACTTTATACTAAACTAATAAAAACTACTACTACTATTAATATTAAATACTTTATACTAAACTACAAAAACTACTACTACTATTAATACTAAATACTAAACTACTAAAAACTACTACTATTAATACAAAATACTTTATACTAAACTACTACTACTATTAATACTAAATACTATACTAAACTACTAAAAACAACTACTACTATTAATACTATATACTTTATACTAAACTACTAAAAACTACTACTACTATTAATACTATATACTTTATACTAAACTACTAAAAACTACTACTACTACTATTAATACTTAATACTATACTAAACTACTACTACCTACTATTTATACTTAATACTAAACTACTACTACTACTATTAATGCTAAATACTTTATACTAAACTACTAAAAACTAGCCTTCGGACCAAGGCTGCATTTCAATACTAGTCTTACTTGATCTTAGTGCTGCATTCGACACTGCAGATCATTATATTCTCATAGATCGCTTACAAAATCATATAGGTATTCAGGGACAGGCAAAATGGTTTAGATCATACCTGTCTGATCGATACCATTTTGTAGATCTGAATGGAGAACCATCTGGTGTAATGCCAGTGAAATACGGGGTCCCACAAGGGTCAGTTTTAGGACCTCTGTTGTTCTCAATATACATGCTTCCCTTGGGTAACATCATTAGAAGACATGGGATTAGTTTCCATTGTTATGCTGATGATACCCAATTATATATCTCAACAAAACCAGATGAAATACCCAAGTTGTCTAGATTAACTGAGTGTGCCCAGAACATAAAATATTGGATGACCAATAACTTTCTTCTACTTAATTCAGATAAGATGGAGATATTACTTATCGGCCCAAAAACCAGCACACAACAGCTCTCAAAATTCAGCCTGCATTTAGAAGGATGTACTGTTACTACCAGCTCGACAGTGAAAAACCTGGGCGTAATACTAGACAGTAATTTGTCCTTTGAAAATCACATTTCAAATATCACAAAAACAGCCTTTTTCCATCTTCGAAATATTGCCAAACTTAGGAACATCTTATCCGTATCTGATGCAGAAAAGCTAGTTCATGCATTCATGACCTCCAGACTGGACTATTGTAATGCATTACTAGGTGGTTGTCCTGCATCCTCAATAAACAAGCTTCAGTTAGTCCAAAATGCAGCCGTCAGGGTTCTCACTAGATCCAGAAAATATGATCATATAACCCCAATATTATCATCCCTGCACTGGCTACCTGTTCAGTTTAGAATAAATTACAAAATAGTGTTACTTACAATTCAATTCAATTTTATTTATATAGCGCTTTTAACAATGGTCATTGTCTCAAAGCAGCTTCACAAAAATTAAAGAAATTTAACAAAAAAAAAAAAAAAATAATAATAATAATAAAAAAAAATAATAAAAAAAAATAATAATAATAATTATAGAAAAGAAAATAATTGGAAGTGTGGATGTGTGAGAAAAATGTGCAGATAATAATAATGAGACGAATGAATGAAATTTCTCTGATGAGCAAGCCAAGGGTGGCGGCGACGGTGGCAAGGAAAAACTCCCTGAGATGGCATTAGGAAGAAACCTTGAGAGGAACCAGACTCAACAGGGAACCCATCCTCATTTGGGCGATAACAGATAGAAATGATATAACATCTTGTGTGTTGTGCAGGTGAAAATTCAGTATGACAGAAATTATTTAAATTGACATGAAGACCAGTTCAGCAGACACGGTTTCCCAGTTCAAAAGTAGACTCAAGACGCATCTTTTTAATCTGGCAAACACGTAACTCATCCCATAATCTCATACTCCAGTACACCTATACCGAATGGCAACTACGCTAATTCTCCCCATCTGTTCTGTATTTCTCTACCCATCCCGAGGCATCGGGAGCTTCAGTAAACAAAGGCGACCCTGCGAGGTTCCTGAGGCATCCAGAGAAGGACCAGCTCCAGCTGGATTCAGCTTTATGATGGTTGGAGCTACACATGCTGCTCCTGTGCTTCCAGTGATCCAGACCTCATCTGCCCTCTGCACCTACTGGCTCGTCCCTATGCTGAATGGGTCTTCATGTTAATTTAAATGATTTTCTGTCATACTGCAACTTCACAACACACATGACGTTATAATTTCTATCCGTTATAACCCAGATGAGGATGGGTTCCCTGTTGAGTCTGGTTCCTCTCAAGGTTTCTTCCTAATGCCATCTCAGGGAGTTTTTCCTTGCCACCGTCGCCGTCACCCTTGGCTTGCTCATCAGAGACATTTTATTTATCATTCATTCATCTCATTATTACCTAAACACATTTTTCTCACACATACACACCTCCAAATATTTTCTTTTCTAACAAAATGTTTTTCATTTTTGTGAAGCTGCTTTGAGACAATGACCATTGTTAAAAGCGCTATATAAATAAAATTGAATTGAATATTAATACTAAATATTTTAAACTAAACTACTAAAAACTACTACTACTAATACTAAAGACTGTATACTAAACTACTAAAAACTAATACTAATTTAGTAAAAACTAATACTGAAAATGACACTACTACTACTTCGACTAAATATACTGAAAATTAATGGTGGTGTTGGTCTTTCGGCTGCTGCCGGGCAAGGGGTCGCCATACTAAAAATTCTACTACTATTACTACTACTAATACTAAATATATTTAATTACTAAAAACTAATACTAAAAATGCTACTACTACTAAATATACCAAAAACTCATACTACTACTACTACTACTAATATACTAAATTACTAAAAACTAATACTTAAAATGCTGCTACTACAGTAAATACTACTACTAATACTACTACTAATACTCTAAAAATATATATTTTTTTAAGTTAAAAAAATGTCAGCCATGTCTAATTTGGAAAGGCAACAGTGTAAAATCGAACTTCAAATATCCTGAACAATAATGGAGAAAGATTTCTGGTGAAATCTTATTACGTTGTAGCTCTTTGTCCTCTTGCTGTTGAGGCCGCATAAACTTTTGCACTCGCTCACACCGAGTCAGCAGAGGATTCAGAGTCCTAAGCACTTTTTTTTATGGACCTCCCACTCACTACATCTGTCAAAGCAGCTGGACAGATGTGAGCACACAGGAGCACGGGTCACTGGTGGTCGAGCCAGTCACTCTGACTGAATCACACGGGACCTGTATGTATGTGTGTGTGTGTGTGTGTGTGTTTATACACTGGAACCGTCAGCTGCAGGGTGCAGGAGCATCTCCGAGGTCTCTGTGGGTTATCAGCCGGCACCACACCGGGTTTATTAAGAGCGTGAACAACATTGAACATGTTGGAGTCTTGGAGCTGAGTGGCGAGTTAACAAGTCGTGACCGTAACCATGGTAGTCTTATTCATGTGTGTGGATTTAACCGGGTGGTGAGGTGAGGAGTCTAAACGGGTCCAAACGGACCGGTCACGCCCAGCTCTTCCTCTACTGCTCCCGCTAGGCTGAGAAACCTCAAGATCTCGGGCCTTTAACAAGCCTCAGCTGTGAACTAAACACTAACACGCACAAACAAAAAGCAGCAACATGCTCTGTGCAAGACATACCTACAGAATGAAAAAAGAAGAAGAAAAAAAAAAAAGAAAGCATTACTCATTAAACACTACACGCATATCCAAATCCAGCTCGATATACTCTTATTTCAACCGCCGCCGCAGCATCCTTCCCATCATGCACTGCTGCGCGGGGTCTGAGAGTGTAGCTATACGAAATGAAACACAGAAACAGACTAATCGATCAAACTTCAGTAGAAACATAACATTTTACTGTTTAGGCTAAGAGACCAAGGCTTGGCAGACAACTGAATAAACTGAATAAATTAAAAGCAACGGTATGACGGGAATTAAAATAAAGAGGGGGAAAAAAACACTGAAGCCAAACAAATCACAAAGCAGTTGTCTTTTTTTTAAACCACAAACTGCAATGGATCATTTTTATTTACTTGAGTTTTTCCACATTTCTGACGGGGGGGAAAAAAAAAATAAAAAAATCAGACAACTTGTCTTTATATGGTGAACCAGGATCCCAAATCACGTCCTAATCCCGCTGTACATGCTCACTACGCAGGAGACGGCACGCAGTACACTCGGGCGCTGGGAGAACAGCATTTTAGATTCGGCCCCGCCCCCTCCAGACACAGACTGGTGAGGATGTGATCGCAGCAAGATGAAGGAAGAACTTCATCGACGTATTCCGAGCAGTAGCGTATTACAGTACTTCATGGTTGTGCCATGACCCTTGTAGGTCCATGCCAAGGTGTAGAAGACCATTATGTTTTTCTGACGGTCACGTTCATGGCACTCAGCAGGTTATCTATGCCATGTTGAAAGAATTAAAGTACAGTATATAATTCCTTCACGATGAAAAACACTGTACTGTACATGTCACGTTATTTATTCCCTGGATGCGAGGACGACGGAGTAAGCGCCTGGTGAATATAGAAGGATCTTGTTGGACCTGGTTGAGCGGAGAGGATCCTGTGGGCAACTAGTGATGGATGCGTTGAGAACCTGACAGGGATGGAAGCACAAAGAACTCGATACGTGCACGTCTTTCCATTACTGTTCCTTCTGTGTTTTCTGATACTTACAGGAAGCAATGGAAACATTGTCGCAGGTACCTTAGTCCCACATTCTACGACTTTATTAAAACACCTTTGATTACGGCACACGATGTGGTGACGAGTTCATGTGTCAAAATGATTCCTCGTGCTCCCACTCCGAGTCCTGGAATATGGCCGTGGTATGAGAGAAGAAAACCTCCATAGATGTTCAGGTCGTCGGCTGACTTAATTTTACTGCCACATAACGTTGCCGAGTCTAGACCTGAGCGACTGAAGCGACCCCAGATCATAACACTGTCTCCAGAGGATTGTACATGATGTACATCGCTTCATGCACTTCCCTTCTTACCCTGATGCACCAATTGATCTGGCATCGGGTCAGTCTAGACTCTTTATTTTTTATTTTTTTCCTGATTAGTCTCACTAACTAGTGGTTTTCTCCTTAGTTGTTTTCTTCGCATGATGCAGGCAGGCTTTTGTGAAACAGCAACTTTTTCAGAGTATATGTAGTTTTTAACCTCAGAACATGAAAATAATGTATGTAATGAAAGGAGATTACATTTTTATTTTTTTTTGTAAGCGTCTGTTTTGAAAAGTAGATCATGATGACGTGGAGTCTCTGGAGTTGTGCGATTATTAGTTTATACGACTCTAACTACACGTCCAGAGGTGTTTTGTTCCTCTTACACCACAGCCATTGATTACAAGGAACGTAGTTACAGGTCATGTTGTGGAAAGTCTGAGAAACGTGTTCTACCCTGCGATCGCAATCGTTCTCTCACCAGCAGCTCGTAATGTTAGCAAAACAATTTTACGTTTTCTTTGGCCGCGGTTAGTTGCTGTGTACGGTGTCGCTATAGAAACACTACGGTATTACAACAAGAGTATAAACCGTGGGGTCGCAGCAACTACCGTCACGTTTCCCCCCCTCCAGTATATTTCAAAGAACACATTGTTAAAAGTATTGGCACTCTTGGTTTTATTTGGACAGTAACCCTGGAACACAAGGAACACTCTCAGCTATCTGTTTAGAGAGTTTTGAGTAACTAATTGATTAGATGGTCATATATCAAATATTTAAGTGCATTCCTTACTCCGTATCAGAGTGGGGGGGGGGGGGGGGGGGGAAGAAGAAGAAGAAAAAAAGAGCAATAGAACAATAGTAATGCGCTGGATGATCTTCCAGAGCTGGTCGCATTACCTTGGAGTTGGGATGAGAGACGGACAGAGAGACAAGCACGTCTGTCCCTCTTTTGCGAGAGTGCGTGTGGCTGAATCTCTCCGCCTGGGAAGTAAAAACAATGCGGGGTGTGTGATGGACAGAATAAGTGTGGAGGGAAGGGCTGGAGAAGGGGAGGTCATAGAGCCTGTGACAGACAGAGATTAATGAGGCGCCTCACCCTCCGTCAGCCTCCACCTCCGCCCGTCTCGAAAGCCCTCCAGCTAGTCGTAATGCTTCCTAATCACCTGGGTGTCAGCTCTTATTGTTGAGATGTCGGCTACACACACACACACACTCTCCCTCTTCCACACACACATCTGCCTGATGAAGCCTGATGCTCATGGCAATGCATAATCTATGTCTCAGACTGCCTCTAAAACTTTACTCTTCCACTTTTCTTTTCTTTTTCTTCCTCTCTTTTGTTCGTTCTCATGAGTCTCGCTCGCTGGTGATCACAGAGACACCTGTTTTCAGTTTAGGCTGATGTTTAGAGAGAGAGAGAGAGAGAGAGAGAGAGAGAAGAGGACTTGGCAATCTGCATGCGCTCGGAGATACTGTAGCGAGAGCAGTTCGAGAATCAATTGTGCAAAGGCACGGAATAAACAAAGAACATACGCTGGTCTATTGCTGCCAGCAGAGCGCCACTCTCTCTCTCTCTCTCTCCCTCTCTCTCTCTCAGCTGTTCCCCCTGGAGCGTTCCTGTCACTGATCATCTCTGCGTACGGACAGCCGTCACCACTCGGTCGCTCCGAGGTCAAAAACTGCTCCCTCGCGGAGCTCGAGAGTTGGACCGAGATTAGATAGAACGCTGACGGAATGACATGGAAAAAAGCTGCCGCATAACGGCATCGCCTGGCGTCCTTTATGTTCTTCATGTGTGTGTGTGTGTGTGTGTGTGTGTGTGTGTTACGCTCTCGCTCTCTGATGGACAGCTCTGACGTGACAGCTTAAAAGGTCTTACACATTGGAAGCAGAAGGACGAGCGGCGGAGCCAGGGTCTTCGCGCTTTGAAGTTAAAGAATTATAATCGGGAAGAAAAAAAGAAAAACAAAAAAAACAAGAAAAAAATTAAATAAAAACCTTTAACAGATCCAGTAAAGGAGACGGAGGTAAAGAGATGAAATTGGGTTTGAAAGCAAGCCTTTGATACACCTGAGGTTTCACTGTGAAATGTTCAAGATGTTCTAAATCTCAAAGTCTAGAGGGAAAAGGAAGAAAAAGCCACAGGAAGGAGCAATCATCTAATGGTTACGAGGCGCGCGCGTGTGTGTGTGTGTGTGTGTGTTCGAGAGTCCGCTCTCGGCTCGTGTTCGACGCGGCCACTCGGATGAACGCTAACTGGACGGAGTGTCAGTAGGAGCTGGAGAGAGAGAGAGAGATGACAGGACAGACAACACTTATCAGCCTCCCTCCATCTCACCATCAGTGTTAATCTTCTCCACATTTTCCCTCTCTCCACACTCCTTCCCCTCTCCCTCGCTACGATGCTAATCTGCCAGTGGAGCCGGGAGTCATGCTCTCTGCATGATGGCTAAAGTCTCCAGGTGCCAGGGCCCCCCCGAGTACAGACTAACCACAGCACACGTCAATCAAAGTCTCAAAGTTCTACTGTACAAACTACATCAAAAACTGAGGAAAAGAATAAGAGAGAGAGAGAGAGAGAGAGAGAGAGAGAGAGAGAGAGAGATGCAGACAGACAGATGGAAAGAAGTGGAGAGAGAGAGAGAGAGAGAGAGAGAGAAAAGAAGAAAAAAGAAAGAGCATGTGAGAAGAGTAGTGAGATTGAGATAGAAAGAGAAAGCAGAAAAAAAAGAGGAAAGGGAGAAATACAGAGAGAAAGAATGATGGAAGGGTGAGAGAGAGAGAGAGTGGGTCAGTGGGATGACGGGTGGAGAGTGGGCGGGTCGGATGGGCTGCGTCAGGTGGAGAGTGGGCGGGTCGGATGGGCTGCGTCAGGTGGAGAGTGGGCGGGTCGGATGGGCTGCGTCAGGTGGAGAGTGGGCGGGTCGGATGGGCTGCGTCAGGTGGAGAGTGGGCGGGTCGGATGTACGTCAGGGGGAGAGTGGGCGGGTCGGATGGGCTGCGTCAGGTGTACGTCAGGTGTAGAGTGGGCGGGTTGGATGGGCTGCGTCAGGTGGAGAGTGGGCGGGTCGGATGGGCTGCGTCGGGTGGAGAGTGGGCGGGTCGGATGGGCTGCGTCGGGTGGAGAGTGGGCGGGTCGGATGGGCTGCGTCAGGGGGAGAGTGGGCGGGTCGGATGGGCTGCGTCAGGGGGAGAGTGGGCGGGTCGGATGGGCTGCGTCGGGTGGAGAGTGGGCGGGTCGGATGGGCTGCGTCAGGTGTACGTCAGGTGGAGAGTGGGCGAGTTGGATGGGCTGCGTCAGGTGGAGAGTGGGCGGGTCGGATGGGCTGCGTCGGGTGGAGAGTGGGCGGGTCGGATGGGCTGCGTCAGGTGGAGAGTGGGCGGGTCGGATGGGCTGCGTCGGGTGGAGAGTGGGCGGGTCGGATGGGCTGCGTCAGGTGGAGAGTGGGCGGGTCGGATGGGCTGCGTCAGGGGGAGAGTGGGCGGGTCGGATGGGCTGCGTCGGGTGGAGAGTGGGCGGGTCGGATGGGCTGCGTCAGGTGTACGTCAGGGGGAGAGTGGGCGGGTCGGATGGGCTGCGTCGGGTGGAGAGTGGGCGGGTCGGATGGGCTGCGTCGGGTGGAGAGTGGGCGGGTCGGATGGGCTGCGTCAGGTGGAGAGTGGGCGGGTCGGATGGGCTGCGTCGGGTGGAGAGTGGGCGGGTCGGATGGGCTGCGTCAGGTGGAGAGTGGGCGGGTCGGATGGGCTGCGTCGGGTGGAGAGTGGGCGGGTCGGATGGGCTGCGTCAGGGGGAGAGTGGGCGGGTCGGATGGGCTGCGTCGGGTGGAGAGTGGGCGGGTCGGATGGGCTGCGTCAGGTGTACGTCAGGGGGAGAGTGGGCGGGTCGGATGGGCTGCGTCGGGTGGAGAGTGGGCGGGTCGGATGGGCTGCGTCGGGTGGAGAGTGGGCGGGTCGGATGGGCTGCGTCAGGTGTACGTCAGGTGGAGAGTGGGCGGGTCGTTGTGGGTCAGTGCAGGTCGAGAGCAGACAGGAACCGGCTCAGGCATGTGAGGGAACCCTATAAATGATTGGTTGAGGGTGTCGAGAGAAGGGGGAGGACACGAGGGAGGGGGAGGACACGGGGGAGGGGGAGGGAACGGGGGACACGGTTCAGAGTGTGAGCTTCTCGAAAATCACACGACATTACATAAGGAGAAAACCGATTCCTCTCCAGAACGCTCACGGTGAGACACACGGCAGAGGTGTAGATCTGTGCTGACACACACACACACACACACACACACACACACACACACACACACACACACACACACACACACTCGCAAAGTGACTAATTAGAAAAGGTGGGAAAACGTGGTCACTGCAGGTGGTGTCTCTAACACGGCTTTACGAGACCACACAGAATGAGGAATACGTATGGTGTGTGCTGAGACCATGACTGAACGAGTGTGTGTGTGTGTGTGTGTGTGTGTGTACGTACTGTACAACATAAGAGAAAATACAGCATCTTAAGCAATACACAGTAACACCAAACACACGGCAGAAAGATGTCACGTGTTCCTCAGAGCTTCAGAGAAAAAACACAAAACGCTCAGCTGTCAGTCAAACTGCCGCTGTCCTGAAACTCTCACTTTCCTCTGGCTCTTTCTACAGGGAGCTGTGCAGTGTGTGTGTATGTGTGTGTGTGTGGACATGTTAGAGATTAGACGGCAGGGGTCTCATTGGCACACCAGCAACCCCTCCAGTCTCTACATTTCCTGCAAACGGCAGATAATTAAATATCAGTGAAAAGAGAAGAAAAAAAAAAACAATGGTTTCTTTTTATGGAACACTTTCACAGACGACTGGCTGTCAGCTCTCTCTCTCTCTCTCTCTCTCTCGCTTTCTTCTTTCTTTTACTTTTCTTCCTGCACCTTTAAAAGAGGTCTTTTTATTGTTTTTTTTTTTTTTTTTACTTGCTCTTTTGTTTAAAACAATATTTAGAATGATAATTACCTGGAACATGCAATCAGACAAAAGTGAGTCTTTTACTCCCACATGTGAGGAAAAATAACAGGGGAACACATCCGGCAGAGAGAGAGAGAGAGAGAGAGAGAGAGAGAGAGAGATCGTAAGAGAACAACAGTGAAATACAAGAGAAAGAATAAAAAAAAGAGCACAATTGGGAAAAATAGACAAAGAGAGAGGGGAAAGAAAATAATGAGAAAGACAAAGAAACAACAAAGTAAGACCATGTAGATGGAGAGAGAGAGAGAGACAGAGAGAGAGAGAGAGAGACAGACAGAGTAATAAAGAAAAATAGAGATGGGGAGAACTCGAAGACATGGGAGAGATACAGAGAGAACGAGAGCGACATGAGATGAAACTGAGAAATTGAGAAAAACAGACCAAGATTCAAGAAAGAAAAGAGAAACAGAAAAATAGCAAGAAGGAAAGAAAAACAGAGAGAGGCATAGTAGAGAGTGCAACAGAAAAAAGAGAAAAAGATGGAAGAGACAGATATGGAGAAGAGAATGGAGAAAGACAGGATAAAGAAAACATGAAGGAAAGAACGAAGGAAAGAAAGAGTGATCGAGTGAAAGTGTTGGAGAGGTACAGAGGGATAATTCGGGCTACATTGCAGTGTGGGGCGCGACTCGGCGGAGGTGACCGGATGAGAAAGGGTACGGTGTGGGGCGCGACTCGGCGGAGGTGACCGGATGAGAAAGGGTACGGTGTGGGGCGCGACTCGGCGGAGGTGACCGGATGAGCATCGGTACGGTGTGGGGCGCGACTCGGCGGAGGTGACCGGATGAGAATCGGTACGGTGTGGGGCGCGACTCGGCGGAGGTGACCGGATGAGAATCGGTACGGTGTGGGGCGCGACTCGGCGGAGGTGACCGGATGAGAATCGGTACGGTGTGGGGCGCGACTCGGCGGAGGTGACCGGATGAGAATCGGTACGGTGTGGGGCGCGACTCGGCGGAGGTGACCGGATGAGCATCGGTAAGGTGTGGGGCGCGACTCGGCGGAGGTGACCGGATGAGCATCGGTACGGTGTGGGGCGCGACTCGGCGGAGGTGACCGGATGAGAAAGGGTACGGTGTGGGGCGCGACTCGGCGGAGGTGACCGGATGAGAATCGGTACGGTGTGGGGCGCGACTCGGCGGAGGTGACCGGATGAGCATCGGTACGGTGTGGGGCGCGACTCGGCGGAGGTGACCGGATGAGCATCGGTACGGTGTGGGGCGCGACTCGGCGGAGGTGACCGGATGAGCATCGGTACGGTGTGGGGCGCGACTCGGCGGAGGTGACCGGATGAGCATCGGTACGGTGTGGGGCGCGACTCGGCGGAGGTGACCGGATGAGCATCGGTACGGTGTGGGGCGCGACTCGGCGGAGGTGACCGGATGAGAATCGGTACGGTGTGGGGCGCGACTCGGCGGAGGTGACCGGATGAGAATCGGTACGGTGTGGGGCGCGACTCGGCGGAGGTGACCGGATGAGAATCGGTACGGTGTGGGGAGCGACTCGGCAGAGGTGACCGGATGAGCATCGGTATGGTGTGGGGCGCGACTCGGCGGAGGTGACCGGATGAGAAAGGGTACGGTGTGGAGCGCGACTCGGCGGAGGTGACCGGATGAGAATCGGTACGGTGTGGGGCGCGACTCGGCAGAGGTGACCGGATGAGCATCGGTACGGTGTGGGGCGCGACTTGGCGGAGGTGACCGGATGAGAAAGGGTACGGTGTGGAGCGCGACTCGGCGGAGGTGACCGGATGAGAATCGGTACGGTGTGGGGCGCGACTCGGCGGAGGTGACCGGATGAGAATCGGTACGGTGTGGGGCGCGACTCGGCGGAGGTGACCGGATGAGCATCGGTACGGTGTGGGGCGCGACTCGGCGGAGGTGACCGGATGAGAAAGGGTACGGTGTGGGGCGCGACTCGGCGGAGGTGACCGGATGAGCGTCACTGCTCTGTGCGGTGCGACTGCAGGACAGAGGGAGATCTGGGGCAGTTATTTGTTTAGAATAATTCAGGAGGGAGAGTGAAACCCTGAGCAGTGTGAGGGACGCGAGTGTAACGACGTTCTGTGGATTATTCACCTCGGCTCTCTCAACACTCAGGAGTGTCCTGGCACCAGAGGTGGAAAGAGTAATAAAATTTTGTACTCAAGTACAAGTACTGTTACTTCAGTGAAATTCTACTTAAGTACAAGTAAAGTTACCATTATAAAAATCTACTCAAATAAAAGTAAAAAGTAGCTCATTAAAAAATTTACTCAGAGTAAAAGTTACTTTATTTAACAGCGGGGGTGGGAAGAGGCATTCTGTAGTTCAAAAAGATGAGCAGATATAAATCTCAAACTAGTTGTTTTTAACTGAAGGAACACCTTTGCATAATAAAACTGTTGTCTTTCTTGTACTTGAAAATCAAAGTGGTCACTTAAATATGGTGTTACGTCCCAGTCTAGGGCCATACAACAAAAGAATGGTTCAGGGTTCTATTTTAAACTGTATGGAAATGGTGGTATATGGCAGAAAGAACTAGATCCAATCATTAACTGATGAAATAATGAGGTTTGTATATACACATACACACACACACACACACACACCAGGAGGAGGATCAGATTCAGGTTGGACCCAGGCCAAAATAATAAACAAAATGGTATTTATATGTAGTAGGTAGATTACCTGCAAAAAGAAACAACAAAAACACACACACAAACAAAAATACAGGTACCTTCCCGGACTCCCTAAACCAAAAACAATGAAATTATCTACAAATATATACAAAGACCAACCAAACCAAAGGGACAAAGCAATAATCAAAGTCAATTGGAGGCAAAAAGTCAAAACCAGAATACACAACCAAATATCAAAACGCCAAAATCACAACCTCTTTCATCTTTCCCGCGTCTCTCTCCGGTTTATACTGTATATGGTCGCGCTAGTTGATGACGTCACTCTCAGGGCGGAAGCGACCGTGTGGAAGGTCAGGAAGATGCCGATGTCAGAAAACCTGGAGTGGAGTCTGGAGCGGCGCGCGACCAGGACATGATACACACACGCGGCGCAACGGAGCATTTATACAAAGCATAACATTTTCATTATTTTAGCATTTTCATTCATTATTTTTTACTCAGTAGCGAATATGATTTAAAATGTAGCGAATTACAATACTTCAAACAAAACATACTTAAGTAGAAGTAAAATTACAGATTTTTAAAACTACTTTAAAAAGTAGAAATACACAAAAAAGCAACTCAATTACAGTAACGCGAGTAAATGTAATTCGTTACTTTCCACCTCTGCCTGGCACTAATGCATACACACACACACACACACACACACACACACACACACACGCAGATCACAAACAAGGCAGAGGGCCTTAAAAACGCATCACCACATCCAAAAGCTGGAACAGTCAATCGCTCTCAGAGCAGAATCAGCCGGGGCATCACAAAAGTCAATATTTAATTTTCCTCAGGCGTAAGCAGAGTTAAAATAAAAATGCAACCAAAATAACAAAACCAGAAAGCCTCAATCTATTCAGAGTGCACGGCCTGCGTGTGTGTGCGCGTGCGTGTGTGTATAATCAAACCAGTAAGCTGGTTAACTTTAAAACAAATCTAAAAGGTCTAAAAAAAAAAAAAAAAAAAAAAAAAACCCATGACATTAACTGAGAACAGAACGAGTAAGTGTGTTTAGGGTGCAGGAACATCTCGCGCTCGTTTCTGATTGGACACGGAGCGCCACTACGAGCGCTGTAGCCAATCAGGTCAGGTTCAGTAACTGTACAAATGTACACGTTTACACTTTGAGTTAGGATTTCGGTTTGCGTTTTTTGGATTTTCCTGATTGTTGTTTCTGATTCAGTTGTCTTGTTTCGCGTTTGTTTTTATTTTGCCGTCATGTTTATGTGATTGTGTTTTCGCTTTTGCTGTCCTGTTCTCACTTTCGTTCTTCTGTTTTGTTTTTGCGTCATCACTACTTTTATTGTCGTGTTCTGACTTTTGTTCTCGTCTTTTCACTTTTTTTCCTGTTTACGGTCGCGTCTTCGTGTTTGTTCTCCCGCTTCTGCCGTTATGTTTTCACAACGGTTGTGTCTCGACTTGATCGTCATGTTTCCGCTTTTGATGGTGTTTTTTGCTTTCGTTGTTTCTTCTGTTTATTGCTTTTGATAAATTTCCAAATCATACTGTCGTTTTCTTTTGCATTTTCAAATCGTATCATTTGCTTTCTTCCGTTTATTGCTTTTGATACATTTTCAATCGTATCTTCGTTTTTTTTTCCCTTTCAATGCTGCGTTTTCAATTGTTTTGTCTTTTTTCCTTCCGTTGCTGCGTTATTAATTGTATCCGTTCTGCTTTTTGCTTTCGTTGTTGCGTTTTCAATCATGTTGTCGTGTTTCTTTGCTTCTCCTGTTGTGTTTCTGGTATATTCTGATCCACTATAGAGCCGAAGCATCTTGTGCCGTTGCGCACGTGGTGTCCAGCACACGACACCGATGCTCGGTAGTTCAGTAGTTCGGTGCTCGATAACCGGAAGTGTCTTGTCCCAGAAATGAAGGAAAGTCTTCAATCGAGAACGCTGCGTTGTTCTTAAACATGTCTGATTGTTAGAGTAGAGATAGTCATCATCCATGTGTGTATGAAAGAGCAAAGCTAATGTGTAAACCCTTAATTTGTGACACTGCTTTTTGAATCTTTAATAAAAAATAGACAGGCTGGGGATTTATAGACATCATAAAAGAAAAACAAGTTGGGTTTGATCAATCAACATCCAGGGTTAGACATGGAACCAGATTCGCCTCGGCTCACACGGCTGTGTAAAGAGTGACAACATGTGGGATCATGGGTAATTTGCTAAGCCAAGCTGTGCTGTCTGTTGGAATAGTGCTACTAGAGAATAAGCCTCAGAGGTCAAACACATTCTCTCTCTCTCTCACACACACACACACACAGAGAGACACACAGTGTCCCACTATCCTGTGGTTTATCAGATGCTGGGGATGAAAGGCTCTGCAGGGCGGCGGGCGGGTGCATCGTGTCTCCCTCTTTGTAGGTGACATGTGTTCTCGTCGTCGGGGATCAGTGAGCCGATCGTGCCTCGGAGAGAACGCCGCGGAAAAACGGGATCTTTAAGTACTTGCGTGTTCTGATTCACAAAAGGCGTCCTTACTGAGGGAGAGCGATGTAGAGAGGAACACAAAGAACACGAGACAAAAAAAAAAAAAAAAAAAGGGAAATCAGAACGGTGCAGCCGCCAGACAAAGAGGAGGCTGAGCGCTGAGAACAGTCACCAACGAGATAAAGAGAGGGGAAGCAAGAAGGGAGGAGGGAGGACTGATGTGAAGAGGTATACATATCCATTCAGGAATGAAACTAAGGCGAGCAAAACTATGCAAAAGAGGCACATGAAGGAGGATCAGTGGCTTCCAATCCCACACACACACACACACACACACACACACACACACACACACACACACACACACACACACACCACCCCCTCCTCCTCTTCTTCTTTTGACTGACACAGACAGACTGACTTTTCCAGGCACCGTATTAATCTGCACAGGTACTCGTATGAAATCCAGACGGGTGCAGGGAGGGTGAGCGTGGGGGTCCCGGACACGGGGAGCACAGCCAGGATGAAATGTGTGTGTGTGTGTGTGTGGGGGTGGGGGGGGGGGGGGGTGTAGAAACTGGAGAACTGAAGGAAAAGGCATGCGGTGGGGTGGGAGGGGGGGTTAAATGAAAGAAAGAAATGAAGAAAAAGAAAGTAAAAGGCGTCTACGATCAAAGATGGCTCTCCCGCAGCGGGGACACAGCGAGAGAACCCGAGCCTCCCTGAATAGATTGATTTCTCCACGGAGGATCTCCGAGTCAGGAGAAGAGCGCCGAGTGAAAATCGTTCAGCGAATCCGGCGGCGGTGACTCGGGCGCTAATTAAATGTGCTGCGTTGTACTCTGGTGGAGTTTTAATCGCTGCATTAGTTCATTTCATCCTGCTACAGATGCAGAACATCTGGTAATATGTGCAGGATTTTGGAACGTCGGAACGGGATTCTGAGGATACGTTGAAGATACTTATGTCTGTGATGGATGTCTTGTCATGTACGGGACGTCCGTGTCTCTCTCTTCGTGTCTGCTATTTCTCAATCGTTTCAACTTGTCTGTCTAATTCGTTTGCTTAAAGATGTGGACTCGGTTCAATGTTTCAGTTGCCTGGGGATCAAAATAATGTGTGTGTGTGTGTGGCAACATCGTTATCTTCCTCCATGTCAAAACGGGAAATCTTCTATTAGGATTTTACACATACAGTGGAACCTCGGATTGCGAGTAACGCGGTTTTGCGAGTGTTCCGCAAGACGAGCAAAGATTTTTAATACATTTTGAGAAAACGAGCGTTGTCTTGGTTTACGAGCTCCGAGTATCATGTATCACGCATGCACTTCTTGTTTTGACGCCGATCACCACGTGATCACAACTGAACCAACGTTTTTCTCTCTCTTGCGCTGCGGAATTGTGGGTAATCGTCTCCCCTGCTGGGTCTTGGTGCTCGTCTCTTACTGGTAGAATCAACATCCGTGCACTGTTTACTATAACACTGTTAACACCGTGTGTGTAAAACATTTTATTTTGTGTTTGAAAGCGCGTGTGTACTGCGCACGCGTACTGTTTCTTATAGCACACGTGTGCACGCGTGTAAAGCAAAAGAAAGTCTCATTAGAAAGTCTCATTAAAAATCTATTTCCTCCCTCTCGGTCATGTGTGCGCGCGTAATTTGATGCACAAACACACCCTAAAGGCGAGTGTGTGTGTGTGTGTGTGTGTGTGTGTGTGTGTGTGTGTGTGTGTGTGTGTGTGTGAGAACTGGCACAGTGTCAAATTACGTGTGCGCACAACGCACACACTCCGCAGCGAAGAAAGAGAAAAAATAAAAAATAAATAAAAATAATAAAACACAGCGCCTGCGCACATAAAGGGAAACACTTATCTGTCAGGATTTATTTTTAAGGTAAAGTGCAGGTTAATTTGTTTTATTTTTACTTCATATTTTGTGTTATTTTTATGTATCATTTTTTTGGGGCTGTAGAACGAATAATTGGAGTTTACATTATTTCTTATGGGAAAATGTGCTTTGATTTATGAGTGTTTTGAAATATAAGCCCGCTTCCGGAACGAATTAGGCTCGTAATCCGAGGTTCCACTGTATCTGTATTCCAGGGTTATCTGTAAATGCTAATTAATACACCGGGTAAAAATACTACTGCCGAGCAGGTCTCGACTCAGCTGATTTAAGCTGTAATAATTAATCATATATACTAAATTAAACACAGAGTAAGTCAACAAAGAATAAAAAAGCTCTCTCTCGCCTGTCTGGACCATTCCTGAAATCATCAACTAACCTGGATCATCCTTCCTACACTTGCATCTGCTTATTCTGAGATCTAATAATAATATAAGAGCACTGTGATGATGATGATGATGTGCATCAGCCAGTATTAACATGAATACACTCTCAGAACGGTGCGACTGAAAAGACTAGGCTGCGAGACGGAGAGTGAGAGAGATGCCGGATAAAGGATGGACGGTTTTCTCTCAGGGTGTAATAAAGTTCTCCACAAGTCAATCGCTCCACTTAGCCCAGCGGCATGGTGTTCATGGTCTGCTCGGGATGGAGAGAGAGGAGCTCTGACCTTGACTCCCATACAGATGATGCTTTGATGTAAACAGATAGACTGGACTGATGTCCTCCTGTGGAAGCTCTGTCTCATCACCGCCCTAAGACATTCTCTCACACACATCCATTCATACAGCTGCTCTCAATACACTTGGGTACAAACAGATATTTGTTAAAGCGTGCACACACACACACACACACACACACACACACCAGCTCAAAGCTAAGTATGGCCTTTAGCCAAAACAAACATGCTCTACGCAGACGCTGCACGGTCGGCAAACAAAGCTGCTTCATCAGTGATTACCGAGGGGGAGTTTGGAGTGAGCTTACTGTTCCACATTAGCCTAGTCGTTTAAAAAAAAAATACAAACATGCTCGAATAAGCCGTACACAAAAGCAAGGGTTTAATCTCCTTTGTAAATACGCTTCAAATAACGCTTGCCCGACTCCATAAAAACAGTCGCTTCCTCCGCGTGAGCGTTATTAGAAACTCGGAATAAACAAAGTGTGAAAAAAAAAAAAAATGCATGCATGGACCAGCACGGTTCTTTAAGCAGAAAAAGAGAGGAAGAGTAAAGGCTAGAACCCGTGATGTACACCGGAGCACGCTTTGCATCCTGCGCTGCCCTGATTGTCCTATTAGGGAAATAAGTGTTTGAGAGAGGCATCTGCGAAGTGCTCCCTGGAGGGCAGCTATCATGAGCTACAGTGCGCTGGCACAGAGAAGAAAACAGTGTCTCAACACTACACACACACCACCAGAGCCTACACTATTCAGGCCCATTAGATTCAGTCGAGCCCTCGCGCTTTCTGCTCTTATCGGCACTGAGCTGCTGTGCGGCGTGTTACGTTTAATTTCAGGGATACGCTGTTATTCCACCGCCACGGTGATAATGTATTACTTTGTAAAAGCTCTGAGGTGAAATAAAACACGCATGTCACTTTCACACTATAATGTAAGACAGCAGCGCAGACGGCTACACGGTCCTATGTTTGATGAGCCTTGATGATTCGCGCCGACGCGGATCGTTGTAGCTCCTGTTCCGAACGGAGCACCGTGAATTATTTAACTGAAACACAGTTGGAAGCTGGAGATTTGGGAAGAGTGTTTCTTTTGTTTGTTTTTTTTTTCCTCCCTTAAAGCCGAACAGGTCTTCCGTCTAGGCTGAAAGGAATGTGCTGAAGCCCTATTCGTACTGGATTAGTTGTACATGCGGAGGTGAGGTAATGCAGTTAGTACTGGAGTACCTCTAAGGGGTTTAGTCTGGTCTGAATCCGTGGAGTCGGGATTTTTATACTTTAAGGACTTGCTTGGGAAAGATGACCTTCTATAACACGAGCTGCAGAAATAGCCCCAGGTAATATACAGTATACACGTATGGTATATTCACAGAGCGTTGACCTGCTGGTTATTATTATTATTATTGATTATTATTATTATATCAAGTATATAAAGCACTGTTATTACAGTAAATGTTAAACTCATGTGACCTTGGGATAACCAATGGCAACTGGATGAGCTGGGAACGCTTTGATTATCGCTAATAAGATATCAAGCAAAAAGGTGTACAGTATATACTGTAGTACAACGTCTGGTCAAATCATTGCCTTTTTTTCCTTCACTCCACACTCATGTAGACCAGGATTGGTATCGCTTATCACTCAGCAAGCTAAAACCCTACAAGACAATCTGGAAAGCATGCGCGATCCCTGGCTGTCCCGAAGGCCAGACAGATCGTTTCAGCTAAGCGGCCATAAAGCAGTCGGACTACGCTTCGGGGGAAATGTGAAGCAGCATATGGCTCGGGGGTTTTCTGGCTTGCTCGGAGGTGAATTTATCCGTTTTACCTTGAGATGTCTGCGTGAAGATTTAAGGAAGCATGTGTTCTGATTGAGGTGGGAGGATTGCTTGTGAGAGGAAATAGATAAGCAGCATAAATACAGTATGTCAACTCTAAAATATAGAGGGTTAATCAAAATGATCATATGTATCTAATAAGAATCAAATCGGGCTGCTGCTAATATGATAAGGTCACGATAGCGAGAATACAAACATACATCTTACAGATATAGATATACCCACTGGTGCACATCCATAAAGCGAGAGAGACCATCACATGACCTACCTGGGGGAGATGATATTTGAGTTTCGGACCATGTGGAGCGTCCATCAGTGACATACTCATCAAAGTGGTGAACGTATTAGGTGTATATCAGTGGTGTTGGCTGGGAATTTCGAGCATCATGTAATATCTTACTGGTCACGAGAAACACAAGCACCTTGTAGGTGGTACAGGTAGAGAATAAATCTCCTGGTTTTACATGGATGATTCCATAAATGTATGAATAGATGCAGTGGACAGAAGACTGAATAAACATTAGAGGATGATGAGAAGATAGCAGCATCATGAGTAAACCATGGGTAGAAAAAGTGCAAGTACATAAATGCAAGTAAAATCAAGATGCTCCAAAGAACAAGACGATTCGACAAACGCTAAACAGAATCCAATCAAAAAGTCCAGAAATACATCTTCGTGTAGACTTTGGGGTCTGCTGTGAGATGAAAATCTGTCTACTGTAATCATCTGTATTGGTGGCTTAGCGGTTAGCACCGTCGCCTCGCATCTCCAGGATCGGGATCCGATTCCAGCATCGGGTCCGTGTACATGGAGTTTGCATCTTCTCCCGAGTTTCCTCCAGGTACTCCGGTTTCCTTCAACAGATTAGGTTAATTGTCATCCCCAAACTGCCCATAGTGTGTGAATGTTGACCGGCACTCCCACCACGGTCATACTGTACAAATGGGAATAAATGAGAGGTCTCAGAGGATAATGGAGTCTGGTTCCTCTCAGGGTTTCTTCTTATCACCATCTCAGGGAGTTTTTCCTCGTCACCGTCGCCCTCGGCTTGCTCATCAGGGACAGTCTTATTTTTGATTCATACACGTTCACATTTCATACAAACGTAAATAATTCTTTTGATTGTGTAAAGCTGCTTCGCGACAACGTCAATTGTTAAAAGCGCTATACAAATAAAATTGAATCGAATTGAAAAAATCCAATGGTAATCACCACTGGCCTCCATTGTCTCCATTTGGACTGCAGAGGTTTTTAGATGGATGGAATTAACTGCATAACATCAAAAAGCTCAAAGTATTCTGTATCTTTCATGAGTTCCTGGACAGGTTGGTTGAGGAGCTGCTTCACAAAACCATTGGCAATGGTTCAAAGCATGACACACTCATACCATCAACATACTCTATGTTTGTGTGACCACAGCCCTGATCCCTCGAGACCTCTGAAGGTGCACCGGATCATTAGCAGATCCTCAAACCACTGCAAGTTGCGAGATGGGTCTTCCATAGAGCAGGCATGCCAGTCCAGCACATGCCACAGATGCCCAGGTCAAGGGAAACCAGAGGCCAACAACCTGAACCCTGGCGTGCCAAGCCTCACACATGAGGAGCTGTGACAATTCAATTACTTCGACACCAAACCCCCTTCTGCGCCACACCAGCCCCTCCATGTGATCAGAACAGGCAGGCCAGCCCACATCCCAGGTGCCCACACTCCCACCAACAGCCCACTGGTCCAATGTTATATGGGGTTAATGTTAGGTCTGACCCTAAAGCTAAGCCACTCCACACCTATATACAGATCTAACACTCTAGAACTCTGACTTTAATACCCAAGAGAGCAGGATACTGATGTACGCATGCCTGTCGTGCATAAATAAGAGCCCAAACGAGTGGTTTTATTACCATTTTAATAGCCAAATGTAACAATATGGTGATTTTTATGTATTTCTATCATTAAATAGACATTTGGTTCTCAGAAAGACCAAATGTCCCCTTTATAACCTAGCACACATGTCCATGAAAGTCTTTGAACTGACAGAACTAGGCTCCGCTGGCTAATGTCTGAGCACAGAAAGAAAGAGAGCAATAAAAAAAATAATAATAATAATAAAATAAAATAAAAAACATCAGGGAAACATAAGCTAGCCATGTGCCTGGTGCCTGCTCCGTGGATCGCATGTCGCCGAGTTGCACTAACATTCGAGTCGTTGCTGTCAAAACAACAACAGTATTAATGTCAACACAGAACAGTGAAACTACAGGGGTTCTCGCTGGGCGGTTATCCTCTTACCCTGATACAACAGGCTTCTTTTAGCTCGGCAACATCTGTCTCCGTCTTCAGGGAGGAAAAGCCAAGGGGCCACGGTGAGACATGAAACACCTGAGAGTAGGTAAAGTCATTTTCCTTTTTGATACATTTCCCTCTCGATCGAGGCTCGGGATCTGTCAGTGTAGTTGTCTCGTACCGAGACCTGATTAATGTGAGGTCACGGCAGGCTCCCGCCTTTTCCAGAGGACTGCCGTATCACGTCGAGAGAAGGAAAACGATACTCGAGTTACAAATCGGAGGAAACGTACAAAAGCCACCTCGAGGGCTTGTTAACATGACCGCGCTGAGAGATTTATTTAGCTGTATTTAAATCAAGAATAACATTAATAAAAAAGAAGGATGATATAAAGCAGGGGAAGGCCAGATATTACTGAGTTCAGCAGGGTCTACTGCACTCTCACACCGTACGGTGCAATGGCTAATACGTATTCCAGCACTGCTCTGGGAAAACACTAATCTAATACTAATCCTGGAATATTTTAACTAAACTTATAAACTGCTTTCATATGTAAATCTCAGGACATTATCTGTACAATAAAAGTTTAATATAATACACCTGCCTGTTTTCATATCCAGACTTAAATTTGATGTTTGCATGGCCTAAACCAGAGGGATTTTTTATGTGAATTCAACTATTCTACAGTACGTACGTATCGGCTTACTGTATTTTCTGTATACCGTACCAGGACTGTTGCTGATCGTCCTGAGATTGCAACCATGCCTGTGATTATTTGGTTTAATGCGCACAGTTAGAAGCCTTTAACAGGATAATGTGAAAGTAGGAAACAGGACGAGACAAGGTTGAAGATTAATACGGAATGTGTGTCTTATAAATGTGCCGGGGAAGGTTACGGAATTATTTCTGCAGCGATTATTATTAAGAATTTCTCAAGCCCATGAGGAAGGCAGACTGGGTGTGTAGATACGATCTGTTCATGTGCTTATGTTTAACCCCTTTCCAGTTAATAGCCTCAAAATCACTCAAGCCTGAAGAAAAAAAAAAAACATCAAGGAGTTCGTCTATTCGCAGATTTTTTTTATAGTGCACAGTGAAATAAATCCTGTATGTTTTCTTATTAAAGCCAAGCCAAAGGCCCTGTCAAAAGCATTATGATTGGGTTACATTACATCTGATATTGTACGAAAAAAGCTGGTGAGAAAATGAACATGACAAACGCTAGCAAAAACCTCAACTTTTCACTCTGATGATAAAAATTACAAACACATAATGCAATTTTGAAACGTTGATTTCATTTATAAGCGGGGGAGGGGGGGGTCGAAACCAGTCTGGTCCTATGTGAAAAAGTAATTGCTCCCTAAACCTAATAACAGATCGCGGCAACAACTGCGATCATTGCGATATCCGGCAATGAGTCACATCACTGTGGAGGAATTTTGGCCCGCTCTTCTATGCGGAATTGTTTTAACTCGGCCACATTGGAGGGTCTGTTTACGGATCTCAATCGGTTTTAAGTCCGAACTTTGACTAGACCACTCCAAAATAAAATTTAGCCATTCAGAGGTGGTCTTGTTGGTGTGTTTCAGATCATTGACCTGCTGCATAACATAACCCAAGTGCGCTTGAGGTCATGAACGGATGGCCGACATTCTCCTTCAGGATCTAATGATGGAGCGCAGAATTCACGATTGCATCAATTATGGCCCCAAACCATCTCATTACCACCACGTTTGACGGTTTTATATATGTTTACACTTTTGTCTCATCAGTCCACAGAAAATTTGCTCAAAAGGGGATAATCAAGATATTTTTTTTTTCACGAGGCTTTGTGTTCTTTTAGGTGATCAGCGGCTTTCGCTTAAGAACTCTCCCATGGATACCGTTTTTGCCCAGTCTCGTTCTTGTTGTTGAATGATGAACACTGACGACAGTTAATACTTAACTAAGGCAAGTGAGGCTTGCAGTTCAGTAGATGTTGCTCTGGCTTCTTTTATGAGCTCCTGTATGAGGCGTCGCTGTGCTCTTGGAGTAATTTTGGTAGGCCGGCCGCTCCTGGGAAGGTTTACTGTACCACTGTTCCAAGTTTTCTTCATTTGTGGATAATGGCTCTCACCGTGGTTCACTGGAGTTTCCAAAGCCTTGGAAATGGCGTTGTAACCCTGTCCAAACTGATACATGTCAATTACTTTCTTTTCTGTTCTTGAATTACGTTAGATCGTGGCATGATGTGTTGCTTTTTGAGACCTTTTAGCGTGCTTCACTTCGTCAGACAGGTTCTATTTAAGTGATTTCTTAATTGGACAAGTCTGGTAGTAATCAGGTCTGCATGTGGCAAGTAGAATTTAACTTCGCTTTCCAAAAAGTGTAGCTTATCACCCTCTCTTCATTTATAATTACGTTTTCACATAGGGCCAGGTAGGTTTGGACAGCGTTTTTTCCTTGATAAAAGAAATGATTATATAACAAACTGCATTTTATGTTTACTTGAGTTATCTTCGTGTAATACTAAAATGTATCTGATTATCCGAATCATTTAAGTGTGAAGAAAGTGCAAAAAAAATAAAATAAAAAAATCGGGAAGGGAGCAAATACTTCTTCAGAGCACCGTATATTAAACGAGCACTGACGACAGCTTTCCTCCCTCAAGCGAAGTGTGTGTGTGATACAGCAGATAAAGCCATAGCTTTAACAACTTATACGTTAATGCACTGAAGTGGCTCTAACCACAAAAATTTTAATGGGTTTCAGGAAAAACTGGGACACAGAGCGAGAGATTCACAGAGTGTGAGTAGAAATCTTTTTGAAATGTCTCCGCTCGTCTGTTGAGTTTGGCTTGAGAAGGCTAGCTCTGCGTTTGCCCAGAAGCCTGGCTACTCTCCGTGTGTTTCCATTTCTTTCACCTTATCGGCCACCTGCCTTCAGCTACGGAGCTTTACTGACCCCTCCCTTCTCGTTCCTTTACTTCTCTCCACCTGAGTCCTTGTCATCTTGAGCACGCCACTGAGCCAAGGCAAACTGCTTTGAGAGCGGTGAGAGAGAGAGGGGGATATATATATATATATATATATATATATATATATATACACACACACACACACACACACACACACATACACTGTATGCGTCAGATAAAGGTGTGTGTGAGTGCATGCTGGTCGTGCATAAATAAGAGTCGAAATGAATTCTTGGACATGACCAGCGCTCGCCTTGATTGCACGCCACTTATAATAAAGTTTTCGTCTGCGCTTACGACATGCGGCAAAAATCCACCCAATGACCCCGCCGCCATCCAGTGCAGGTTTTCACCACACAGCCAAATGTGCGCGCTCTTAATCGAAATGTGCTGAAAATGCAAGAAAATGAGCTGCACTGAGGAAAAAAAACAAACATGAATCTCAAATCGAGTTCATCTCAAGAAAGAACCTTTTGTTGTTCAAATTTAGTAGTCGTGGGTGTATAATAGCGTATATAATGGTACATAATGGAAGTTAGGTTGAGGTTGGAGTTGGTGGGTTTTGTTCCTTTGACTCAGACCCTGGCGTATACGGTACAAGGCTAGAGATGTGAGCGATGTGATGGAAGACCGGTGCACAAGAGTAGGGGACTGGGTTGGTGCCAGGACGTCGTGTGCGAGAGGCTGAAGTCGGCGGCGATGATTTATCGGTGTATGGGAGCCGTCGGCGGGATGTTCTTTTCCAGGGCAGAATTCCCCAGCTCTCACTCCAGCACTCCACCACTGATGAGACGTATGGATCCACATACTGAAATTCTGTTTGAGCATTTGGGATCTCTGTCCGAGAAATCCATTTCTCATTTCCGCTCCTTTTCCCTTCCTGTTCTACTTCATACATAAAGAATTGGCTGGACCATCAGTCTTTCCATTTCAGTTTGTCTGCCCTCTCCGCCGTACAGAGCCAACAGGCCTATGAATGTAAGATTGTTCTCCGGTTCCTGATGAAGTTGGTGCAATTGGTGGGCAGAGGTTCACGAAATTGGCTGATGTTACTACCCAACGTAATTCCACATGTGCTCTGTGGGTTTAAAGGTTAGGAGAAAAGAGGAGAAAGAGCACAGAGAGCTGGAGCGGTTGTGGCAGTGCTGGAAACTATCATGGCTGACATGCCACCTACTGTAGCGCAATGTCAACATTATCAACATTTCAACAATGCAAACCTACTGTAGTGTTCTACTGACTTACCCGTCTATTTTAAGGACATTAAATGGCATGTGATGTGATGTCACTTAAACTGTGGCAAAAAAAAATTAAAATGCTCTTGATTTTCTGCCTTCAAACTTATCAGACCTGGACCAAGTCATGTGCATTACTGATACTAACCATTTTAATCCATCAGGCTAGGTTAGTTAGTTGGCTGATTCTAGTTAAGACACTTTTTCTTCTGTGACAGCAGCCTAATTTTCTTCCTAATATTAAGTCTTTTAATGGTCACCTGATTAAAAACCCACATTAGGTAAAATCCAGATCCTCATTAGGTTATAACCTCATATTCACGATGCTGAAAACTAATCAAGAACTTGCAGCTAAATTTCACGTTTCAGAAAACGTTGCATCTTTGCACCATCTGTACGAGGGCGTATAAACTCCAGCTAATCCTTACAAACCAACCTCCGAGTGAATGTTTATACACAAAATTAGCCTGCGAGTAATTCTGAAAATCAAGAGAGGAAATAAACTTCAGAGAGGTCGTTGACTTGACAGACGAGTCTCAGCATGGACAGCTGTTCAACCAGGCTGCGACGGCGAGCGAGGCTCTGACCCAAAATGCATCGAGCAGCTGTGTAACTGAGATCTGATCCGATGCTGAGAATGTAGCAAATGTTAGATGATGGGGAGCGAGTGAGCGAGCGAGCGAGAGAGGGATGATTAAGATGTCTAGAAGTATTATACTAGTGTACTCGGTTAGGCCGATTAACCTGGACAAAGGCAGAGATAAAAGCTGCATCGTATAGTCGTTAAATTCGGTGGTTGGCCCGAAATTCAGCCTGCTCTAGACACTGAAATCATACCCGAGCGACTATAGCAATGCTACATTATAAACCACACTTTCCAGTGAGTGACCTAAGGGGAGATCCGACACCAAGACAGAGTGGAGTGGGTTTTTCTCTATTCTCGGAGTCGGAATAATGGTATACACAGGCCTTATAAAACAGCCTTAACCTGAGATAACATCTGTATAAACGGGCTTAATAACAAGGTAAAGCTTCGTGAAGCGGCTAATGAATTCTTTCATATAATTAAGTTTTTCTTGGAAATACTAAAAGTGAATACAGATCCAACAGTGTGTAAGATGGTAAGTAAGAAATCAGTGTTAGGTTGGTTGGATCCAGCCAGACACAAAAGCATTACTGCAATAAACAACCATTCAGACACATTATGATGTCACCACATCAGAAATCAGAAAGCTGAAGGGGTTGACATCGGAGACTCATTCAGGAAATGATGAAACATCTCGTTACAGAAAAACTCACCACATCAATTACACAGACTATTGCTCGATTAATGTAAAATCCGCTCTTTAGTCATTGGTAGACATTGATCTGGGCCTTCAGGCTGCTTGTGCAAGCAAAAAAAAATATCAGCTTTGCATTTTTCCCCGTTTTTTTATTTTTATCTCCCTGTTCTTTTACGACAATTGGCATTCAGTAAGTTGCATCAACTTCTGGTCTGGATTCCCTCATCTTGCTGCCAAATTGAATCCTTTTTTCATCAGATACAGTAAGTCCCCTACATATGAACATTTGAGTTACGAACTTTCAAAGATACAAACATGCGTCCGCGAATGTTTAATCGCGGAAGTTACAAGTCACATGTTCGGTGTACATTGTCACGTGGGTGCTGCGTGCATCCTCTCATAGTGCAGTACAAGCCCAGGGTGTTTGGAGGCAATCGTAAAAAAAAAAATTTCATAAATAAATAAAACATTAGCGACGAAGCTGGAACTGCTAAGAAGCGCCAAATCAATAAAGATGGAGACAAAATTGTAAATCATTGAAAGACGGGAGCGAGGTGCATGTTCTTTTAACGTGAATCCTTCGATTCTAAAAAAAACAAGGACAAGATCATGTAACATGTTAGTTTTATACTACGTATAGCCGATTTTGTACCTAGACAATGTTTGTTTGACTTACAAACAAATTGGACTTACGAACGAGCAGTCAGAATGGAACTTGTTCGTATCGAGGGGACTTACTGTACTTTCTTTCTTGTCCTATTTTCTAAAATACTCTTCAGTGTGCACAACCTTTCCAAATTCTCATTGCCCCTCCTAAACTTCAAGGTTAGAATTAGATACCCCTCTAGCTTGTTCCTCAGCTCTGCTGTTCTCCAAGGACGTGGCTCATTTAAAAAGACACTAAAACAGCGTTTTTGGAGGAGGAGTGAAAAACAAGCTGTTAAGAAATTAATTATCTGAGGGGGGAAACACACACTTTGGGGGAGCTCAGAGATTCTGTGTTAACCCGTTAAAGAAATGGTAGTAAAGACAGGACATGTTTTAAATCTAGTCATTACAGAGCAATGCGCAACAACAACGCATCAGAACAAGCTGCTTAATATAAACCCGTCATCTGAATCACAACCAGCCGCTATTACAGAAAATTCATCAACACCTTTTGACAGCGCTGCGGTAAAAACACTTGATGATAACCCGCTGCCTTTACAACCGCCTCAAAATTTTTCCTATCCTCTGGGCAGCTTCTGGATCCTCTTAGACGTAATAATCACAACGATGCTGAAACGGGATTGCTTTGGCCAATCCTTGTCTTTTCTTTTTGACATATCTGTTGCAAATCTGCCAGATGTTGTCCACTTCCCTTTCCAAATCTGGGCAGGAGACTTAAGAGTTCCTTATGTTTTAGATTGTTGTCTTGTCGGCGGAGACATTACTGTTTAATTTATAACTATTTGGAACCTTTTTCTGTAGCTAATTTGCAGGGACGGCGGTACGTCGGATTTTAGCACATGTTTGTGTACCGAGTGAGGGCGTTTCCATGCCGGGATGAAAGGTTTAACACTCGGACACAAAGAGCTCGTTCGGAGCGGCAGGTGAGACGGCTAAATTGCCGCCTTTTATCACTTCGGGTGCAACGACTTCATTAGCAGAGCTGAGTGCTTTTAAAACCAGTACCAAGAAGAACTTTCAGATCAACATGGAGAACTGCATCGGGATGTTTGGCTTTAGAATAACCATCTCCACTATACACTTACCCCCCCCCCCCCCATTTCTCCCACATGCCAACCATCCTCTTGGCTTTGTGAAACACTAATTAACGCAGCAGGCTTAGCTCTCCCAGGGTGCTCTCTCAGACCTGATACGGCCGGTTTAAGGAGCTGTGGCGGATTAACGTACGCTGCCTGGGTGGTGAGGCGGCAAGAAGCTGACATGATGCCTCTGAGAAGCCCTGAGCAGTCAGAGGCCATGAAGTCCTGGCCTGGAGATCATAGGAGCATGTGAGCTCTGAGGATTAAGCATAAAGTCAATGAGGCTAGAACTGTGTGAAAGACTCGAGCACGATTAGACTTTAAACAGCAGGTAATTAGCTCTGCTCCTCTGTACCGCGCTACTTCCCAAGCCCTCGGCTCGGCTCCCTGAATCCTCTTTTCCAGTGTTTATTACGTGGTGGTAGCGGGAAGCAGGCCTGCATGATAATGATCAAATATATCAGCATTTTTTATATTTATATATATATATATATATATATATATATATATATATATATATATATATATATATATTAATTTTTTTGAACAATTAATGATTTTAATTTGAATGTTGACATTTAATGATATATTTTTTAGGAATTTTATTTTTTTGTAAAAATTAAACTTTTTTAGGATCATATTTTTTGTAAAAATCGAGAAACTGATTTGCAGAGGCTGATGTAAATATTTTTTTTTTTATATATATATATTTTTAACTATTTATTTAACAAGTTAACATAGGTCTCGGAGCTTTTTCCAAGTGTGTGTGTGTGTGTGTGTGTGTGTTGAGAAAAAAAAATTATCAAAACTGTTTGCGCGCGCACACACACACCTATCTGAATGTATAAATACTGTATGACTACAAAGAACATTTTGAATAATCAATTTTTTTTCTTTTTTTTTTTACAATTGAAATATCCGTTATTAAATGTACGTATATATCTATATATCTCTTAACGTTAACCTTGTTAACAAATGAAAGCGTATTAGATTTTTTAAATGTGCCTGAATTGCAGACAGCAGCCCCACATCATGATTCGTGTACTGTGGAAACGCTTAGGAGAACATTCTCCATGTTCACACCAGATCACACCACACTGTTGTTGATTATTTTTCCTAGTCATGCTTTGCATTTCCCAGAAATGATGTTTAATTCTTTTTCACCCCTACCATTAATATTGTTAATTAATAATAAACAACGTTGTCCATTTTGTCCCGTTATGGAAAATTCCAAACGTCTAACACACTAAAAGTCCTGTCAGAATAAGTTACATTTCTGTGCCTTATTTATTTTATCTCAAGGCCACGTGGGCTTTTTTTAATGCCCGACTGTTTATTTAAACTCTGACTCGGATGTTTCACAAATGTCTCGGTTTGGTATTTTCCCGGTACCATGCCAGAGACGCCCATCCAGACACGCGGCGAGGCCGATGCTTCCTTTTGGCCGTCTGAGGAATTCCTCATTAAGACCGACTCCCCTGTCGACAGCCGGGCCCTCGGACATGTTCCCCGCTCCCAAACAAATGCTGGATGAGAGTTAAACATTTGTTCGGAGGGGAACGCTAACACTGAGCTAAGACTTTGAGCTGTGATCTGAGAAAAAGAAAGAAAGATGAAACGATGCGAGAAAAAAAAAAAAAAAAAACAGACAGTGAGAAAACCTAGCCACATCACACGAACTTGTGAGTACAACAGGATCTGACCGCATCGCATCTGGAGCGCAGGGAACGAGGAGACGGTGACATTTGGGTGTTGTGTTTTGGAGAGTGGAAACATGAGGACGGAATCATGTGCTGGAGTCCTCCTCATTACTGAACAACAAGCCTTTTAGATTGATCTACTATACATTTTGTTTTTGTTTTCTTTTTCCAGTTGATTGTCACATGACCGATGAGAGAGCCTGATCACTGGACATGTTTATCTTTCCCAAAAACACCAAGGGAACCCCAACATCCTCCAGGATTCTCCTCCCCTTTGCTGATACAAGATGTATTTTCCCCCTCGGCGAAGACGTTTTATTTTGGAAAAGTGTGGTTAAGCGTGAGGGCGGAGTAGATACTGTAACACTCTGTCTGACTCTCCCTGAAGCAGACGTCCAGCTCTTTGACACTCGCGCTTGGACAACGTCGTCGTAGTGGCTTCTGGAGTCCGTTTCTATTCCTCTTCTCTCAAAATAAGAGGCAGAAAGAGGGCAGGGGTCGTGGTTTTAACTTCGACGGCCACGTCTCTTTTTAAATAAAAAACAAAACACCACAACCAGGAACACTACACGTGTGCGTACTACAAGCCATGCCCAGGGAAACTGCAGACCTTTTTAAATTGCTGGAAAAAAGTCTTTAAAATGCCAGTTCTGACTCATTTTCCCCTCCGAAACCTTTCTACACTTGTTTTATATTCTCTCCCTACACCAGCTGGCATGTGCTGCACTGACGGGAGGAATATCGCCAGCTCATGGACGTATACTCGATTTTATATGCGTGCTCGGGACAAATAAAAATGCATTCATTTTTTACCTGCAATACTGTATTTTAATTTCTTAACGTGTTACCAATAAAAAATGTTTCATAATTTTAAATTCATATTTGTTTTGTTTATTTTGGTGGTGCGATTTTACACCAGTCATACATGCAGGCTCTTTAGGCTACAGAGCTCGCGGATCTGCTTCAATCCAAAGCTCGATGCTGGGACCTTTAACGTTTGAGCGCCAGACAAGTCACAGTCACCTTCTAATGCTTGGCTTGGTCAAGTAGTTGCTTCCTTAGCACAGATAAGACAAGTAGAACACTCCAGCGCTGTCATAAATAAGGCTACGGCATGATTAGAGCGGAGAGATAAAGATAAATGTGTGTGTGTGAAGTGTGAAAGAAGAGTCTAGGAAAATAGACAGTAAGGGTGGGAGTGATGCTTGGATTGCACTTGATGCGAGTGTGGAAGAAAAAAGACATTTGCGGCGTTTAAAGTGGCACTCAGGAAAATCCCGCTCGGTTCCTGTCGAGCTCATTGCCTATCCAGAGCGCTAACCTTAAACTGCAGAGACATGCACGTCTGAATCCTTCGCGTCTGAAATCTGGATGGACGATAAGACGAAGGACTTGCCCGGGGAAATAATAATCATCATCTCGAGATTACTCTTTACTACCAGTTCCCATGGAAACCCCCTTAACCCAGCAATAACTTCTGCCTTGGCATGCATTAGTGTTCATGAAATTAAATGATGTGACTCTTACTTCATCTCCAGAACCTCCTCCAGGTGCTTCCTGCGCTCGGCTCTCAGTGTGGTCAGGTGGGCCTCCTTCTCCGCCAGGGACTGCTGCGTGGACGAAAGCTTGGCCTTCATGGACTCCAGCTCCTGCTTCACTTTCTCCATCGCTCCTAGCAGCTCCTCCATCTGCGGAGAGTGATGAAGCACAAACCGAACTAAGACTAGGAGGGGATCATAGTCAACCCGACCACAGACACAGAAATAAAAAGCAGATATTAAAGACTTACGGGGCAAAAGAAATAAGTGACCGATCATACAGTGTGGAATTTAAAAGGAAATGACAGAAGGCCAAAGAAATCACTGAGTGACGAAGAGGAACACATGTTTGGCTTAAGATATCCTTGTGAAAACCATCCACTGACATTATTTGTTATTTACTATATGACTTGTTATTAATATAGCTAATTAATGCTATGCTGCAAATAAATCGATACCTGTCGAGCACAACCTCAGCAACAAACAAAGCATTTTGGTGTTGTTTGCATCGTTTTAAATAAAACCTGCATGTTTTTACGGCTTTAATATCATGTCATGTGATCGCGGACGCATTTTTGCTATTTGACTCTCATTCGTAATTCTCTTAAGCCTTGCATTGAAGCGATCAGTAACGTCCAGCATATCAAGTTATTGAGGCACAGAAAATTATACAATTTGATGGAGAAACCATAGTTCACGGACCAAAACATGAATTTTTTTGCTTCTTAAAAATTTTCTGTGTTGAAAACATACTCTGAGGTTTGAAGCGGAATAAATCCTTCAGGACTCAGCACTGAGGTCTGCGATTTATTGGACCCTTCAGTAGTTCTGCGCTGTTATGTATTCGTAAAGGTGGGTGATCTCCAGCTCGCTTTACACGATGGTTTTCGCATGCGATCTGCCTCTTCCCGCGGTGAATGAGACGAATAAATCAAACAGCCAATGGCCAGTTTATGTATTCATGTAAGCAGCGGTCTTCGCGTGCTGGCTCAGAACGGTTCTCACAGTCTCCTCAGCAGTTGTGGTTCTGACTCTGCCGGAGTGACGGACGTTGGTCAAAACAACAGATCCACCTGAATATGACCTGCTGGGTAACTTCATCGTCCTTTGAGTTATACATACACCAACAATTTGTCCAATAGGATCTAACTTGAATGTTTATAGAGCTTCCCTCCTTTTGGAGAAACGTTTCACTGGAAACCAGATAACGTTTCGTCTGCTCTTTTAGAGGCCCACGCAGTGGAACTCTGGCTCGCGGCTCGCTTCATTATTACAAACACACCCAGCACTGAGTCTTGACGAGCTTCATAAACTCCAGAGGAGTCGGTGTAACAGGATTCTGTCGGAGCCGCTGGAAAGATTACGAATGCAATCTGGGACTGATGACAATTACATAAGCGATACTGTAACTCAGTAAAAACGTAACCGTTCGACTGTTTCAGGAATGTCAGCTACTTTTATTTCCATCGTGATTCATCTACCTCTTATGTGATAAACATCTACACTTGTTTTTAAGAGAAACTATACGGCAAGTCAGCATGAAACAAATTAACAGAGCGGCTCCTCTCACGGTTCCCCTTTATTCTTATGATGAAATGCTCAAATCCTGATGTGGGCGTGGTCAGGATGACTTTCTCCCTTATCCACAGGGCATGATGAATCATGAGGATGAGAATAACGTGATTACACTCAGCAGGCTTTCAGACCACTGGAGATTCAGGAGTGAAGTATAATAGACAGGACTCGGTCACCACACCGACCTTGTGAAAAAAACTTGAAGGTCCAGTTTGGTGGCTTGTGGCTCCTCAACATTGTCCTAAGAGCCTTTTTAGGCTTAGGGGATGCTGAAGTTGATTTCAATTCTCAACCTCCTGAAGAGTAGCCTGGTGACTCAACCACCAAGACACCACTATTTTCATGGTAACAAACCTATCAATCTCATCCTTTTGTTTAGTTTTTTTATACACGGCAGTGTTCTGTCACTGGTGGGACTGTGTATCTATCCGTCTGTCTCACATCAGCTGTGTTTACATGGACCACTAATAACTAGAATAACATCCCAATCTGAATAAAAAAAAAAAAAAAACTAATACAGTCTGACCCAATCCAGCGGAAACAGAAGGAATTTTCATTCGGAATAAGATTAGTCTTAGAAAAATAAGACTGATAATCCTTCAACGGGAAAATATTAGGCATGGAAATACTTAATCCGATTGGGTAACGCCCATGAAAATGGCTTGAAGACACCAGAAAAAACATGAAAGGTTTGTTAATTGACCTTCGGTTCAGCCTCCTGGTGGTTGGAGCAAGCCCTTGGCTACATTCATACTGTACACCTGCCTGTAGACTCGGTCCTTTCCACTGACCTCATTCCTCTTTCACACATTGATCATCACACACCGTCATCCGTGACGGACAGAAAGGGACCACTGAACAGTAGGAGCGAATTCCTAGTAATGGAAAACTGAACTGGAGTTTGATGTCTACAATATGAGGTCTGTAACCACTTGTGGGAAATGTTCTTTAAAAATGTTTTTTAAAAAACAGGAAATGGGTTCTTTTGTAAAGTGGCTTTTGATTGCATTTAAAGTTCAACAAACATCCTGAGTTAAAGATATTTTTTAAATGGTTATGGTTCCACAGGTAGACGAGTGCCTAGTCGCCCAGAAACCTGATTATGCCAAGAGTAATGAACTTGTATGACTGTAAGATGAGGAGCGGGTTGTGCTAGCGAGTGAGTTATATGGTTATTTGGCTTTGTGCTCTCCCCAAACTACAAACACACACACACACACCTGCATGTTCCTGATTATGAAAAGATGAACCGTCATCCATTTCTTGCTAAATAATCTTTATGTGTGCAGTAAAACCCTTCTACTATCAGTTGGTTGGTCTTTATCAGAGCAGATCTATGGCTAATCCCCAACTCCCCCTTCAGTGTAATGAGGATCTTATTTCTCGGCAGTAATGACTGTAGTAAATGAACAGTAGGTTAAAATGGCACCAGGATCATCATTTCCCTGCAATTTACCTCAGAATTTGTCTTTTGCATTGTCTCATCTGGTTGACTTTAACCTCATGTGACTTTTTTTGACGTCTTGTTTTTTTCTGTCTTTTGTCATTTCACACTTTCGTCTCGTTATTGACGTTTATGTGATGTTTGTCATGTGATTTTTTTTGTCGTCTCGTCTTTCGACTCGTCTTTCGACTCGCCTTTGTAATTTGACACTTTTTTTGTCTTTTGGCAGTTGACTTATGTTTGTCATTCGACTCTTGTCTTGCCGCGTCTCTAGTCGTTTTTTTGTCTTGCCGCGTCTCTAGTCGTTTTTTTGTCTTGCCGCGTCTCTAGTCGTTTTTTTGTCTTGCCGCGTCTCTAGTCGTTTTTTTGTCTTGCCGCGTCTCTAGTCGTTTTTTTGTCTTGCCGCGTCTCTAGTCGTTTTTTTGTCTTGCCGCGTCTCTAGTCGTTTTTTTGTCTTGCCGCGTCTCTAGTCGTTTTTTTGTCTTGCCGCGTCTCTAGTCGTTTTTTTGTCTTGCCGCGTCTCTAGTCGTTTTTTTGTCTTGCCGCGTCTCTAGTCGTTTTTTTGTCTTGCCGCGTCTCTAGTCGTTTTTTTGTCTTGCCGCGTCTCTAGTCGTTTTTTTGTCTTGCCGCGTCTCTAGTCGTTTTTTTTGTCTTGCCGCGTCTCTAGTCGTTTTTTTTGTCTTGCCGCGTGTCTAGTCGTTTTTTTTGTCTTGCCGCGTGTCTAGTCGTTTTTTTTGTCTTGCCGCGTGTCTAGTCGTTTTTTTTGTCATGCCGCGTCTCTAGTCGTTTTTTTGTCTTGCCGCGTCTCTAGTCGTTTTTTTGTCATGCCGCGTCTCTAGTCTTTTGCCTTGCGCATCTCTAGTCTTTTGTCTCGCGCGTCTCGTCGCGCATTGTAAGTTCCCAGGACGTCCCCAGCACTATCCCCTTTAAGCTCTGTGTGAGCTTCCCATGAAGACAAAAAAAAAAATTAATTAATGAATGTAAATTGTCCCCTAAGCAGTGCTCCATCTATTTTCTGGACAGCACAATTTCTCCCACACAAGCAGAACATATTTGGCCACATTTACTGATATCCTGCGTCTCCACCATTAATTAGAAAAAGACTAGTCAATAATTGGTGCCTGTATATCCAGTGAGCTGGCTTCATGTCTTAAAGTAAGCAGGGGACAGCCTTTGCCCTCCCTGGTTGGTAACAGTTGTATTATGCGGAAAACTGACAGAAGGGTGGAAATTGGCCAAGACTAAATAATGGAAGGAGAAGGAAAAAAAGTCATTGTGCTATTTCCTGGGATGAGGGTGAGCATTCTCAAATTTCAAGAGGCTGTAACTAGCTACATTGGCTGCGAGCTTGGCAAGCCATCTTAATTGTTCAAACACCTCTGGCAATCACCCATTAAATCTTGTTAGCGTAGTTTTCCTGCCAAGATTTGTCTTCACATGCTAGCCAGGTAATGCTAGCCAAGCAAGAGGAGTGCAGCACACGGGGATATTTGTGCCCAAATGACCGGCCCAATAGAAATAAGTTTTGCTTTCAGTAAGAGAAGAAAAAAAAAATAATTAGAGGGAACACTGTTCTCTAGAGGAAGCGACTAGAGCGGTCCCCTCCTCTGGGCTTCCTACAAGCATGCGGAAACGTTTAAACCTCGCCAGCATCAGTTTCACAGGCTTCAGGCTGTGGTGAGATGGAGAGATGTAAGAAGTGCCAATCAGGACTGTACATCCCACGAGGAGTGTGTGCAAGGAAAGGAAGCAGGATTCTTGTGTGAGAACTCCTTAAAAGAAAACAGCATCGTGCTGAAACTGGCTTTCGTAGCTCTCGGGCATGAACACACAAATCAGCAGAACAGCTGCGTAATGAATCCATGATGTGCAGCCGCAGATATGGTGTCACTGCCCCCCCACCCCACTGGGCAGATATGAAAAACCTTTAGCCATCTTCAGTGACCAAAACCTTAGCCAGAATGAAAGGACGTGATCACGGTTAGTGTAAAAGCACAGAGTTTAACGTGCCTGAAACGTGCTTCATGCAAGCCCTGAAGATAAGTCATTCATTAAGAGATTAAACCTCGCCTCTGCTACGTCTGTTATTCATGTGTCAGGCATTTGATCATCTGCCAAATGTGAAATCAGACACATCTAAATATATGGAAATGGGAAAAAGAGAGAGCGGACAAGGAACGTACTGCAAACTTTCTGAGCTGATCAAAGGGAACGTGCGGTTTCCTTCGACATGAAATTTCCTCCTGTAGATGAAGCACTTGAAGATAAAATAAATGAGGCTACACGCGCAGACTGTTTTCCCAAAGGAATATGAACTAACGTGATGTTAGTCGAGCCACGCACCAATTTACAACCACTTTTTATAAAATGTTGGGCTCATGCCTGCGTGATGATTACAACAGTCATCTGCGAGCAGGCTTAAAGATTGCAGATGCTATCAGGAATCTCAGATGGATTCCATCTAACATATCAGACTGACCAGGCCGGGGATTGGTGTTCCTTCTGCCAGAAAAACATCATGCTTCTCTCGTAACGCACGGTTTCCTTTAAAGAATAATATTAGTCTTTTATAAACTAATAACTATCCTGTTCATTTGTATTCAGGCCAAATCACACTGAAAACTGAGTCTTGAATAAATTTTGAATAAATTCTGACAGGCTAAGGTCAATTCTTTTAACATTCATTATTTAAGCATACAATGTAAGCTAACTCGATAGAATTTCACCAAAATGTTCCCAAACTGTGTATTCGTATAATTCATATATGAAGACTTCCAAAACTAAAGTTCATTTTGATGATCAATTAGTAACATCTTTGGAAAGAGTCTACAATGAAACGGATTATAAAGAAAGATGAGAAAGAAAAAATGAAAGGAAGAAAGAAAAATGGAAAAACACAGCTGGACCCTGGCTTTGCTTTAAGCAGGATTAAAAAGAAACAAAATGGTGAGTGCACCAATATGAAAAAAATGCAATGTTGGCAGAAAACTTGAAAGGAAGAAAAGGAGGAATGAAATGAAATAGGAGCCTTTTTCCGCCCCAAAACATGACGTTCCAAATGGTTGAAAATGCTGATGAGGGGCAATGCATTGATTGGGACAAAATATGAAAAATGCACTAGAAAAAAAAAAAGCTGATCCTTTCAATCTTTATGGAAATGGAGAGCGAGAGAGAGCTACGTACTTCCCCAAAAGTGCGCCGACATGAAACACAACGGTTTTTAGTGTTGTTTTACTTTAAAGAAAGAAAAGGAAAAAAAAAGAATAAGAAAAAGAAAGCGCAAAACATGAGAAAAACTCAAAGCTTTTATCTTAAGATGCTCCAGTGGATCCGGTGTAGTATACTTGTTTCAAATTTGAGGAAGTAAATTAAGAAACAGTTATGCTGTGATTTTTTTTCCACAAATCTGGAAATCAGCACCTAATCTTTTTACTAAGGGGACTCAAAACAAAAATGAGACTGCTCTGGTGTGGCGTAATGGAAACGCATACTGTACGTCATATCATCTTGAGATCAGGTTCAATTGCCAGGTGATGGTACAATCATCAAAAGTTCTATCAAGGGGGAAAGGGATGGCATACCCAGGCTCTCACATCAATCATCGCCAGTCATGGGGGTGTCTGTGAGCTCAAAGAAGTGAAAGGGGCGAATAGCCAAATAGCGAGTGTCTTACGCCATTTACTTGGAGACAATCCTTGCCCTCACTGATTGGTAGCTGTTGCTCATCTTTTCTGATAAATCCCACCTTCCGCATTATAATTGGTTACAGGAACTCAGTCTCATCTATGATTGGTTAGAGACAGTCAGGGCACCATCAAAAACTGAGTGGAGCAAAAGTTTCAAGTGGAAGAGAGTTTTTCCTCATGGACCAGGAATGGAAGCAAGACTTAATACCAGTCGTCTAATGTCACCCCCCATGTGGGGCAAACGTGCAAAAAGAATATACATTAAAAAAAACCGTGCTGAGTCTGCGTAGGTGAGATAGGGGTGCAAAATTCACTTTGTCAGACTTGCGAACGAATCCGACTTACGAACAAATCCGACTTACAAATGTGCTCCTGGAACAGAACTACACTTCTCATTTCGAATAAAAATTCATTATGATTGTGCTGGTTCGGCCCGGACCGTCCCACCTGAGGTGATGAATTTTTCATTTTTATTAGTGGAATAATAATATTAAAAAATGGTCTATATAACGTAGTGTTGCACAATCTATAGTAGTGTATGTATATAGTAATGGGTATGTCAGTGGTGCAGAAGGTGCTGTTGCAGCTTTTCTTTGTTCTCGAGTATGTGTGCGTGTGTGTGTGCGTGTGTGTGTGCGTGTGTGTGTGCGTGTGTGTGTGCGTGTGTGTGTGCGTGTGTGTGTGCGTGTGTGTGTGCGTGTGTGTCTCTTTGGTTTTCTTCTGGTTTCCCCATCCAGAAAAAATATTCAGCTGGATAGAAAGTAATGTGTGATGCCTTGTGAAAGACTGATCCCATGCATGGGTTATTCCTGCACTGCAGGTGTCTGGAGGATAAAACGTTTATAAAATGAACAACATTTGTGTGCTTTTCCATTGTGGACAATGTTGATGGAATGACTCATCTATAAAGAAATAAACTTAGTCATCCATTTCACCGTCCTAAATTTTAAACCCACATGAAAGTCCGAGAAATATGATTGAAAAAAGGATGGGAAGTTGCTGAGAGGTTACTGCTGAAGGGAATCTTCCATAGTAACCCAAAGAAAATTTATCCATGCACCATTTGTCAACGCGCTAAAGCCTCAAAACAAACAGATCAGTCCTTTGGGAGAGCAGTTAAGAGAATCTGACTCGCATAATAGCAAGGCAAACAATGAGAGACATCCCGAGTCTGAGTCGATGATCACCATGGGTGGGGGGTGCGGGGGGGGGATCATCTTCGGGGAGCAGTGAGTCGACAGTGGTTAAAAGTTTGCTATCGCTATGTTTGGGTTGGAGCAACACTGCACACTTTCAAATTCCTGAGATGATAAAGAAGAAAGAAAGAAAAAAAAAAAGAAAAAAAGCTAAATGTTCAAAATCTGAAGAGCAGATGGGAAATAAGGAACATAACTAAAACAGAGTGGAATCCTTCAAAAGAAAGAAAGAAAGAAAAAGAAAAACAAAGAAAGAAAAGAATCATATCATACCTTGAACCACTTAAAGACTGCGTGGTTGGAGTCATGCATAGGCTCATGAAAGAGCTTCAAACAGGCAGCAAGCAGTGGAGAAGCAACAAAGAAAGAGAAGAGAGTAATTACAGAAGAAGCCAAAAAATCAAAGCTGTCTCAGCAGAAGAAACAGAAGCAGACGAATAGAACGAAGCAGAACGGTCTTCGGAAACAAATCACGCAAACGAAAATTGGAAGCAGAGAAAGTCGTCGTCGGAGGGGAGGAGAAGGGGAAGGGGAAATAAAAACGGGTAAGGATGGCTGTATTGCGGTAAACAAGGAGTTGCTGGGACAACATATGTGGGGGTGGGGGGGGCTTCAGGGTTTAAAAAAAATAAAATAAAATAAAAAAAGAGCATATGGGGTGCGAAAAGAGAGAAAAAACAAAAATCCATATGGAATGCTGGAGTAGGAAGGATGGCAAACGAGGAAGAAGAGGAATAAGAGTGGCGATGAGACATCTGCTCATCCTGATCAGCACTGGAGGAGGCGCAGTGGCTTTCTTTGGGAGGGAGTCTCGAGTGAGAGAAAGAAGGTTATGAAGTATGTCATTTGAGTGCTGAATCATGTCTGGAGACTAGACATGTATTTTCATGTGGTCTTGGGCAAACGCTTTCGCCGGCCCCGCTCGAGCAGCTGGTCGCATTTGGACAGGCCAGCCGTAAATCCTGCCTCTGGGGTTAAGTGATTGTTGTCGCAGCACAGCGAGAAGCTTGTGTCAGAGGAACACAGTGATTTCTCCCAGAAAGGCCGCATTTTGCCCTTAATTACACACACCCACTACATTGGCTGGCTCGATGAGGTTTGGCACAGTACAAAAAAATAAAATAAAAAAAAAAAACTCATGAGCGCATCGGCTAAAATAAGACAGGCCTGACCCTTCAGTGCCAGCCTAGTGATTTCATTTGAGAGGCCTCTCGGCTGTAAGAGCGCCTAATGCATGGGTCAAAATGGGCAAGAAGGAGGACGAAAACCGAGGCACAGGAGCAATAAAGATGAAAGCAAAAAAAGGGTGAATAAAGCAATAAAGCAAAAAAAGGGTGAACCAAAAAAATAGGTGAAATGGAAAGGAAGAGGACTGTCGAGATAACAAAGAACAGCAACACTTCCCTCCACGCATTTAGAAACAAAAAAGACTGACAGAAATTTGTACAGAGCCTGAATCCAACATGTGCTACAAAATCCGAACAACAAGAGACCGGCAATTAGAGGAAATTGAAACCAGAGTTTGGGGGGGGGGGGGTGTATGTGAGCAAATGTGTGTATGCAAGGATGGAGTGTGTAAAGAGCTAACTCTTTACCCCAGAAGAGGACAGATTCACTTTTGAGTGTGGTTGCTCTCAGGATCTTGTCCTCATCACCACTGCCTCCGCTTTGCTCATCAGAGATCAATGTATTATAGTATATCCTGCCCCCCGAGTAGGTAACAGTAACAAGCTCGCTCTATAATCCAGAGATCTATAAGATAGAATCTCGGGTGATGCTGTAGCTTTCCGCAGTGAAGTCACTCTAGCTCAGTCACATCGATGGCGGCTCTAGTCAATCACGGGCGTCTGTGAGATCACGCAAGTGGAAGGAGCGGATAGCACTATTCTCCGAATGTGTTCCGCCGCTCCTGGCGGTTTAAGAACGTGTGCCTTGGAGGAAACCATGTGATATCCTTCGTCATCCCTGATTGGTGCTGGGGGAGAGCCCTAACGATGGGTAGGCGAACTGCAGATGACAAACTTTGGGAAAAATCTGGAAAAATCCAGAGGATCTGTAAGGAAAAGAATCAGGACTCCTAAAGATAACAGCGCTTTCCTTTAACTCCAAATCAGGAATCTCTCGTCTCCTCCGCGCCTCGTAATTTGCAGGTCTTGCAACCGTGATGAGGCTTCGCATCTGAAACTCGCTTTCGTTCACGACTTGATTGTGGAACGGATTGTGCAAGCGATCCATTGTTTAGAAAGAATTTTTCTACGCAAAGAAAATAAATAAACAGACCGACCTCATCCCCGAACAAGTCCAGAACACCAGTTCATAGTCTGGCTTTAAATGAGAAATCGAGCCAAAAAAAGCTAACAGGGAAAACTATTTTAACAGAGAAAACCTTTGGCCCGACAGTCGCTAACATTACTGAAGATCTCTGTACTCTCAAAAAGAAAAGTAATTCTATCCAGAGACATTATCAGGCACGGATAGACTTAGTTCCAGTACGGGTCACTTAGCAATGGAAGCGCTAATGAGTGTGTGGATGGGCGATGAAGGGGTTTAGGAACAGTGATGCAGGGTTTGGCCCCGATCCCATGTCCTCTCTTGACTTCCAGAGGAGTAAACCAGGCTTAGCAGGAGTACTGGAGCCGTGCACTAATTAACCCCGAAGGGATCCAAACTGTGGACCACTCCGGCCAAAGTCGGGAGTAAAAAGCATGACGTGTTCGTGACCCTTAAGACAGTCAGTCTGAGGCGGTCGGGTGATCCGTATTACCGCGGGCAGTCCGGAAAAGAAAGAAGACTCGGTCGGTGCGAGCGTTTTCTTTCTGATGCCATCTCCAGGCCAAACACGGCCACTGTGATTTATAGTCTTTGGGTGCCATGGAAACACCAAGTGACTCGTTTTTGATGCATGTGTGTGGAAAGAAGAAGAAGAAGAAGAAGAAGAAGAAAAAAAAAGGCTAAGGTTCTCATTTCGCCATACAGAAGTGATTTATTTTCCAAATGAAGACTGACTGGAGACACAAACACAGGCAGGCGCATGGCACATGAATGTTGTTAAATGGCCTCGTGCTGGCAGGGTGATGTGAGGTTGGCATGACCTGTAGAAGTGCTGTAGTGATGTGATGTGCTGCGCTCTGCTGTGCTCTGACGGGGCAGCCGTTATATGCTAACGGCGTGAGAGATGCTACTCTTCTGTAGATGTGCATTAAACTCTCCATAAACCAGGATGTAAAAGTACCTTATACTAAAAAAAGTATCAAAGAAATGTTGTGAAATCTTGTGTATTTAACAATATTCAGTGTTAGCAGGAGAGAATAAGCTGCGTAGGACTTGGAGATGATTCAGTGACGTACCTTGACTTGTCACAACTTTTAAAACAAGAGTTTTACTGTAATTAATACAGGGGGAAAAAAAAAACCGTGGTCTCACCCTCACCGAACTCTGCCCGACTCACCGGACTCCAACGTTCCTTTGTGGAGACCTTTATTGTCTCGGCTAAGAAGTGTTAGCAGATGTAATTTACCTTAAAAGCACTGTAATACACGCTTCATTGATGCAGGAGAAAAGAATTAGCTCCCTACTTTCAGAAGATTGAAAAAGAATTCCCGACAATGGAGCAGTCACACAGGACAGGGAAGTCAAGAGAAGAAAAAATAAAAAAATAAAAAAATAGTATCTCTGGGTAATAGGGACGACATATGGTCTTTCACAGCGACATGAGTAAATCATAACTTGAGCTCATGCATGCGGAAGAGGGTGGATAGCACTTTCTTAAGAGATTGTAATGCTGAGCCGTTAATGTAGGAAAAGAACCAGTGTCTTGCTTCATGCGACTCAGTGGAACTATAGGGATGGATGTTATATGAAAAGGTGTGTGTGTGTGTGTGTCATGGTTGTTACAGTAGGTAAGTCAGTGGGTGAGAAATGTTAAATGAACAGAATGAGAATTACTGTATTAAAAAAATGAGGTCAAAGTCTATAAATTATTGCAGAAAACTAAAAAAAAAAATGAATAAAACACAGGGAATGTTAGTTATGTATATAGCTGCACATTGGGAAAAACTAGAGAGAGAGAAAGAAGGAACGGCTTCGTGCAGCCCTGACGTAGTGTGTCTGAGCCAACACCACATCATGTCTGCCTCCTAGCACTAGACACAATATACAAAAAAAAAAAAAAAAAAAAAAACTATATATATAAACAAACTGTTCTGTGAAAGTCAACACAAAGTACGTTTTAGTTTGGGGAGTGTTATTTAAAAAAAAAAAAAAAAAAAAAAAAAAAAAAAAAAAAGCTTAAATGACTTCCCGACCCAAAGGAATAATTAGCACGGCTGTGTGTTGATTGTGGCGCTCTGACCTGCTTCTCTGCATGTGTGCGCGCGGCTTCCTCTTGCGCCAGCACCATCTCTCTCTCCGCAGTGATCTGGACGCTCTCCCGTAGCGCCTCTTCCAGTTCCTCGATTCGTTCGTCTTTCTGCTTCAGCGAGTCCTGTTAAACAAACAAACAAAAACAAAAAAGGCATTGAAATTATAATGAATTAAAAAAAAAAAAAAACAATAACCAAGAAGAATTACAAAACATGAGCACACACCAAAAGAATAAATAAATAAATGAAGAAATAAAATCAACAGGTGAAAGGAAGCGAGGAAGCAGGTAGGTCGTAAAAATGAAAAAGTGTCAACATCAAGATGAGTGTGTCAGGGGGTGAGGTACTGTATAAAAGCTTGGGTGATTGAGGTCAGATGCAATTGGATGCCTGAGTCACACGCTCACGCATGACTCAACCGAGAACCATGCCACAAGTCAGAAGCGCCACATCGGTTTCCTTTCTGCACTTCGGTTACTCATAAATAGGAACGGGTCATGAGTCAAGCTTCAGCCATTATGTCTGTGTTCAGAGTTGGTATTAAGAGCCCTCTTGATTGGACACCTTTGACAGACATTTGTTCACACCTGGTATTTTCATGTGTCTGGGTTCGTCAAATGACGAGATGTCTCTTCAAAAGTAGACCTAAAAGTAGGCCGGTAACGCAGAAAAACCTACCTAATCAACATGCTACATGTGCTTCGACAATTAGTATCAATTTAATAAAAATCCTGATTGATCAAGGTTTTGTTAGTTCTAAACAAACAAATTAATTTTCTCTCACCACAAGGGGCGCTGTGCTGTCTGCCAATGTGTGAATAGTTTAGAGCGCACCACCTGTTGGATGATGGAGGAACTGTAAAATGATACCACCTCAAATGCTAAGATGCACTATATGTTGTCAAAAGTATTCGCTCGCGCGCTTTCACAGGCATATGAACTTGAGTAACATCCAATTCTTAAACAGGGTTGAATATGATGGCGATAGATGAATTGCTATGCAAAAGAATCACGATATGTAACTGAATGTTTCTCCCCATCAATAGTATATAGTAAATTACTACATAATTTAGAGAAATAATGCTTAGATTCAGCCAGAAAAAGTCTAAAAAAAATTATTCAACAAACAACGACAGAGGAACCAACTCTAGAAGCAGATGCAAAGTACTACAGTAAGTCTATACACTGAAGATATTTGCGGCCGTAAATTTGGAGGACACAAGATGAGTAATAGAACACAAAGATGGTTTTTGAAAGTTTTGTCCGTCTGTTTGTGCATGCATCACGTAAAAACTAGAGAACGAATTTTAAAAGGGTTTTCGCAAGTGCGTTTGACCGAGCTTCAAGTAACAAAGTGAAGATTTGCTATTTTGAAATTTAAATGGAAAGCACTGTAATACGCACTTGAGAGCACATTTGAGATCTATTTAATAAACGCGATCTCACAATTTCATTTCCAAAGGAAAACGCCCTTATAGGTGTGCAATTCCACGCAAACTACTGTAAGTGAGGGCACAGCTACTGTAGTAAAATAAATAAATAAAATCTATAGTTAGGCTGTTAGGGGGCATTTACTTTTTATTTTGTTTTGCTAGCATGATTTGGACTGATGTGTCTTCTCAGTAGAAACTTCAGCCCAAAATTACTCTGACTCATCACTTCTCTGATATGATGAAACATTTTTATCCTGATGGGTGTGGTTTCTTCTAGGATGACTCCGCCCACATCCACAAGGGTTTATTTACTGTTTAGCATGGATAAGAAATGAAGCTGTCTGAAATGCTTTGGCCTTCACAAATCTTGGTAAGTTAATGGTAAGATCTTAACCCAGTTGAACATCTTGATGGAAGACCTTTTGAGGAAAAGTCTTTCAAGTGCAAAGTCAAGGTAAAAATGACGTCATTCTGGAGGCTTGCCGTGGCTTAACACCTTACTAACATACGTTACGTTGTTGTTTTTTTCGTTCTCTAATTGTCACCCATCTGTATAGAAAAGCTGTGATCACCCTAGTCTAAAATAACGCACATTCTTCTTCCTTCTGCAGAAACAGACTTAAGCATGCGGCGCGCTCGTCTTCTGGAATGCCCACATCTGCCCTGAATAAAATCTTTGAAACTAATGGCAGCAATTACTGGAAGATGAAGCCTGTAGGGTGAAGGGTGAGACCAAACAGAGCAGCATCGAAACAAGGGGGGGGGCGGACGACAACAAAAAAAACAAAACAATAAAAAGTCTATCTTTGACGACCATATATGCTCATGTCTCTTCCGTGCCAAACAACAGCTTCACATTCTTAAGACACAGCACAATCACTTTGGCTTGATTTAAAGTGACGCTAATCCTTTTTGTACGGTCAATATCTCATTACGCTAATGCTCCCGGTGCCAAAACTGCACAACTGATAGAAAGAGACACCTCGGGGAGGACCAAATTAAAGCCACATGGAGGAGCGCTGGGACTGGATGAGCTGTTGAGAGGCTCGGGGAGAAATCGAGCACAGAAACAGACAGCATACATTTGCAGATGAGCAGCAAAACACGGCGAAATTATATTTGACAGTGTGCTCATTTTTACCGGCCTGTTAAAGGAATAAGCGTTAATAAATAAAAGCTTGTCAGGATCAGCTAGCATAAGCACCCCTAGGAACTGTGGGACTGTGCCAAGTCACAGACGCATAAACAGAAAGGTGCAGAATTTTTAGCACCCTTCTGAGAGACGTGTTTAATTTCTTTGTACAGTGTTTTTAACAACAGACTGTCACAGTGCAGCTTCGCCAGGAATCCAAATATAGAAGTTTATGAACAATCCATGGCTTTCAGTGGAAAGGACAAACTTCTTAAATAGACAACATGTCTACAGCAGATAGATTATGGATCATTATACAACAATTGGTTCAGATCGAGTGATCCGATTGGACGAGAGGCGTTCCACGAGTGGTGATATAGCGCCTAAGACCAGGTTTAATACAGTCATTAACTTCACCACCTGTTGGTTGCAGCATGAGTGAAAGTGGGTCTGTACGGTTCACAGTACAGGTAGTCCTCGACTTACAAACAAGTTCCTGAGTCCGACTGGTGGGCTATGTAAAGCATACCAACCCACTTCAATAAAACTGTCCACTTTCTCCACCATGTGGCCACAAACCGTAACCACGCCTTTCTGATTTCCACTCAGTTTTTTCTCAATTTTGAGCTGTTTTCCACTGTATTGGACTGTGAACTTTTTTTTTTTTTGTGGTTGAGGATTTTCCTAAATTAGGATTATTCACCATCAGGACAGCTTTACAGAACAGCCATTTCTATCATCAAATCATTCATTGAAACCGTAAATCGCAACGCCATAAAAATGTGTTTCTGTTTCACCACTTGAGGCCGACTCTTGTGTGATATCGCTTAATTACAGTACGCAGATGCAGTAAAAACAAGTAGTACTGTATGGATCCTGCGATGAGTACAGAACACTCTTTATGATTACAGCAGCAGCTCTTTGGTACCAATCTAAAGTATTATTGTGAGATTATCTACTGAAGCAACAGCGAAAGCTGGACATAGACTGCATTTGTTGAAGTTCATCTCTTTAGAATGATCCTGGAGGTGACTGGTGTTGCTAGAGCAAATCTAAATCTCACATAAATCTCTTAGACCAAAGCTTAAATAAAATTTAAAAAAATGCAAAACTGCAAAATAACAATGAATGAGAGTTACAGTATATTAAGAGCTTAAGACATTGATTTAGCTGCAAAAGGGGAAAAACAAACTAAAAAAAAAAAAAAAGCCATAATTTTTATTTACTGCACGTTCCCTGGAGCAAACAGAGTGTCTCGCAACACAGATGCGGCAAGAGACAGCCAGATTTCTCGGCGGGGGGTGAGAAAACGCTTTTCTAGTGGTCTTGGCAGACGAAGGAGAAGAGTCGCTAATGTTTACAGAGGAAACGGAAAAGAGCAGCGGGAGTCTGTCTCTCCTGGCTTGAAAAACGCAAAAGCGTGGCCTACAGCGCTGCAACATCAAGTGTAACTACCCTGCAAACAGGACCAATAAAAAGTGCTCGCAAGTCTATTAAGTACAGGAGCCCGAGGCAGGAGAAGTTTCCCACCTTGTCGTCCAGAGCTCCTGATTAGATATGGAGTCCCTCCTAAGAAAAATGTGTGTTTTAGACAGTTGAATTGAACAAAGATACATTTACACACTTTTATGTAGAGATAAGAGAGTTAATCAGGGCTAACTCTACAGTACAAACCACACTAGAAAGTGATAGGGTGCTTGAGAAAACGCAGTACAAAATGTTTAAAATACATTTAAGACTGATTTATGTGCTAGCTTCAGGTGTGCGTGGGGTTATCGCACTGTTACAGTTAAAACGCAGGAATCTTTGTTGTTATTTTGCTGTATCTAGGGGAAAAAGAAGGAAATATTGATGTTTTCTGTTTTGTTTTTTTTAAGTAACCCTCCTGGGTGAGCTCATTTTCTATATAAATTTGGTTTTTGTTGTTGTAGTTTGATAAAGGGTTTGTTAAAGTGTGTGTCCCTCAGTTTCAGGTGCATTTGGAAATGTTTGTTGGTTTAGTAGGCCGTGTTTTGGTCGTCCTCCAAATGTGGGAATTCTTCCCTTCTTTGGAATGTAATGCTTGATTGTAAATAATACATATTTCAGAGACTGCACATTTCACCAAACCTTTACAATCTATAGTAAATTTGCAATCGATGGTTTAATTTCATGTCTTGATGGAGGACGAATGGGGAAATGCAAGAAAAGTTGGACCACACACACACACCATTGTGCGAGTCGTTTGAGTCTATTAACTTATAGTCTGCAATAAACTTTATATATTAATATTAATAATAATAAAAGATTTTTAAAACCGTGTGACTTAGTCACTTGTTCCTATGAACACAAGCCTAGTGTGAAAATCCCTGAACTAATCCAGGTAAATAACTTGAAAGTTTGATGTGTGAAAGGGAGCTGATATACGACTCCTTAAAACTTTGGAGCATCTGATAAAGAAGAGAAGAGATTCCTCCTAGTAACAGGATCTGAAGTCTGCATTCTTCTTTAACTCTACCGGTGGGTAAACTGGAAGCCCTGGACACTGCACATTTCTACAGTTACAAACACTTTGGTTTTTTCACAAATGCATGATAAACACCCATAACCTCATGAAGACAAAGGACATCTTAGCTGAGGTTCTTTCAGGGCATATGGTTACAGAGAACGTAAGCGCTAACTACAGCGTTCGTATTATTTTACATTTTGCTAATTTTATTTTTGTATATTTTTTTTTAAGCTGGCGTTGTCTACTGTAGCTTTCCACTTCACACTATCATTCTCCATCTTTTTCTTCCACTATGACTGGCATTCATAAAGGCATAGACCTCTCGGGGAGGAAGGGGAAAAAGAGAAAAGAAAAAAAGAAAACCACACAGAAATGTAAGAAGAGATAAGATTCCACTTTATCTTCACCATCAGTTTATCCTGGGCTGGCAAAGAAGACCTTTTCCCTCATTCTACCGTACATGCCGAAATCCTCAGCTCGGCTCGAGAGAGGCCAAGCTCCAAATTTACTCCTCAGCAGGAGCGCTGTTCTCCAGGGCAAGAAGAGGAAAAAGACCGTGAGGCATCAAGCAGAAAGTCATTACCATCAAAGCTTCTTTGCAGTCAAACTTTGCCCTTAGCGCACAGGCAAGTGAGATGCTTTCCAAGACCCTTGTTTAGGTACATACTGTAGGGATAAGATGAAAAAGATGAGAGAGAGAGTCTGAAACAGCCTGAAGCGAGCGGATAAGAGAAGAAGGATTGAGAAGAAACCAAAAGGAGTGAGATACGGTGTTAAAAATGCAAGTGTAAACAAAAAGCTCTGGATCTGATGATTACAGGAAAGAAAAAAAAAAGCAGATGATCCAATTCAGATGAAGCTAAGATCAGGGCAGGTACTTACCTGTAGATATCGACAACAGCAAAACGAAAAACAAAACAAAAAACAAGTCGAGCAGAAACTGCATAACTGTGCACAAGGTACACCAAGACGACTACATTTCCTCTCTACACTTTCATTTAGAATCTACATTTGTAACTATAAACTTTTTCTTTTTGGAGTCGAGCAGACTTATGCACCCATCCCCAAGCGATAAAGGATAGATTCTTGCCGATGCATCACGTACTCGTGGAGTGTTCGAGAAGAACGGTGCATGCCTCGGCCCGTGGAGACTCGGAGTTGGTTCGCGTTTGAAGAGTTCTTTCATGCCGACACTTTGGAGTGTCAGTCATGAGTCACGTGTTCGCTCCCTACTGCGTGACCTGCTCGCGCTCGCAAGGTGATGAGATGGAGAATCGAGCCTTTTATATAGGGAGTGCTCCTCGCCTCTTGTTATTTCATACTCGGCTGCCTGCCTTCCTCACCTACCTGTACTTCCTTCTCATCTTAGTCACAGTGCTGTCTCCGTTTCATTCTTCAGTGAGCGCTGACCTTGCCTCTCGCCAGCACGTCTCTGGCTGATGATTTCGCCTGCAGCTATTTCTCAACGTCCGTTCATCCAAGGTTAGTTCGGCACCCACATCCCCCCCCGCCCCCCCCACCCGCCGCCTCCTTTTTTTTACCCCCACCCCACCTCTGAAGTTAAAATGCGAGATATTTGACAACTGTATAAAACTTTTGCTTTTACTCCACATGGGAAATTATTCAGACTTAAAGGGGATTAAGTGGTCTCGAAAGCTCAGCCTATTCAGAGGCGTCTGATGGCGGTGTTGCAACAAGCCTGAATCCCGACATGCGTGTGGTCACAAATCTAACACGGCCTTCTCTGGTCTGTCAATCAAAATCTGTCAGAGTCTGTCCAGATGAAAGCTGCAGGGGAAAAAAAAGGAAGTACCGGGAATGTACTTACACGAGGGGAAAAACCTGGAACTTGGAAATCTGCAGACTTGATATGAAAACATAAGTCAAAACACTGTAATATTAGGTTATTTTAACGTCGGATTTGAAGACGCATGTGCTTTTTGTTGGAAGCCTGAACAATATTAATACCTCCTGCTAGCTTTTGATCATTACCAGAAACGACTGATTTTTGTTTTTATTGAAAAAGCTCATTTAAAAGGAATTTATTTAAATATCATTGGCCGAGCCTTACAGAGGTACAGACTGTGTTAGGGTGCTGGGTTTTACTACCACGGTTCGGGAGCAAATAAAAACTAAAACACTACTATCTGAACAAATAAACATGAAAATACAGTATAGTATGCGGCAAAATGTACAGTACGGAAACTCGGTGTGTTCCCAGTAGTGAAGAACACATCCCCTCCTGTGCCCTTCCCATTCCCACAATCTTACGCCTTCTTGTGCAGAATGTTAAAGGAGAGCGAGTTCAACTGTGAAAATCCACCAAGAGCTGTTCTTGCGTTACGTGAGCAAACCGTCTGCAGCAGTGACCTTTGTTTTCGGGAACCCAGGTTGAGAATCTGCGTGAATGATATTAACACCGTCTACAGCGAGGCGCTGCACACACACACTTACATTACACAAACCGTGGTTAAATTAACACGCTAATATCGTGTTAGTGCTGGTTCCATTAAGGAGAAATAACAAGGTAATATTGTTAGTCAGGTAATAAATTGTTGTAACGTGAAATGGAAAATAAATTAAATGTTTGGGCAATACAAATAAAAAAAGGGCCAACCCAGATGAAAAAGGTTCCGCCTCCCCGAGGGAAAGGTGTACCCCGCTGTTCTTCACGTTAAAGCAGCAGCAGCAGCAGCACTCGCCTAGCGAGTAATAAAAGGCTTCCGTTTGACTCTTTTATATCCGCATCCTTAAAGAGGGTCGTAAAGCCACAACCCACCTCGAGCACTTCGGCGTCATTAAAGTTCAGCCTCTCTACTGCTACCAGTATGCTTTTTTTTTTTTTTTTTTTTTCTTCGAATGCAAACACCAGGAGAATTAAAAAATTTATCGTTAAGGTCTGATTAGGGCAACTCGTTCAAACCTGACTGTTAGTGGCTAAACACTGAACATCTTCACTTTCCTTAAATCCTCAACATTAATACTTGCCTATAAAGTCGAAAATGGTCCTGATGGCTTTGTTCAGATCCTTAAACCGCACGACGAGCCAATCGAAACGACAACAAGTACGACTTGACTATGATTTCACACACAACTCAGGCCAGCATTAAAACTCCATCCTGTACGCTCTCTCCTAAACCTAAACACGAAAGGAAATTCCCTTTACCTCTTAAGACTCGAGCTTTAATGTTGCATGTTTTTTTTTATTTTTCCTATATATGTGGAATTTTAAAAAATCTAAGCAGAAAACCGAGTCCGACACCCTTGTGTGTTTCTACTAATTAGTGTTTTGCGCTTTTGCAACCGTTAGGCTATAAAGTGTCCACTAATGAGGACAACAGGTCTAAGTTAGACAGAATAAAGTACGGTACAGTACAAGGTGCAGCGAACCCAAAAAGTAGCGTCTCAGGGAGAGTGTACTTCAAACAGAAAGGACGCCAGAACTATTTATAAAAAACAAACAAAAAAAAAAACAGAATAATTAGCCTTTTTGAATCTATTCCGAATTAAAATCTGCATAAGCAAATACTTGAAACACCGTTATTTGTAACCGTGATCTGATTATATACTCCATATCTCCCTCTATATACTATTTATCTCCTGTCGCTCCATCTGCATTCACTCTTCTCTCCTTCTTCAGTGCTGCACCAGGGCCCTCTGGTGACAAAAGAAAGTGATGGGAACTTGGTGTTCTTCAGCCTACAGCGTGCGCAGGGTCACTCGAGCAGGTATCTACTATCCTTCATGATGTTTAAATTTCACCCCACCTCTCCGTCTTTACCAGAATAAATGGCTTAACTTCATTCTGTCAATACCTAATCTGTGGGAGAAAGAAGGATGGTTTGATGAGTCACTCTCCGTGTGTGTGTGTGTGTGTGTGTGTTAGAGCTCCGTGGTGGAAAAATATCTCGTGTTCTGTAGATGATGATTTAAGAGGGCCAGATTTCAGGGGTCGTTGCAAAAAAGCATTGCTGCTAAATTCCAGTCTTGTTGATGGTTTCTTCCTGGCGTGTTTCTCGACATGCGAGTCCATGTGTTCTGCATACTGAAGTGATCTGGCTGGGTTCATCAGAGGTTCCCGGTTCGTCCAGAACGCTGTTTGCTCGGGAAGAACAGGCCTGACTACCCTGGAGCCCACAAATCCCCTCAGAGTTTCTGACAGGAAATCGAGATCGAGCCTCAGGGTCAGACGTAACGGCACTCCGCCTGACCACTCTACCTTGTCCACATGACCACCTGGCTTCAGGGGTTTGACCCTCATCATCAAGACCTCTAATTAGCTGAAACGTAAGAGCGAACCTTTTTATTTCAGAGACAGGAAACAAAAGAGGGTTATAGCTCTGTGGTCCCCGGAGTGACGTCCTGGAGTGACCTCTCTCTCAGCCCGTCTTGTCCAAACGATCCGTCAGACCGATGCAGAGCGCGCGCCAGTCAGTCATCAGAGGCGAATCGGATCTCTTTCCAAAACACAGCCCTCATTTAGGCCAATAACGTGCGGAGGAGCGCGCTCCAACAACCCTGACTTATTCCAGCTCCCTCTTTGCCTTAAGGACTTAAAGTGTGGTGTCTCGAAGCGGGAGGCAGTGGCTGCTAGTCTTGGATTGAGGAGGCCATCACTGATTCAAACATCTTCCACCCCTTAAAAAGGCCCATCGTGCGGGTGCATCAGTATGCACAGAGTGGGGTGTAGAAAAGCCACAATGTGGCCTCTGCAGCAACATGATCTCATAAAGGAACCTGGAGACCCAACTCGTACACACGAGTTACTCTGTGGCTGCACCGTGGACTCTCGCGCGCACACACACACAAACTTACGCTACATCCAGCCTAATAACATAGCAACCCCGGGGCGAAGGATAAAGGAAATGGACTCGAATCAAAACAAAAGTGGAAATATGGAAAAGGAGAGGAGAATGACCAAGAGGCCGGAATTAGGGAGAAAAAACAAAAAAAAACAAGCAGAGCAAGTTTAAAAAAAAAAAAAAAAAAAAAAAGGGTGGTGTTTTTGTTCAGAGGTCTTTTAGGAAAAACTGTCCATAAAAGGCTATAATTTCTGTATAGCTGGTGTTTGACAGTAATGTTGGAATTCAAATAAATAAATAAATAAATAAATAAAGTCTGGATCCATGAGGTTCAATCAAATCAAAACCATTTGACGGTGCTCAGTGAGGACGTGCTGAAATGGAAATCTAAAGTCAATACTCTTAAAAAGCCTTTTTTTTTTCTTTCTTTTACCTTGTGTGCTTTCAGAGAAAACAAAAGACACAAACGATTCCAACCTAATAAGACTTCACGACATCGCCCGGAGATCTACATCGAAGCAACTCTCTCCTAAATCATCGTCCGGGAGCTTCCGGGTGGCCCGGCGGTCTACGGACGAGTTCGCCGCAAGATCGAATCATGGTTGAAGATCTGTGTGATGCCGTAACCTTCTGTAGCCACAAGTCAGAGGAAGCATGGTATTACTCAATCCTCTGTCGATTAGACTGACGCTAACCATGCGTGGGTGTGTATGAGTTCATGTGTGTGGAAGTGGCTCCCTTCCAAGCCCCAGTGAGGGCAACATGACGAGATGACTTCATGTGGCGTTCTAGCGTCCTTGCCTACTGGGTTTTGTGGTCAAATTGTAAAGAGAAGCGTGGTTTCAAATATATTAACAATCGGACCTGTTGAAAAAGGAAACAGTTTTTCCCTCCTCACTAGTATCATCATTACCTTGACCTGCTGAGAGCTTTCGGTGATGTTGTCCTCTCGCTTTCGGGCCTCCTCCATCAGCTGTGCGTTCCTGTTCTTCTCCACTTGCTCCTTGTGTTTCAGATTGGCCACCTTCTTGCTCTGGTCTTTTGTCTGCCTGCAAGGGGGCACAAGCGAAAATACTAAAACATCTTTCGGAGAACTTAAACAGGAAGTTACACCTAAATTAATGCTTTTGATTTGATCTGAAGTTATTAAGAATGAACGGCAATATCGTTTGTTTTAGCTGTGGAATATTTTACCCCTCCCCCATTACTCCCCTCCTCTCTCCAGGTGCGTGCAGGATGCCTCCAAAAACTCAACCATGACTTAAAACAGACAAAAAGCGAAAGAAAACATCGTTGCAGATGGTGGGACGGTTTCATTTACGGCAAAACGGCAAACAGATTCCGTATCCGCTAAGCTCCATTGAGAAGCGCCTTGTAGGTTTACACGACTGCATCGTCTGAATTCTGTTCTCACAGCATCGTGGCCAGATGCGTTACTGATCACGACATGATCGACGGAACCCGATCTCTTATCTTTCTCTCCGCACACGCAGCAGATGTAGATGTAGCCGAGCCGATTCAGTACGCGTCGGCCGATGAATAATGACGCGGCGAATCCCCGTGCCTTCACTGCAGAGCGAACCAGACGCTCTGCCAGGACGCAGAGGTACAGTAATGATAACGGAGACAACCTTCGTGCTCCGGAAAAGCACTAACGACTCGAAGACCTGCAGATGTGTACGGGGTTAAAATACAGCGTGAAAACCCGGGCAGCAAAGGACGAGGGGGGGGAAAAAAAAAAAAAAAAGATCTCTCGGGATGCGTTACAAAAGTGTCGGCTGAGTTTCCAGCGTGATTAAACCGTGACAAGGTGATCTCAAACCGATTGGCTCATAGGTGACTACGAGCCAAGACATTATGCCTCCAACACCTGATCATTCTTCTGGACTAGCAAATCAAAGCACCCTCAAGTCTGTGTTTAATGAGTAGCTGGAGAAAGCCGCGGTGTGTCCTGGCTCGTACGGTGGATATCGCTCGAAAAATAGAAATATCACTGTGTGGATCAAACTGAAGACAGAACAACTAGCACAGGTCATACATATATGTATGGGGAAGAGAAATGGATATGTACGAGCAGGGTTTGTTTCTTTTTGAGTCTGTAGATACTCAGGTTGAACGGTATTGCACGTAACTTAAATCCGGTTCCACATGACTACAGAACTGAGGTCTACAGTATTAACACGATGTGTTTTTGGACACGCAACATAATTTAATCGTGTAATTTCTGATTAAAAACTGAACCCTGTGCTCTGGGGTGGTGAGATTCTAAGATTCTTACAGGGGTTTATAACAACTGGATCGCGTTAATGACCGCACTCACACATCATTAGTCAAACTAGTAATTAGATACGCGTTATATAAACCAAGTCACATATTAATTAGAATCATTTACGTGGAGAGTGACTAAACGCAATCAGCTTTCTAAAACTTGATCAGTGTAGCACTGAAGCGTACGAGGTAACCGACGTGTGTCTCACTCTAACAAAACGCAAAAGCTACAGCCTAGCTCACAAAGATTTTTTTAAATCGGAAAAGTTTTATTCCTTTTACACCGCTGTAAAAAAAAAAAAAAAAAAAAAGTTCAATTTTCAAAAAAACAAGATCAGGTCATTTCCACACCAAACCTTGACTGTTGTTCTTCCTCACAAATACTTGATTCTCTAATTTAAATTTAATAGTTGATTAGTTGACGAGGTTTCTGCATATCTTTTTTTTTTTTTTTTCCTGCAGGCAACAACAACTTCACTGCTTAAGAACCTCCAAAGTGTGGAAAGCAGATTGTGGTGAGCCATCAAGCCAGTTTTCAGCGTTAAAGGAATAGATCACACTTTCTAACTCCTGGTTTTAATTTCTTTCTACATTGTAAAACAATATTGAATTCATCCAAAATACACAATAATCTCCTTTGAACAGTTGATACTGAGATGTGTATCTGCTACTTCTGCTCTATAAATCCTTCATAACGGCTCTAATCCGAGGTGCTGGTTGTTAATTGGTGATTTCTGAGGCTGGTGACTCTAAATGAACCTATCCTCTGCAGCAGAGGTACGTTTTGGTCTTACATTCCCTGTGAAGGTCTTTATAAGAGAGTTTCATCATGGAGCTTGGAGCTTGGAGTACAGGTGACCCTCCACAAAGTTGCGGATCAGAGTTCGACAAACCGATAACTGTTGACCAAACTAATAAATTGTTTGCAGCACGGAAACCCTCGCCATTGTGCGGAAACTGCTAAATATCCTCCGCTATTTTTTTTACGGCTTTTTATCATGTCTAGTTTTTTTATGCGTTTTAAACTATTAAAAACAACATGATTTACAAATTTTGTAACATATTACTGAAAATTCAGCTACATGTCCATATAAAATATAATGCTGCATAATTTTTTTTTTAGTGCTGTCGAGAGAACACAAAGCGACCGTAGAGTAAAACGCAGCTTGGGACAGGGTAAATTATTACTGGTTTTAGCGATTGGTTCCTGTCAGAGACGTTATGTGGTAATAAAATGAAGTCAGCAGACGACCTGAATGACCAGATTATCACATCTATGGAGTTTTTCAGTTCTTTAGGGAATAAACGGCAGATCGAACAGAGAACATTCCAGAACTCAGACTGTGAAATGCCGATCCGTTTATTTGTTACTTCACCAATTACATTTTGTATTTTTTTTTTTAAATGCACCTTGTTACTGAAAAACGGCTCCGACTGTTAGAAAGCGCTGACACAGTCGACTCCTTCTAAACATTACTAAACAAACACCTCACGGAAAACTCCATCAGACATTTTTTTTTAATTTGTCACTCTAGAAACGACTGTGTGTTACGACCAGTGTTTTAACGCTAACCTAGCCGACACTACCATCCGTCAGCACGTCCTGACCGATCAGACCCCAGAATTCATCAGCGAGCGCCGTCTGCGGGTCGACTGCATCCGAGAGCGACGTGACAGTAAATTGAACTTGTAATGTGTCAAAAAATCGATCAAACACCAAGCGTGTTTGTACAGCGCACAGGAATAACACTAATTTGGTTAGATTTTTTGTTTGGTTTTGACTTGAATGAGGTTTAACGCGCTGTGACACCGCTCTTGGCAGAAGGCAGCTTCGCCAAACCAGCACAAACAGTAATTTCATGGCACAAATTAGCACAAACGAATGACATAAGTTTATTAAATTTCTTTTCAGATGGAGCGCCAGCTTCACGGAGGTCTGTGAGAATTCTTAACAACTACATGGGTCTATCCGCAAAAAAAAAAAAAAAAAAAAAAAGGAGCACACAGTGTGCCGTAGTGCACTCGACTGCGACAGTGTTTCTCACTATCCGGCCCAGGCAGGCTCCATGTCATATTGTTCAAATCATTATCCCAAATCTGTTACAGCGCCAGGAACCCAAAGCAACATGTGACACACTGTCTGACTGTAGAAGTACGAAGATCTTTCCTGTGCGCACACACACACAATGGGTCATAAACTGGAATTTTCCTATTTAGGCTGAGGCCAAGCCATCTGCTTGGCACTGACGAAACCCTTAATAAGCAGCTGACTGTTTTGATTCTGTAAAAGATTCCCCAAATCGTGTTTTTGATGATCTAACTCGGAGATGACCTTCCTCTTTCGAGTTCAGCATGGAAAACAATCACTGTAAAAGGAGGGACTTGGCCAAGTCTGATCGGCGTCTGATTCGGTGAAGCTTGACGATTTGACGATTGAAGGTTTCTTTGTTGGAAAAAAAAAAAAAAAAAAGGCGCGAGCATTTCTAACACTCCGCAAGGACTGGTGTGGAGGAGACCATTAGGAATCATCCATAGAAAAAGGTAACAAAGAGTAAACCTCAATAAGGGGGAATAAATCACAATAAAGCGCTATCACATGTGCAACTTTGACTTTTTCGTCAAAGTTTCCAGTCAGCTGCTCTATGGGAAGATTACATCCAGTGATTTGTACCGGAGGTTCCTCGCCTGGTCTCGGAGCACACATATCGAGCGTTCGGAGATCAGTATTAGAGGGTAGACACGTCATGGATGAGTTGCATCGTAGTGCCTGATTTATATACTTGGACAAAAGATGAGGGTCCAAGTTGAAGTGGAAATTGTGCTGAGAATTCTGGTGAATGAAGAGCGTAAAAACGATCGGCATGTACAGATGTCGTCAAATACACATCACAGTGATGAGACTCTGCTGGAAAAACGTTTGAACGATGGAAATGTTTTAAACAAGCCTGTGTGTCTGTGAATGACGAACCAGGCTGGCGTGGCTCGGAGCCCACTGCAGTCGTTCACATGAACATTCGGCGCCTGGAGCGTCTGGGTTACTTTTTTTTTTTCTATAAAAAAAAAATCGACTGATAACTTGTGATCGACTTGTGGAAGAGACGCATCGGTCTGTGAGAACCGTACACACCACTTGCACGTTAAAGCAGTTACTGCCGCTTCACTCCCTCAGTCCTGAACCATGTTAAAGGAGTTCCTGGGAGGCCAGAGTTTCAGGCGGGAAGCAGGAAGAAAACTTCCTACCTTGATGGTGTCCAAGCACTGCTGAAACACTGGGAAAAGTGCATTAGTGTAGCAGGGGATTGCAGTGGTGTGAAAAAGTGTTTGCCCCCCCCCCTTTTTTTTTCATGTTTATGACAGTTTCAGATTAACAAACGAAATTTTAATATTAGTCAAAGATAACACAAGTAAACACATTATGCAGTTTTTAAAATGAATTACTTTTTATTATAAAGGGAAAACTAACTACACAAAACTACACTGGAGAACCTTCCCAGGAGAGGCCGGCCGACCAAAATTACCCCAAGAGCGCAGCGACAACTCATCTTGATGATCCCCAAGACTTTTGGGAAAATACTCTGTGGACTGATGAGACAAAAGTTGCTCTTTTTGGACGGTGTGTCTCCCCCATTATGTGTGGCGTAAAAAAGCAACACAGCAAAAGAACCTCATACCAACAGTAAAATGTGGTGATGGTAGTGTGATGGTCCGGGGCTGTTTTGCTGCTTCAGGACCTGGAAGACTTGCTGTGATAAATGGAACCTCGAATTCTGCTGTGTACCAAAATAACCTGAAGGAGAATGCACGGCCATCTGTTTGTGACCTCACGCTGAAGCGAACTTGGGTTCTGCAGCAGGACATAATGATCCAAAGCACAGCAGCGAGTCCACTTCTGAAAAGACTTTGGAGTGACCTAGTCAAAGTCCTGACCTGAATACAATTGAGATGACCTTAAAAAAGGCGGTTCATGCTAGAAAACCCTCCAATGTGGCTCAGTTACAACAATTCTGCAAAGACGAGTGGGCCAAAATTCCTCCACAGCGCTGTAACAGACTCATTGCAAGTTGCATCAAAAACACTTGATTGGAGTTGTTGCTGCAAAGGGCGAACCAACTAGTTTAGGTTTATCAAGATTCAAGTTTAAAAAAAAAAAAAAAAAACTTTATTAATCCCAGAGGGAAATTGCTTTGTCTTGGTCATACAGATGTTCTGATTAATTTACCAGGGAAAAAACAGATTAGAAAAAAAATTAGACTATGGGCGATAAGACCGAGTTGTTTTAATGAGCTCGGATTTTTCTTTGAAGGCTTTTCCACAAATCTAGATTCGTGTTCATTCAGATACGACAAGACAGGTTTGAGCCTCATTGTTCAAGTGAAAGGAACTGTAATGCTACAGCACACAGAAGGATTGGGGGCATTGTTTTGGTGGCAAGAGTACGGGGAGGAGCCACAGAGTATGGTGATGATGGTCAGGTGACTGTGCACGTTTGTCCGTGTAGCGTATTAGAAAAGAATTTCATATCTTCAGCCAAGAAAGTGAATCTGGAGAGGATGAAGATGGGGGAGTTTTAACAAGTCAACAACCCCAAACATACGACCGAGATAAATCAAGAAGGCCTAGCGCGGCTTTAGCCAATCTCCTGATTCGGATCCCGTTGAAAATTTATGGGGGAATTTTGAAACCGTGAGTTCAAACCTTGGCAAATTCGAGATGATCTGCCAAAGGATAAAACCACAATGCTGCAACAAAGCTACTTACTTTTTTTTTTTTTTTTACTGCAACTGAAATTTGTGACAGATTTTCCGCTCACTATTGGTTTTTAAAGCTGATTAGTTTTGTTTTGGTTTTGTTTTTTAAATGAAGGGGGGGGGGGGGAAGTCAAAATAAGTGTGTGTTGAAGCTGGAAGTGGATAAATGCGCTGGAAGTATGGGATATTAAACAAAAACAAAAGCGTCCGAATAGCCATTTCCTCTCGCCGCCGTACATGCCTTGCTGTGTAATACTCAACCATGTATGATTTGTGGAAGTGTAGAAATCCGAGCTTTATTGTATCTGCTATAACTCAAACGAGAGACATGCCAAAGAGCCAAGTAGCCCAATTACTCAATCAATCACTCAGGTCAAGAGAAGGAGAAATACACGGGCAGGGAAACATGATAAATATAGGAGAAATTTGGAGAGGAGATCTCACCCTTTTATTAACACAGCAGGCGGGTTTGCACACACACACACACATACGTTAAACGGAAAGATCTCGACAAAGCCAGTAATTATGTTAACAGACGCTGAGTTATTGGGGTGAAAATTGGAAATCTTTTCCTGAGAAGGTGGAAGCCGTCAGGGTTAGTGACTGTTGTAAAAACAGCAGAAGCGGACGGATGCTGAAAGAATTCAGGAGAAGTGAACTCTGGTGAGAGAAAGAAGAAAAAAAAGAAAAAAAAAGGACGTCCATTTACATGCTGTGGAGAGTACCTCCTTTATTTCCAAGATTAACATTTTCCTTTCCTCTAAATAAAATCCGGCACTGGAGCATATATGCATCTTCCCGCTCTCTCGTCATGCGGCTGTACGCTTCGTTTAACGCAAAACAGTGGTAGCTCTGGAAAAACTCTCTGCACTTATCGGAGCCGTCCAACTTCCAGGCGTTCACGGAGCGGAACAAAAGGAGGGATATTAATAAGAAGGTCACAGCAGGAACAAGTGGATTAAAAAAAATCCGAGGGAGGAGACGACCTTCTGAAGAGCCGCGAGACAAACATGAAAACATCTTGTCCTTTGATTCCCTTGTCAAGGTTTTTTTTTTTTTTTGAGTACCTCCCAGTTAGAATCACTCACTGGGGAGATCTTTCAGCGCCACGCCATGCCAAAGACAACCTGTCGGACACGTGAAAAAACACGTGCGCAAACGTACAAACTTAACGACTTACAGACATCCGCTTTGACGCTAGCTCTATCTCTCCTTCCCTCACGCACATGGGTGTGTAGCTAATTAATCATTGATGCGTTTCGTTTCTTGCATTTTAAAATTTTTATTTAGCTATTACTTAAACAGGCATCAAACGCTCGAGCGGTAAAGAAGGTTTGTGAGATTTGTTGCGCCGTTCCTGACGGCAACGTTAATAATTCATATCTGAGACGGCTTAAGGCGGCGTGTTTACAGAGTAAGACTTGAAAAGGCCTCGCAATTCTCAAGATATCGGTTAAAACGTAAGGGGGAAGGAAAGATCAGAAAGAAGTGCAAGAACTTTCCTTTCTTCAGAAGTAACTCCTGCGTTACACCCCCCCCTTTTTTCTTTTTAAAGGTGTGGGGTTTTCTTTTTAAAGGTTGGGACCTTCATGAAAACCCCACACCTCTTAAAAGAAATTTATTTTTTTTAACTGCAGTTCAATTACAACCAACACTTAGCGCTGAATTGTTGCAGGGCAGTCTGCAGTCCTGAGACGAACGCATGCCGAACAGACACGGAAGGAAAAATAACATCAATCATGCTCTTATGAGCTGTGCAGGCTAGAAAACAGAAAAAACCACTAAAACCCACTAATGTGCTGACAGCGCTGTATGCCGTACTGCACACACTCGCTATCCAGCCTGGTGTAAACAGCGTGGACTCAACCCGGCCGCTAGGATCACACGGAAATGTGAAAGGGAAAGCGTTTACTTTTACTCCTCTGTGCTTAAGACGGTAACACGCGTGCTGCGTTCACAGGGACACCAACATCCCAGTAATAACCAGAATAACAGCCAAATTAGAATAAACACCTTCGATTCATTTTGCTCGGGGTTTGTTCTCGAAGCTAGTAAATAACTTGATGAAGGATTGGGGGGTAAGAACCTTGTCTGGTCAGTTCCACTCGCAATTGTATAAACAATTTTTTTTTTTTTTTTAACCTCGACCAGTAGAGATGGGGGAAAAATTCATTCAATTACACATCACGATTCATGTGTGAGACAATTCCTGTATCGTCACACTGACTCCGAAACCAATTTGTTCCTACAGAAAAACTTAAGAATTTCTTTTTCCTGAGGTGGTGTACAGTGTAAAGCAAAAGCAAGTCTCATTAGAGAGGTTAAAGATCCATTTCATCCGTTTCTGGTTGGAGGTCTCGTTACATGGATGCCCCGTGTGTCTCTTTGGGATGCGTCTGGTGTCTGGGGATGATTCTCTCTACTTAGAAGACGGTTCTGGCCTCGACTGGTGTTGTCAGCTGTTTCTCTGAGGACTTGACAATTCGATAGTTCAGGACTGGAACTTTCTACAAGTCTATCTGAGTCTCCAATAACTACTGGACTCCATTTTAACATCAATTAACATCAACTATTATAGCTGAACCTAACACTTAACACTGTATAAATGCAGATCATTTCCTGCTATCTGTTTCACCCAGATGAGGATGGGTTCCCTGTTGAGTCTGGTTCCTCTCAAGGTTTCTTCCTATTCCCATCTCAGGGAGTTTTTCCTTGCCACTGTCGCCCTCGGGCTTGCTCACCAGGGAATATCTGAACATTTTTGATTCATATACATTCACATTCCATACAAACTTAAATAATTCTTTTGATTGTGTAAAGCTGTTTTGAGACAATGTCAATTGTTAAAAGCGCTATACAAAATAAACTGAATTGAATTTTCTCTTTATCAGCCTGCTCTTTGTGTGCGCATGTTAATTAGTTTTTATTTTTACTTTACAGCAGTGATTCCGTTTGTGTGTCACTCAATCGAGTGTCAGAGAGATTTCTTGTTTATTTATCCAATAAAACAGTGTTTCCGTTTCCGTTGTGTGTGCGCATGTGTGAAAGGAGTGGAGGAAGGGTAACTGTGTAAGACGAGAAGGGGGGGGCTCCTTACTTTAGCTTCACACACACCAGTCGGGATTTATTTCTACTTTGCAGGTTAATTTATTTTATTTTTTACTTAATATTTTGTGTTAATTATTTTTCTTTCAACAATATTTTTATTGATTTTAACAGGGATAAAACAGGGTAAACATGTAATATTTTAATGCAGGTTTTATAATCCCCTTATAAACCCTATAGCTCCCACCCCGTCCCTCCCCGACTCCAAGCCAGTTTTACAAGCATATGAAAGGCTAAACGCCAGGCATTAAGAGAAACCAAAAAAGAAAAAAGAATATGGAGCTGGAAGTTTTTTGGTTCTACGTGCAAAAAAAAAATAAATAAAGAGGAATAAAAAGGGGAAAGAAAGCAAACAAACAAGTAATTAAATAAGACAGGAATCAAACTATAAATGTATATGAAAAAAGTGAAGGAAGGGCCCCCACACCTGTTGAAATTTAAAGTCTGGGTAATGAATTGAATAGTGAATCTTCTCCAGGGACAGACAGGACATGATATCTCTGAGCCACTGGGCGTGAGTGGGTGACGTGGCATCCTTCCACTTGAATAAAAGAGAACGCCTGGCCAGGAGTGTCGCAAAAGATAACAATCTCTTTTTGGCTGGACTTAGACTCTTACCCTCTTCTCCAGTGACACCAAAAAGAGCAATCAGAGGGTCTGGTTCAAGATTGCAATTCAATATGAAGGACAGGGTCTTAAAAACATCCCTCCAGAATTTTTCCAAATTCGGGCATGTCCAGTACATATGAATAAGAGACGCCTCTCCACTTTTACATTTATTACAGCAAGGATCAATGTCTGGGTAGAAACGGGAGAGTTTAAGTTTGGAGAAATGAGCCCTGTGTACAACCTTAAACTGTAATAAAGAGTGGCGGGCACATAAGGAGGTTGAGTTGATAAGTTTAAGAATTGAATTCCAAGTATCATCTGATAGTGACAAATTTAAATCCTTCTCCCAAGCAGTTTTAATTTTACACAGAGGGGTGTGACTCGAAGCCATCACTCCACCATAAATAGTGGATATTAGGCCTTTACGCAGCGGGGACAAACAGAGGAGATTATCTAGAATGTTTGCAGCAGGAGCCTCAGGGAAATTTGGTATTAAAGAGCGAATGAAGTGTCTTACTTGCAGATATCTGAAAAAATGAGAATTGGGTAAGTTAAACCTCTCGGAAAGCTGTTCAAATGATGCAAACTTATGGTCAACGAACAGGTCTTTGCAAAGCTTGATGCCCTTATTGTACCATTCCTGAAACACTGAGTCATGTAAAGAAGGCTGGAAGAGATGGTTAGAGACGATAGGACTGGACAGAGAGAAGCCTAGAAGACCGCTGTGCTTTCTGAACTGAGCCCATACTCTCAAGGTATGCACCACTACTGAGTTATTGATTAATTTAATTGAGGGGATGGGGAGAGCAGATCCAAGGAGTGCAGAGACAGAGAGATTTTTGACAGACTTTATCTCCATTTCCACCCAGGCAGGCCGATTAGGTTGGTTATGAAAATATGACCAAAAGATGACAGATCGAATGTTTGCTGCCCAGTAGTAGAAACGAAAATTAGGTAGAGCCATGCCACCGTCTCTTTTAGATCTTTGAAGTAGGGACTTATTCAATCGTGGATGTTTACCTTTCCAAAGGTAAGAAGATATAATTGAGTCTAAAGCGCCAAAGTAAGATTTGGGAATAAAAACAGGTACAGACTGAAAGAGATATAAAAATTTAGGGAGAATACTCATTTTAATGGCATTAATGCGGCCCACCAGGGACATGGACAGTGGTGACCATCGTCCCAAGTCCTTTCTTGTTTGGTTCAACAACCTAATAAAATTTTCTTTAAAGAGGTGTTTATGTTTCCTTGTGATTGTAATACCAAGATAGGTAAACTGATTTTTCACAATGTTGAATGGAAAATTGTGCATACCAGTTGTTACTGCTGTATTATCTAGCAGAAAAAGTTCACTTTTGTGCAAATTTAATTTATATCCTGAAAAATAGCTAAATTCCCTGAGCAATGACAGCACAGGTGGCAGAGAGGAGACTGGATTCGATAAAAAAAGTAGAAGATCATCCGCATAAAGGGAAACTTTATGTTCTTCTCCCTGCCTCCAAATCCCAGATATATCTCTACAGCTTCGGAATGCAACTGCTAGTGGCTCAATGGCGAGGTTAAAGAGCAATGGGCTAAGGGGACATCCCTGACGAGTTCCCCGCTGAAGACTGAATGGTTGAGACTGTTGAGCATTTGTCAGAACTGAGGCAGTGGGGCTTGAATATAATAATTTAACCCAAGTGATAAAACTTGGACCAAAATTAAATTTTTCTAAAGCCCTGAATAAATACTCCCATTCCACACGATCAAAAGCCTTTTCAGCATCCAAAGAAAGGACACACTCAGGGGTCTCCTCTGATGGTGTGTACAAGATATCCATAAGGCGTCGAATGTTAAAGTAAGAGTAACGATTTTTAACAAAACCGGTCTGGTCCTCAGATATAATAGAGGGTAGAACATTCTCTAATCTACGAGCCAAGACTTTAGCAAGGATTTTAACATCCACATTAAGAAGAGAGATTGGTCTATATGAGGAGCACTCTGTTGGGTCCTTATCCTTCTTTGCTATGAGGGTGATGCGAGCCTCATTAAATGACGCAGGCATCTTACCTTGCTTGAAAGATTCAGATAGAACCAAAGCTAGTTGTGGTGCAAGGTATGAGGAGAATGATTTAAAAAACTCTGCAGGGAACCCGTCAGGACCCGGGGACTTACCAGATTGCAATGAGGAGATAGCTAAACTGATTTCCTCTTGTGATATGGGCTCTTCTAACCTTAATCTAGAATCAGGGGACAGTGTTGGGATATTTAGTTGAGTCAAGAAATTCTCAACTGCACTATGGTCCTTTGGGAACTCAGAAGTATATAATCGAGAATAAAAATTCCTGAATGCATCATTAATTTTAGAATGGTCCGTAGTGATGGTACCATCCTCCATCCGAATTTTCGTAATTTGTTGCTGTGCTCTAAATCCTTTTAACTGATTAGCTAAAAGTTTCCCAGATTTGTCACCATGAATGTAAAATTGGCTCCTACTCTTTAATAATTGCCGTTCAATTACATGCGTTGAAATAAGTTCAAACTTAGTTTGCACTTCTACGCGTTTTTTATAGAGATCAGGGTTTTTAAATAGAGCATACTGCTGGTCAATTTCTTTAATTTGGTTGGTCAAATCTTTTCGTTCTTTATATGCCTTCCTTTTCATATTTGCAGTGTATGAAATTATCTGTCCCCTGAGGTAGGCTTTCAGAGCATCCCAAACAACCAAACGTGACACTTCAGGTGTTTCATTTGTGGTGAAGAAAAAAACGATCTGGTCTTCCATAAATTTTACAAAATCGTCCTCCATCAGCAACGATGAATTAAAGCGCCAATGTTTAGTAACTTGAGGGAGATCTGGAAGTTTTATAGACATAACAACTGGAGCATGATCTGATATCACAATGCTCTGATAAGCACAAGAAGTAACCATTGGGATCAATTGATTATCTATAAAGAAATAATCAATTCTGGAGAAAGTATGGTGAACATGTGAGAAAAAGGAGTATTCTTTCTTTTTTGGATTAAGGAAGCGCCATATGTCAGAGATACCAAAGCTGCAGAGATAGGACTGAAGTAGCGTGGCGGATTTACTCAGAGGAATAGGATTGGGAGATGACCTGTCAAGTGATGGATCTAAACAGCAGTTAAAGTCTCCCCCTAATATGAGAGAGTATGAGCTCAGATCAGGTAGAAGAGAGAAAAAATGTTCAAAGAAGGAGACATCGTCATAATTAGGGGCATATAAATTAGCCAACACTACATTAGTATTAAATAACTTCCCTGAAACAATGATATAACGACCTTGTATATCCGTAATAACATTATGATGCTCAAAAGAGATGTTTGGGTTAATGAGAATTGAGGTGTGAGAGCACCTTCCTTCTCTTCACCGGATGGTTTAAACCCTTAACATTCCAGCTCACAAAGTTTAAAGAACTATTCATTCTCCCTGAGAGAAAATGCAGGTAGATAAACATGAATAAGATGCCTAACGTCAGCCTTAAAGTGTAAAACACAGAACAACGTGTTAAAAATACACAGTATACAAAGAACTAACACAATACTGGCTTTGGAGATCCCCCACCCCTCCCCCACACACCCCTGCCCCCCACACCCCTGCCCCCCACACCCCTCCCCCACACACCCCTCTACCCCCCAACAAACAAAGATAGCTGCTAACAAACAGAGCAGCAAGCTCTTCCATTCCTCCATCTTCCACCCAACAAATCCTCCTGCTGCTAACCACCCCATCTTCTGCTCCGACACAACTTACAGAAACTAATAATTAAATATATAAATAAAACATTTCCACACTCCAATACTGAAATCTCTCAATGAGAGAAAAACACACCACCACCCCTCCCCCCACGTCACATTGTAACTCTAAATATACAAACGTAAATCACACGTGATTAAAAATAGAAAAAATAGTAATATAAAAATAATAATAATAACCCCTTCACAAGTTTAACACAACACTCTTACCGGGAAAGACGTAAACGTGGCCAGATTTTAGGTTAAAAATGGTACTTTCCTGAGAACTGTAGTATCGCGTATTAAAATAATAATAATAATAATATAGTGCACTACGTAGTTTTCGGCAGACTGTCTATGTGTTTCTGCGCCTCTTCTACCGAGCAGAGCCACTTCTTCTGTCCGGTAGAGAGAGTGATCCGGAGCCGCGCTGGATACAGCAGAGAAGGCCGGAGACCACGGCTGTATAACTCACTCATCACTCCTCTATACTCGGCTCGCTGGTTTAAAACTTCGGGAGCGTAGTCTTCCACTATGCGGAGCTGCTGACCGCGGTATTCCAGCTTCCCTCTCCGCCGAGCCTCCCGAATCAGAAGGTCTTTCACCTGGTACCGGTGCACGCGGAGAATGACGGGCCGAGGTCTCTGTCCTGAAGCGGGTTTGGATGCAGGTATTCGGTGGGCTCGGTCAATCTCCGGCGGGGAAGGAAGCGTTTCAGTCCCAAACACCTCGCACAGAAACTTGGAGAAGAACTCGGTAGGGAGTCCACCTTCAGTACCTTCCGGGAGACCCAGAACACGCAGGTTTTGTCTCCTGCTCCGGCCTTCTAAGTCTACAACCTTGGACGTTAACTTTAAGTTGTTTTCCCGAAGTCCGGAGCAGATGTTCTCCAGCTCCGTCACACGCTGACTCAGGTCGTCTGTAGCGAGTTCTAATGACGGTAAGCGCTGTCCATGGTCCGCTACTTGGGCCTGAATCTGATCCAGTTTAATTTCTAATAAACTAAACGATGATTTAAACTCCGCCGCTAACGCATCACGGTGTTGCTCTAACAGCGCAGAGATAGCCTCGACTGTTAGAGGGGTCGCAGTGTCGTCCTTTTTCACGGCTTTAACACTCCTGGTAGCCATCGCAAATGAAAAAACATATAACCGTGGGGTAGAGTACAAAGTTATTGTCAACTAAGATTTAAATTTAACATTTAGAGACGAATAAGGGAGTGAAGAAATTCGAAACTGTCGGAGCACCTAACCAACACGTCCTACTCCATGTGGCTGCTCTGTGTTAATTATTTTAATGTATTTATTTTTTTGGGCTGTGAAACAAAAAAATTGAGTTTCCATTATGTCTTATAGGAAAATTAAATTTGGTTTACGAGTGTTTTGAAATACGAGCCCGCTTCCGGAACGAATTATGCTCGTAATCCGAGGTTCCGCCGTATATATAAAATCATGATACTTTGCATCGCAATACAGATCGAAGCAACATCTGGGTATCGTGATAATAATGCATCATGTGATCCCTGGCATTTGGAAGATGCCCTTATCCAGAGAGACGTACATTTTTCATCTTATTATACATCTGATCAGTAAAGGGGTAAAGGTCCTCGCTCAAGGGCCCAACAGTGGCGACTAGGTGGTGGAAGGGTTTGAACCTGGGAACCTGGGAAACGAAATTTCTAATGTGTCTCTACAAGCTGCATATAAAATAATGACACTAAAGGAAAAACCCACCAGAGTCAAATCCCACTGTACATTTTTGTAGTTCTTTTTGTTTTTAAACTGGTACGGTTCCTCTTATTTCCATCCTCGTTTATTTGGTTGGCATTATCGGTTTATTATATGCACTTGAGTTCAGTGTCGTCTTCTTGGCTGGTCATGATCCTGAAGACTCCTTGGTCGTTGTCTGATCGTGTTTCTGCAGCTCGTGCTCCTCCAGACGGGGTATACGGAAAGCAAAAGCTCTGATATTAGCAGCTCCATCTGTGGTAAGTGCTGCTATTTGAAACTGACAGAGCCGGACTTAGAAGCTGCCAAGAGGAGATTGCGTCAAGGTCTGCGGCCAGGTGCGCGATGGGGCGCCCCTTTACACACACACACACATACACACACACACGATACGACACGCCAACATCTGTCCGTTCTCATCTGTGTGAGCAGCGGCGCGTGAAGAGCTTCTGCTGGACGACTGCCCCCTGCCTCTCCAACTAATCAAGTTAATCGTGCGGCCTCGCGCTGCGCTAAACCGACCCGAAAACCCCGCGGAGACGCCAGACAGGCCGAGATACCCCTCGGATCCATCTTCACACTCTTACATGCTTAGCAGCTGCCGGCTTCCTTTAAGATGTCGGGACACGGATAAAGCATTGTGGGTAATTCATCCTGGACCGCGACTTACTCCAGTACGCATCACTGACCGAGTCCATTTCTTTAATAATCAGGAATAAATCGATTTGCTTGACAGACTTTATTACAGAGGTCGTCTGTCTTTCCAACACACTCCACCGTTTTATTTTATTAAGTGCGTGTCCATTAACACGTTCCTCGTACACGCCAAAAACCTCAGAACTACTTCCACCTCGAACCCTGAGGATTTCTACAGCGCGAGAATCTCTTCATCTCAATCGGAGATCGTTATACGTGAAGGTATAAAACTGGAAAAATTATTGGCACCCTTCATTATCCTAGTTATACAGTATGTGCAGTAACGAAGGAGAAGTGGGGAAAAAAAAAAATTATAACTTTTCATATTACAGTATTTTCTCTCACAAATATATGTTCCACAATAATGAAGTCCGGTGAAGCTCGTCCAATGTTGTACATGTCCAGTGAAAATAACCACAAATGTAATATTTAAGATTGGAACAGATCCATTAAAACCGCTTTTTTTGTTTGTTTTTTGCACGAGCTCAGTGTTGCAATGGTGAATTACACAAACACGGCACGAACACGCGCACAATGAAGTGATGAATCTAAAATCGGACCAATAACGTTAAGGCTAATGATTAGACGATGATTAATAACAGTGTTTGTTTTCTAGCTCATGAGGAAAATATTCGCCCACGCCTGCCTGGTAACATCACACTACAGCATACGCAACACCGTTCATGATGTTCTGGGGAAAAGCAGTGATGGTTTTAGGAAACAACCTGAGAAAAGATGTAATTTTTTATTTATTTATTTTTTGGAAAAAGCTTTTACTTTACACACATTTGAGAATTAACGAATGTAATTAATACCAGGAATCTGCGAGGCGTGGAGCGTCGCTCTGTGACTGGATGCTTATTATATTAAAGAGGCAAATAAATGCAAAAATCTACTGCTTTCATTACCCTTAATCCCAAAACAAGAGAGAGAGAAGCGGGGGAAAAGCGTGACTGGGAGAACGAGAAACAGATTGAGAAATTTAGAGAGAGAATGATGAGCAGTGAATGAAAAACGATTGCATAAGTGAGAGAGAGAGAGAAAGAGGAAGAGAGCAGGAGACGAACAGAAACGGATTGAGAAAGAATAAACAGACTGAGTGAGAGATAAAGGGTAAAAGTAAGGGAGACAGACACGGGGAGTGAGTGACAGACTGTGAGAGAGACAGAGTGAGACAGTGACGAACAGACTGGGAAAGAAGAAGAGAGAGACAGCAGGAGGGAATAAAGTGAGACTAAAAGAGAAAGAAGCATCCTGGGAAAGAGATGGAGAACAGAGAGATGTAGACAGGTAGCAGGAAAGTGTGACAGAAAGAGAAACAGACTGTGTGTGTGTGAGAGAGAGAGAGAGAGAGAGAGAGAGAGAGAGCGAGCAGTCACACTTCACTGATCTCTGCGCTTATTAATCGTCAGCCGTTTGTAGATTAATTCGGGACTCGCCGCTCACATGTTCCTGAAACAATGCGGAAGGAAATTGAATTCTGTGCAACTCCACTTGTTTTTTTTTGTTTTTTTTTAGGGAATAACACATGGAGCGTTCTGTCAAAAATTCTTACAACCCTCTCGTCCTTATTTTCCAGCAAAAATCAAGGCACCGGTCTGAACTGAATTTCGGAAAAACTAATAATGAGCGTGAGAGGAAGTCACGCACTGAGTGCTGTGATCCAGGTGAGAAGAGAAGGAGACGGCGGCGTCAGACGCACCGCTCGGGAAGATCGAATGATGACGACGACAATCGCTGCAGTCTAATTAGAGGACGTGATGGAGTGCAACACCTTCTCAGCGCTCGTCGAACAGCTCCAAAAGCTTCCTCGGGTCAGAGAGGCACCTCGGACAGGGTGCCTTTTTTTTTTTTAAGGTATCGTGTAGGGGGAAAAAAATCTAAAATCACATCGTTGCTGAATTCTAAACTTTGATTGGTCAGAAAGTGCTGGTTACCGATAAAGCAGGTGTAAGAGCTACAAGTCTGGCCACAAGGCAAATCACATTCACTTGAATATTTTCTTGTTTCTATAGTAACAAGCTGATTACCAAAAATACAAAAAACATACATGTTTTTGATATGACGAATAGAGACAATCTTTCAGCATTTATGTAACGAGTTTCCAACGTCACAGCTTTATAACATCCAGAGGTTTATAGCTGTTTGACTGTGAGTGATGGCTTACAGTAATTAGTTTCATCTACAACATGTGGAACTATACTGCATATGAGGGGCGTTCAAGTCAAACCGGGACTTGTGTCGAAATGTCTTGCGTGAAGTGACTGTGATGAGACATTTCATTACATGCACTCGCATGCATTCTCACGACGCTGTCTCATGACAACTTTATGCAACGTCACAACATTTATTTCAATCGCGAGCTGCATACTGTACGATCCAGAGGGGACACGCCCATTGCTCATGGAATAGCCTCAATCTGGACTCCACAGATCACATGACCTTTTTCCATCACTCCCAAGTCAAATTTTTATGCTTTCTAACAAACTGAAGCTTTTTTCCCCCGGATTCATTTTAACGTATTTTATTTTAGTTTGTTATTATTTTTTTAATGTAATTTTAAATTTGAAGATTAAAATAAAACGTTTAACTCATAACCACCGATGTGCGACATCCGCTGGCACGTGATTTATATAAATAGTCCGTAATAAAAATTAAAAAAAAAAAACATTTTATTCGTGACTGCGCGCTCCAGTACATGTGATAAAAGGACACACAGGGGAAAAAACAGCATTTTTGGTTAGTTTGGCTTTTCAGTTCATTAATACGGGGACGACTCAAATAGACATTGAGTCTTTTATTTGAGAGTAACATTCAACCTGGCATCTTTTTTTTTTTTTTTTAGGTTTTATTGCATGCAGAAATATGTTTTTTTTTTCTCTGTAGAAGTTCAATAATTTCATAAATGCAACACTAGTTTTTATATATATATATATATATACTTGGGCTCAGGGTATCGGTCGATACCGAGTACTGATCCGATACCTGGGTGTGTATCTGTACAGTGTGTGTATATATATAGCATTTCTTTTTTTAAGTAAAATACTACTAGCCCTGTGTAACGGGTTCGACCCTAAGTACACGGGCGACACCATGAAACATGGACACGAGGCGAGGTCTTACAGGGAAAAGGGTAATTTATTTAGAAAAATGGGGAAGGAAAGGGTTAAAGGCTCTCTGCGGCCTTTTCCACTTCGGCGGCAGGGATGCGAAGGCAGGCTTGAACAGCTCGTTCACGCGCTCCTCTCGCGGAGATCAAAGGCGCCCACCTTTTTAAAGTCTCTGGGGCGCATCACATCGCCCCGCTCTTGTGCCACTGTCTCTCATAAAATCCACCGCGTCGCAAAGTCCAGCTTCCCAACAGTCAGACCCCGAGCTACACTCCCCGCTGTGTTTTATAGCGGCAGGATCATTAGCGGCGATAGCTCATGGGCCGTTGCCTGATTCTGCGGCTCTGCTCCTTCACATACCTAAAGAGGGGGGGGGGAGGCCGCCTAACTAGTGAGCGAGGAGCGATATGTGGGCACACACCCATCACAGGCGCACGCCGTGACACTCTGTAAGTAAGCTAAGCTAGCAAAGCTAGCGGGCATAAATAGGTTATGTTTAGGAAAATAGTATCGGATCGGTACGTGGACTCAAATACTCGCCGATTCCGATGCCAGATTTTTTTGTGGTATCGGCAGCATTTCCGATACCAGTATCGGAATCGGAACAACCCTAATGTGTGCGTGTGTATATATATATATATATATATATATATATATATATATATATATATATATATATATATATAGGGAACAACCCTAATCTTAACCCTTGTCTTAACCCTTACGGTTACATTTATGCCACTTCTTACATGTTTTTTTATTAAATTTTCCAGTTTATTGTACTGTGGGTTTAAGGACGGACCTATTCGCAGGGCAGAAGCTCTTCAGGAAACGCAGTATTAGCTAGATTTAATCCTGTGTCGTCTTTAATTATCCTTATAAATCCTCCTCAGTGCTTTAACGATGTGACCCAAGGCCATTTTCCTTCCTTAGATAAATAAAACACCAACCGATGGTTTGAGTCAAGGAGCAAATATCCAACACAAACCACCAGCCTCCGTCTTCCTTTACATCTTTATGCTGTTTTTATATATAATTTTATCATCATAATCTGTCCATTTGATTACTATTAGAACCCACCAACAGCCGGCTGTAGTACTCGGCCATCTTGCGCACGTGTAAAGTAAAACACACCACACACACACACACACAAACGCATGCACGCGGGCCCGGACTGCCTCCTCCCGGTGACCCGGACGTGCTCGGGCTGAGAGTCTGGTGGATCAACAGTTTATGCGGCGGTTCGAGATGGAGGAGAGGAAAAGAAAAGCAGGCGTACTAACCTTGGAGTCAAACTGAGGAGACGAGTCAGTGTTCCAGGGTAAAAGTTAAATAAACACAAAGGGGGAGGAAAAGGAGAGAAAAGAGAAGAACAGGGAAGAACAGACACAGCATGAGCAAGGGCATTATTATTATTATTATTATTATTATTAGCAGCAGCAGCAGAAACAGTCAGTCTGGGTGAACATTCAGTATTAAGACAGCATGAGAAAAGGGTGTGAATTTGCATTTTGTTGTGTTTTTTAAAACATCCACTAAGGTCTTTTCCATCAGTACTGAAGCCTCAGTACCCGTCATGACCTCTGATGAATACATTTCCCCCTGCTCCAGGGTCTGGAGGCTCGTATTCGGATCAGGGGGAACTTTTCTACCAGCCCGTGTGAAAGAGAGTAAAAGACAAAGGCAGTTGGTTTTAATCCCGAGTGAAGAGATGATCTGGGGAACAAAAGCGCAGAACGCAAGAGCTTCGTAAAAACCAGGCGCTCTCGTAATAACCGTGCGCGCTCCTAAACACACAGGAGAGGGTTTTTTTTTTTTTTTTTTTCCATGAAACAGACGAAGACGCTCCTGCGTGGTTTTTTTTTTTTTGCCGCAAGGATTCCACATTACGAGGTTAATCCGCTCCGGTTCTGCGCAGTACGCTTCCAAAACTCTCATATTTCCATCCGCGCAGATGATGTTGCAGCGTTTCAAAGGCGATGCTTTGTTGCTAAAACTGGCGGGAGAAACCGAGACAGAAACGGATGGTTGATTTATTTTACCTCAGGTTATAATCTGGAGTAATGATTGATTGAGCCCAGAACGTCTTTAACTTAAAGACAGCAGTTGGAAGAAAGCAGATTTTGGCTGATGATCCTGAGAACAACATCGTAGGTGGTGGGGGGGGGGGATGTTGTGGGGACGCGTTACATCATCAGCATGGATTTAGGTTGCGGGATCCTGAATCCAGGAAGTGATCAGTTCAGCTTCATATTGCGCTCAAACTGAGTAAATTTCTCACAAAGAATCAGGATTAAACTTTATATTGGTCTCTAATGAATGTCCCACTTCTACCCAGATGCCTATACATTTACTGTACTGACACACACACACACTCACTCAGTTGCTGACGCAGGCAGATGAAGACGCGTATACTCTCCTGACGGTGCACGCAGAGCAACTTTGAGGCCCGTGTACAATAGCAGGTGGTCTGTAAGTCAGAAACGCTGCGGTCGGCTCCTCACACACACACACACACACACGCTCAGTGTGAACGCCGTCCCTGCAGAGCTAAAACGCACATTGTTACCGAGAGCTGCGAGGAAAGCGGATATTCCACAAACTCGGGGCTCATGCTGCGATTCTGAGTCGAAACACCATGTTGTACCCGATTGTGGTGTGTTTCTGGGTTTATATTATATATATAGACCGAGCCTGGGATTTACTGGGAGTTCTGCATTAAATAAATATGGTTCGGGGGTTTAAAGGGAGGACGTGTCTCTGGTTCGCAGTTTATTCACAAGAAAAGCACAAAAACGGAGGAACTGGAAAACATACTGTACGAAGACGTCGCAAATAATGTGGCGTATTACAACAACTTAGGGCCGTTTTTTCACAATAGGGACCAGGGAGCGTTTCTGAGAACGCTTGACCGCTTGGGAAAGTCTGGGCCGTTTTAATCAGTGAGGACACATCAGGAACTAGTGGGAATAAATAATTAATAGATTGTTTTTTCTTCACCCCTCTGGAACTGGTGATCTCGAGAACGGTACAATGCAATCGTGCCTAGTGTGAAAGCGCTCTAAGAGGATCCACAATGGATCCTTCAATGGGTATTAATCATCAGAGGATGGGGGAGTATGGTGCACTCTGGCAACCCTAGAGTAGTGATCTCTACACGTTGAATTTTTCTACAGGTGCAGGCTAGAAATTCCACAAGAGAGTTTTATCAACCTTATTTATTTATTCAAATAATTTTATTTGTCACAGTCATACACATTTATTTATTTATTGATTGATTGTTGGTGTTGGGTTTTCTTCTTATTTATTTTATTACACTTTTTTTTTTTGAAACAGCAGAGCTGTCGAGTTCTTGATTCTGATTGGAGAATCGCGAGATAGTTTGCTAACAGCAGCAGGTTAAAATGAGTGCACTGTTCTAATACGTCACCATTCTTACAGGAACAACTTGGACATCAACATACGAAATTGTAATTGCTTGCAAAAAAAAAAAAAAAAAAAACGCTGCGGTCGAAGAGGAAGGCCGAATAACCAACCCTAATGCTGCCTAAGAGCACAACACTTAAAAAGTTTTCTTTTGAATCACACTCAGAACGGGGAGTATAAACTTTTAAGGCTCGCTATTTAATCATTTTCATCCCAACTCACTAAAGGTGTGCAAACTTTTGCACTTATCTGTAAATGTATTTAAGAAAGTTGTCCAAAGTGGTGCCAGAAGTTTTTAGATGAGGTAAAAGATGTCAGTGATCTGACAACTGCAGCATCAATTAGTTGCCATGGCGACAAATTGGGCGAATAAAGTAACCGTGTAAACTGGAACAGGATCTGAAGAGTGAAGTGGTTCGTGGTTCACCTGTGTGTGTGTGTACTGTACCTCTCGAGTTCGATGATCTTGCGGTCTTTGTCGTTCTTCTCGTTCTCCATCTCTCTGAGGATCTCCAGTAGACGGTCCACTTCGGCCTGGGCTCTCCCAGCATCCTCCCTGTGGCGGATCACCTCCTGCTCCAGGCCGCTGATGCGCTCCGACAGCTCCGTGTTCGCATGAGCCTCTGCAGCCGCCGTCTGAGCCTAAACACAACACACACACGACGGGGTCGGAGGTCAACGGTATAGTACAGCTGGATGCAAAAAAGTGTTAGTGTCTCCTCTTCTTTTTCTTTTCCCCCTCAGTCAGAAACTGGGAGCGTAAATCTGTTCAGCATTAGAATCGGACAGGATGGCGTTTTGAAAAAGGAAAAAAAAAAAGTTTTTTTGGTCTAATATGAAATGAATAGAAGTAGCATTTGGCTCTGGATTGTGAATCACGAGTGCCAACTGTCTGGTCTGATAGGAGCCTGGGCAGTGTCAGACAGTGTCTGTGTGTGTGTGTGTGTGTGTGTGTGTCTGTGTGTGTGTGTGTGTGTGAGGGTCTGTGAGACTGTGTGTGTGTGAGTGGAGGGACTAATGCCTTCATGCAACTGCGAGCGATGAAATCACAACAACAACAACATGATTGTATACAGAAATTAAATGTGTAGGAAACGGATGCCAAGTTAATCAAAGCTCCAGTCGGACGGAGACGCCTGAAAGGACAAAGTGTCCACGTTACACGGCTCCAAGTGTCCTCTAGAACTGCGGTTCTCAAATTTTCCGTCCTACAATCGTCCTTGTGACTCAAACGGTTTAACGTTCCGTCTCCCTCAATTATTCCACGAAAATTAATCGTAACTTTGCTGCACTGAGAAACAAACAAATGCGCAACTAAAGAGAGACATTTAAACATATTCCAGTTCCTCTAAAATCCTAACACTGCTTCTGTAGATCTGATTTAAACTAAACTAATCCATTATAATAAATAAAGTATACTAAAAGGTGGCGATTAGATGAGCTCATAATCTTTATTATTGACCAGTGTACGGTATACATGCTTCCTTGGTTTAACTGTAGAAAGAAAAAAAAAAAAACATTTTTACGTTTTTACGTTTATCCCCAATATACATTGATTCAGCTTGTGAATGTATAGATACCTCACTTGGATATATTGTGCAATAGCTGTTTTTTTTTTTAAGATCTCTGTAAACTAGGAACGGCAAAATAGATACTGGATGAGGTAGTAAAGTGCAATCTGGCAACCCTATGGATCCCTAGTGATAGAGTAGTGATTTTCTACAGGTGCAGGCGAGAAATTCCACAGGAGAGTTTTATCAGTGTTATTTACTTATTCAAAATTTCAAATTAAAATTTTATTTATTTGTCACAGTCATACACCTTTATCTATTTATTTATCTATTTATTTATCTATTGTTGGTGTTGGGTTTTCTTCTTATTTATTTTATTATACTTTTTTTTCCCCTCCACACCCCCCGTATAGTCCTGAGCTCGCTCCGAGACGTTTCCACGTGTTTTTCGCGTGTTAAAGTAGTTCCTGTGAGGCCGGCGTTTCAGACGTGAAGCAGGCGGTCCGGAGAAAACGTTCTACCTTGATGGTGTCCAAGCACCAGTGAAACACTGGGATACGTGCATTAGTGTTTCAGGGGATTATATAGAGAAATAACGGGAGGTTTTACTCTAATAACTCGGTTATTCTGCGCGATCAATAGTCTCGGTTTGACTTGAACGCCTGCCGTACATTCCGCCCTCGAGCGTGGGAAGAAAAAGAAGAAATGAAATCTGTATAAATAAAATAACAATGAGAAAAGTTGCCAAACTGTTTCACGTGTGCGTGTGTGTGTTTTATGGATTTCATTCTGACTGCAGGTTTATATGTTAAAGTCAGAAAGTGTACGGCGAAAAACGCCAGATGGCTCTTAAAATAAGATCGCGCCATCAAATATTCTGTAAACTCATAAACACAAACTTTTTTGGATTAATTTTAATGTAATTTTTTTTTTTTTTTTTTTTAAAGGATGATGTCGTCTAGCTGTTTATAACATTGCGGTTGAGAACCCCGGGCTGCGTGATGATAAAACACACAGACAGTAAAGTGCACACAGTCACGGCTAGCGAAGCCTGGCACCGCGCAGCGTGTCACAGAGAAGTCAGGCGCGGGAGGAAAGGGGGGGGGGGGGTTTCTGTTGGGTTATTACAACGCGGCTAAGCGGAGCGCGGCGCAATTTAGTCGTCGGGAGTTCAAACGGTGTTGTTGCACGGCCGCGGCTCATGAGAGCGTCTGGTCTGCTCGGGGTTGGCGCTCGGTGTGAAAGGGCCCTGTTCTGTTTTATTTGGGGGGGGGGGGGGGGGGGGGATGTGATCTGAAGGCGACATTTAGGCCTCTGTAATTTGCTTCTTTTTTTTTTTTTTACGTCTCGCCCTGAGGTTGAGGAGGTTTCCACGCCGACCGCCAAGACCACGTCGTCGACGGAGGGGAGGACTTTCAGACGAGCGTGTGTGTGTGTTGTTTTGTAGTCTGGAACGGGATTTGTTATATCAGCCGTGGAAATTTATTAAGTACTCATAACTGTGCAGCTATCATCGAGAACGTCTGGCTTGCTTTGGATGTCAGGTTTCAGCACATATGCAAAACTCATCCACACCCACGGCTCTGGAGATGAAACGAGCATACCGAGGAGCAAACGCAGAGCTAATTTTATAATTCGCGTGCTGTTAGAGGGAGCTTTGTGTGCTCTGGGGTGAAGCGCCGCGCCGGTGAGGGAGCGTTACACGGCACCGTCAAGTGAAGAAGCACAGAGGGTTGTTTTTTTATTTTTTATTTTTTTGTCTTTATAAACGATTACGCACATGCCGGAGGGAGTGCAGGTGTACGTGACGGAAGCGTATCGAGTGAACGCTGTATGTTGACACAGGAAAACGATAATAACGATGTGTTTTAGCGACGGTGAAAATGAAAATGTAATAAAACTAAAATTACATGAAAAAAAATAAAACGCGCTTAGCGCCGAGCCGACTAACGTGCCGACCCCACAGCCTTCGGGTTCGATCCCGAGCTCGGAGTTTCTCGTGTTCTCCTTGTGGGTTTTCGTACGGATGCTCCGGTTTCCTTCACCTCTCCAAAACAAAGCCAGAAGGTAGACTAGCTGAAATAAAAAAATAATAATAAAAATTTAAAATACCTCCGAGTGCGCAAATGTGTGCTAACGTTGCCCTCTCCCATCACTCCCGGTGTTCCTGAGATACAAGTTAGCACCGCGTCTGAATTGCAAACCACAGACAGTTGAAACCATCATCACCATGATTTTATTACGCTCGGATTCATTTTTATTTAGTTACTCAAAGCTCCTTTAAAATATCAAGCTGAATATCAACCTGTTTTTCGGTCGGACTAAAGAACAAAGGGCTTCCTATTCACTGCATGCGGCGCTCAGTGTACGCGCCGTGCCAAGGTACGAGGGAAAAGTCAAAAACGATACGCACTCTGGCTGTAGAATTTATTTTAATTAACTTGAAAAGACTAGAAAAGACAAATACGCCTTTTGTTTGACATTGAGCTTTTTTTTAATGTAAAATTTTTTTATTTAAAAAGATAGTCTACGGCTGAGCTGCGAGTCACGGATGCACCGCTGTCGTCACCTCTTCATCGGAAGTGAATCTTCGTCCTCGTAGTTCTGCTTTCAGGGGACCAAACAGGTGAAAGTCTGACGGAGTGAGATCAGGACTATAGGGAGGACGATTTACGTAACACCGCAAGACAAAGTTTTTGGAGTGTCAATACAGTAGAAGTGACCCTACGAAGTGCACTACAGGTGTAAGATGAGGATGTTGAAACAAAGCCTTTCAATGATGAAGTCCTGCTGAAAATCAGCATTTATTATGTTTAAACATTTACAGTGGTGTGAAAAACTATTTGCCCCCCTCCTGATTTCTTATTCTTTTGCATGTTTGTCACACAAAATGTTTCTGATCATCAAACACATTTAACTATTAGTCAAAGATAACACAAGTAAACACAAAATGCAGTTTTTAAATGAGGGGTTTTATTATTTAGGGAGAAAAAAAATCCAAACCTACATGGCCCTGTGTGAAAAAGTAATTGCCCCCTGAACCTAATATCTGGTTGGGCCACCCTTAGCAGCAACAACTGCAATCAAGCGTTTGCGATAACTTGCAACGAGTCTTTTACAGCGCTCTGGAGGAATTTTGGCCCACTCATCTTTGCAGAATTGTTGTAATTCAGCTTTATTTGAGGGTTTTCTAGCATGAACCGCCTTTTTAAGGTCATGCCACAACATCTCAATAGGATTCAGGTCAGGACTTTGACTAGGCCACTCCAAAGTCTTCATTTTGTTTTTCTTCAGCCATTCAGAGGTGGATTTGCTGGTGTGTTTTGGGTCATTGTCCTGCTGCAGCACCCAAGATCGCTTCAGCTTGAGTTGATGAACAGATGGCCGGACATTCTCCTTCAGGATTTTTTGGTAGACAGTAGAATTCATGGTTCCATCTATCACAGCAAGCCTTCCAGGTCCTGAAGCAGCAAAACAACCCCAGACCATCACACTACCACCACCATATTTTACTGTTGGTATGATGTTCTTTTTCTGAAATGCTGTGTTACTTTTACGCCAGATGTAACGGGACACGCACCTTCCAAAAAGTTCAACTTTTGTCTCGTCGGTCCACAAGGTATTTTCCCAAAAGTCTTGGCAATCATTGAGATGTTTTTTAGCAAAATTGAGACGAGCCTTAATGTTCTTTTTGCTTAAAAGTGGTTTGCGCCTTGGAAATCTGCCATGCAGGCCGTTTTTGCCCAGTCTCTTTCTTATGGTGGAGTCGTGAACACTGACCTTAATTGAGGCAAGTGAGGCCTGCAGTTCTTTAGATGTTGTCCTGGGGTCTTTTGTGGCCTCTCGAATGAGTTGTCTCTGCGCTCTTGGGGTAATTTTGGTCGGCCGGCCACTCCTGGGAAGGTTCACCACTGTTCCATGTTTTTGCCATTTGTGGATAATGGCTCTCACTGTGGTTCGCTGGAGTCCCAAAGCTTTAGAAATGGCTTTATAACCTTTACCAGACTGATAGATCTCAATTACTTTTGTTCTCATTTGTTCCTGAATTTCTTTGGATCTTGGCATGATGTCTAGCTTTTGAGGTGCTTTTGGTCTACTTCTCTGTGTCAGGTAGCTCCTATTTAAGTGATTTCTTGATTGAAACAGGTGTGGCAGTAATCAGGCCTGGGGGTGACTACAGAAATTGAACTCAGGTGTGATAAACCACAGTTAAGTTATTTTTTAACAAGGGGGGCAATCACTTTTTCACACAGGGCCATGTAGATTTGGAGGTTTTTTTCTCCCTTAATAACGTAAACCTTCATTTAAAAACTGCATTTTCTGTTCAATTATGTTATCTTTGACTAATAGTTAACGGTTTTTGATGAGCAGAAACATTTAAGTGTGACAAACATGCAAAAGAATAAGAAATCAGGAAGGGGGCAAATAGTTTTTCACACCACTGTATATATTTTTTTTTTTTAATTGTACACAGTGGGGCAGAGAAGTATTTAGTCAGCCACCAATTGCGCAAGTTTTCCCATTTAAATGTAGTGTTCATCATGAATATACCTCAACTATGGGAGACAAAATAAGGAAAAGAAAATGGCGAAAATCACCTCACAAGAATGTATTTGCTAATTCGGTATAAATGAGTAAATGTATTAACACGGACAGATTCCTACAGTATATCCGTCCTATAGTATGCAGTGCTGAACAGAAGCCCTTTCAGTGATGCAGCTAGAAAAACAGACAGTCTATCATGTAATGTTACGTCTAAGACGCTGACATTAACATGTTCATGTTACTTACATCGGGGAAAAAAAACTAAAGTTCTTAAACGTTCCAACACAGATTCCAAATGTATATATTAAAGACAATTAAAACGTTTTTTTGATTGTTAAATTTCTTCTGCCAGCCCCAGAGTGTGTGTGTGTGTGTGTGTGTGTGTGTGTGTGTTAACATTAAACTGAGCACGCCAGCACGTCGGTCACTTCTGCGTCTCATCTAATAACCGCGGCAGAACTTCCCTAGCGTTGTCAGCGCGTTATCACTTGCACACTTTTTACGAGACCGGTGCTCGCGCCTGAAAGCGCTCACGCCAACACTGTTCATTGTTCTTGGACCGCGGGACGGCGAGCGCGGTGAAAAACACAACCCAGCAGTGTGTGTGCGCTGCTCAATTTCCCATGAACGCATTTTTCCAGTGTTGCGGGGGCAAAAAAAGACAGATTTAAGACTGAGACGAACGCCTGAGCGTTACCTCGACGTGTCTACGTGTATGTCAAAGTCTTCATGAGTCAGTCAATACAGAATGTAGCTTTTAAAAAAAGAAAACACACACACACACACACACACACACACACACACACACACACAGAGAGAAGCAGATGCACGGCAGATACGAGGAGCATCACAGCACACTGCGAACCGTGTTCGACTGCCGAGGAACTAAAACCCGGATCAGCGTGAGGCTTTAGATAAGAGACGAGCTCATGCAGGCAGGCCTCGGAACACTCTGTGCAAATCTCAAATCTGTCTCACTTCCTCTCACTCCGTCTGTCTGTCTGTCTGTCTGTCTGCGTGCACAGAAACAAACATCAGATAAAGCCTGAGCTCATGCAAGCGAAGCCTCACAACTCACACATTCGTAAGATTCCTTTGGCAGCCACACACACACACACACACACACACACACACACACACAGAGGCAGCAGGCTTTCCACATCGAGATGCACTTACAAGATTGGAGGAATGGCCTGATATGTGCTCAGTGTGCTTTAGGAAAGAAGGAAAAGACAAGAAGTGAAGAAGATTTAAGAAAATTAGCAGGAAAAACAAGCGAGAGACGGAAAACAAGGAGGGACACCGAGACAGGAATAAAACTGGAAACTAATCGATCTATGACGGGATGGCGTGAGGCATGAAGAATATCATTACGGGAAGTGATAGTGATTTTGTGATTGAAATAAAGCTAAAAATAGATGTTAAAGGTGTGATGGGAAAAAAAAAAAAAAAAAAAAGAAAAGAACATGTACATGTTGAAACACTTGTTGTTTCTATTAATACCTGCTGACGTTCAGGTCTGATCTCTCTCTCTCTCTCACCTTCTTGAGCTGACTCTCCAGCTTGTTACACTCCTCTTTCTTCTGCTCAAGTGTAATCTCCAGGCTCTTGAGCTTCGAGTCTTTCTTCAAACCCGACGAGGCCAGGGATGAGGCGTGCTCCTTCAGATCCAACAAAGATGTCTGGAACAGGCACGAAGAAAGAAAGAAAGAAAGAAAGAAAGAAAGAGAGAGTGTGCAACAAAAAGAATTAGGTGATCTAATAAAAAACTGTAAGTAAAAAAAAAAAAAAAAAAAGAATGACTCTTGAAACGGAGGAACACAAGGCCAGAGATGTTAATCGAAACCAGCGAATTAGCCGAGAGCCTGCGGTAACGTCACGCTGCGGATACTTATTACAAAGAATCAAAGTGAGCTCGAGTGCATGTAAACACGCGGCCCGAAAAACCTTAACCAGCTGCCTCGCCCGGGCTTGAAAACAATATAAGATTTTAAAAACCACGTACGACGTTCGAACCGATTTTTATTTCTAAGAATACGCGTCGTCAGATATCAGGATGTGACGACTTCGCAAAAAACCTGAACTCCAAAGAGAACTCATGGTCCAGATATACCGCATGAACACAGGTTTTAGATTTATACAGATTCGTGATTCATGCGTCCATTCCATGCATGCGCTTTTTAAACAGGTGTAAATAATAAACAGGACAGGGTCTTGTCTAGGGTTGGGTACCGAAAACCCGCGCCGATTTGGCACCGGCACCTATATAACCGGTATGTACCGGACCGAAACAGAACGCGGATTTCGGTGCCTCATTTCGGTGCTTCCCATTCAAAACAATAGGCGGTCAAATGACCGGTGAACCACGTTAAAAGTAGGTGACACTGGCGCGGCGCTTCTAGTGTTAAATGCCTGAACTGTCGATTGAACGATGCTGATGGTTGTAATAAGCATCAGATTCATCAACAGACATGATCACTAGTTTAAATACTGCATTCTTGGGGTGTCAGAAATTGTCGGGAAAAATACATTATTTCCTTAATTAGAAAAATTTATTTAAGCATAACATTTTTTTGTTCGATAAAAATGTATTCTTGAGTCATCCACTATTGTGTTGTGGCTTCTGTAAGGTATCGGGGTTCAGGGAATAACAGTGTAACGCGGGAAAAAAGTGTCCAGCTGGTCCAGCCCTTGCCACTGCATAAAGTACGAGTTTTTTGAAGAGAAAGAAGAAGAATAGAAGATCTACTAAATTAATCTTGTGCTGAATCCTATGGATTTTTTTATTTTTATTTTTAAACCAGCAGCTGTTGAAGAAAAAAAAAAACGTTTTTAAAATCACCACTCCAGTGGTATGAAAGTCTGGTTTTCTGCAGCTGCAGTGACTGGAACAACCCGCTTACCCAAAGAGGAAACAGGAAGTGCCCGGGAAGGCCTGAGAAAACAGCTTAGGACACTTACTGTATTAAATCAGTCAGAATCCTATATTTCAGGTTAGAAAAAAGAAAAAAACTAATTAATTCTCAGAATCACAGCTGTGACTACACACACACACACACACACACACACACAGTTCTAGGATTTTTTTTCCCTCTTATTTAAGTTGTCTTATTGCAAGATTTTTCCAGTTTTGATTTTCTAAACGAACCTTTACTGTACGTAACTCACCAGGCAAAAATAATCGACACTCGCACCACGGTACGACATCGGAACATTTCTGTAGAATTAAAACCGCACCGTGATATTTAAACTTTAATAATCTTAATAAATTTAATAATCTGACTTTCAAACAGAGAGTCAGGAAGTGGTCGTGTGTGTGTTTTGCTGTTGATCCTGGACGCGGGCCGCAGGAATAACATGAATAATAAGCTGCACGCAGAAGGAGAAGAGATTTTGGTAAAGCATAGCATCTGTACATTTCATTGCTCTCTCTCTCTCTCTCTCTCTCCCCCCGTGTTTGCATACAGACTTTGGAGACCGCCTGTCACTTTAGGATCAGACAGATACAAGAGATGGATAGAGAACACACGAGTGAGATGAGGACAGAAAGAGAAACGAGCAGCGCAGAAGGTTTTGAGAGAATCTTCTCGTATTTGGATCCGGCCGTTCGTCTTCCTGTCCTGTTTTCTCTCTCTCTCTCTCTCTCTCTCTCTGACGCCGTGGCCGTTTCCATCCAGTCTCTCCGAGTTGGTTACGGCCTGATGCTGCTTCCTTGACAGTAACGCTCGTCCCTTAAAGGCGCGAGGCGAGATTACACTGTAGTCACATGTGTGGAAATTTCCAGATTCTCGGTTTCACGTTGTTGATATCGTTCCGTACCCGAGTCTACCATCTATGCAGCTGTCACTTCACGATACCCAAACAACCCAAAGAGAAGAACGAGTACGATGAGAGTCGATGAGACCCCGACATCATTTTGGAGAAAGCAGAAAGAGATGGTCACGTCAGCACAGTGTTACCTCACGGTCTGATAGGTCTCCCTGCAGCACGCTGACTTTCTCCTTCAGCTCCTTCAGTTCTTTCCTGCTGGTTTCCAGCTCTTCCGTCTTCTCCCTCTCATCTCGGTCCCTCTGATCCTTCAGACGCTCAATAATTCGCTCCTGCTCACACACACAGACACACAATACAAACACACAACAATGCGTTCATGAGGGTCTCTTTAAAACAAGCTAGCCCAGAAAACTTAAAGATTCTAAAGATGAAATGCGGTTTCTTTATTAAGGACGTTTTTCACGTAGACATTTCGCATCTACTTCATAATTAAAAACAGTTGATGCATAGATTATGGATGCCATGTTGCTTCATTTCTCACCAGACAGTTAAGTTAAAGGAGGTGTCGGTGATTTTAATCCTGGAAAATGGAAACAAACGAAGGTGAAGATCAAACAGCGTTTCAGCCAATCAGAAATAAGGAGCGTCTGAGCTCAGTGCGGTCAGCTAGTGTATTTATATTAGCGTCACGTCTGGGACGACACCTGTTGCATGACTTTGTGGGCGGAGCATCTGAAGGAGGACTTCAAAAGAAGAGTGGTATTGGTTTGGCTGTTGAATTAAAAGATGAACAAAGTTTATCCAGACTCGATTATTAATTCGTCAATTAAAAAAATAATAATAATAATAAAATTTAAAAAATAAGTGAATCACGCAGCTATGTTGATGTTTAATAAGTAACACTCACGCAGTCATGCTGATTGAGGAAAATAATCCAAGAGGAAATGATGTGAGTAACATCACCGCAAACTGATTGTTGTTTTTTCAAATGACAGCATGTCCCTACAGTAGGTGTACTATTATTTTTATTTATTTATTTATATTTTTATTAATTTTAGAAACTTTTAATTAGCTTCTACAACTCGTAGCCACTCTAAACTCTCGCTCGCTTACAAGCCTTGTTTTTTTTTTTTTTTTTTTTTGGACACACTGTTTTAGAAAACTAATCGACAGAGAAACTTCTTAAAACTTTGAAAACAACTTTACCTGAACCGTAAACAATCTACTGTTCTCTGAAAGCATGAGTCTCAAACCAATCCCCTTCTGAGAGGGAAAGAGAAAGAGAGAAAGAATAAGCATGATTTATTAACCTCGCACTCGTGTCAACTTTGGCCAAGAACCACAGGCGAAGCTGCAACACTGTGTTTTCGGAAACTGGAGCGAAGCGGGCGCAGGTGAAATGAGTCAGATCTGATTCTCTCCATTCCACCAGAGTCGCTCACGGCTGAAGGACTGTCGAGCTCGTACGCGGTAATAACAATAACAACAACGCGGCTCGAACCTCTTTTATGCAGAGCGCGTATGTACTGTGTGCGTGCGTGAGAACGAGAGAACGAAAAACATGAGAAAGACGAGAGTGGGGGGACGGGGGACGAGAGGAAATGGGCGGTGAAGGTAATAATGCTGAAACAGTAAGAGGTTTGAAGTGGTGTTTTTCTGGCAGGGTGCGTGTTTGCCGTTCAATGGCCTGCTGGAATCGTGACGAGCTCTTCGGCGTCCGGCTTCTTCACACCCTCGCCGGGCCAAAACTCACACGCGGCGCTCGCAACGGACAGACAGAGCGCTTTTTCAGAGCCGCATTTTACGGTGCTGACGCTGGCGCTCCTGCTGTACCGCTGAGCGTGACGCCTCTGTCAGACGCCATCTATACGAGTGTAGTCGTGATTTAGAAATAAGTAAATAAAAAACGGCTGGTGTGTGTGTGTGTGTAAATGCCTGCAGAGATACACTCCTCATTTGGGTTTTCAATATGAACTACCTGAAATTTGAGCAGGGGATTAAATACAGATCACAAGGAACGACTCCTTGTCCTGACACCACCATGGACTTCTCAAAACTACTCAGAAACGTGTTAAGAAGAAGTCTCGTGTTTCTAACAGCAGGTTTTTATCCGTTATATATATATATAGACCACTCTGGTCACTTTCCTTCACGGAGAGTCTGCATCACCACCCAGGTGTCATGAGGACATCCAGAGGAATAGATCACTGGTTCGGCTTGTGTAAACAACCACGTGTATGCCTTTAATTAGTAGCGCTAATGCGTCTGCCATCCGTAAGCGGAGACAGAGGCTTGCTTGTGAGCCGTGTTGCTTTCCCGTGGCTGCTCGGAGTGGAAACGCTGTGCTCTCGCTACAAATAGATGGCTGACACGCTCAATTTCCGGCCCCTCGAGTCGACGCAACGCTGTTGCGCGGAGAGGTGAGGAAGAGGAGGAAAGAAGAAAAAAATAAAAAATGACAAAAATCAGTGTGTGTGTGTGTGTGTGTGTGAGAGAGAGAGAGAGATGGAAGGCAGGAGGAAAGAGCCGGGTCGCTGCGTTACGAGCCAGACCGCAGATACCTAAACCCATGTTAATAACCTCCAGGGTTTAAACTCATTCATATTCATCAGGCAGAGCTGGCTGGCGTCGGGACCGCCGTAGTTCTCCACCGGGGTCAGCCTGCAGTGAACGGCTGCGTTTCGGCTGCAGTCAATAGGTGCGTTTCCACTACAGAAGAAACCAGAACAGATTTTTGTTCCAGGGTCGTCGTACCAGAAGAAGAAAAAAAAATCTAATAAAATAAAAAACTTTAAGTCCCTGTTCGAGGGAACCGCAAACGGCTTTGGTTGAAATCTTTAAATTGAACATTATGCAATGAGCCATTTACCGTATAATTAGGCACAAAAAGTCCTAGTTTTTATCCAGTATGCCACTCCTAAAACTTATTTTAGATAAGAAGTGATTGTTAAAGAGGACGTTTTTGTCATATACGGCAGAGACGGGAATCAACAGGAAGCTCCTGATACAGAATTATCACCATACCTACTGTAGGTGCAGATACTTTGTACGTACAGTCGACCCCTCTCGATTTCTCCTTAGAACCTAACTAATACAGTAATTGTTTGCGGAAACTGCGGAAACACGTTGTTTCGTGGCAACATATGATTTTTCATGCATCATTTCTCTCCAAGGTAGCTAGTTAGTTTTTTGTTAATTTATCTTGTAAATTTCAATCTGTCTCGTCTCCGCTAGCCAGCTAATTAGGTTTCTTAGTCTCTCTTAATTTATTTTGTTAATTCATGTGTTATGTTATACAGTAAATGGTTATATTGTATATGGTTCAATAAAGACTACTTGACATACTAATTTTTTGCATACATGTTGTACATACTGCATGTTACAGTATACAGGTTTACCCTTTCGCTCTCTCTCGCTCTTTTTTTTTTTTTTAAGGGTCATGTATTAAGCCGTGCTTGAAATTAAATTTATTTGTTTAACGTAGGGTTTAAACACTAATAAAAGGCATTTACCATTCAAGCAATGCACATTTCTGGGGTTGACTGTATTCCGATTCAATATTTAAAAAAAACGCCTCTATATTCAAAATACTATAAAAAGTAATTAGTAAACAGTAATTAATGAAACATTAATTGTTTATCATTGGTGTGATGACTTTTTAGTCAAAATATAGTCTCAGGTACAACTAGTGCAGTTTTATAAGAAAAAACGAGCTGCTTAGTTTTACTGAACATCCTGCAGAACCAGCCACAGTCCATCCGAGGACTTTTTCACACCTGCTTCTTTTTCTTTCTTTTCTTTCTCATGCGATCAACTTATTTTGTCTGAAAGGTGATCATTTACATAATCGCCTACAGCTATTTTTCCTGTAAGATTAAAATTTTTTTGCTGGAACACTGAAATGTTTGGAAATCAGATCTAATAACCGTTTTTTTCTGTGATGACTTAATGAAATCATAAAATAAACATTTATGAAAAAAATAATAATAATTGTACAGGACTTTTAATACTCGCCTAGGACTTTCGGCACAGCACTGCAACGTTAAAACGTATTTTACAGTACAATATGGATTTGGGAGTCAACGTGGCGATACGTGAATCACCCCACAACAATCACGATATGAAACTAAGTGGATTATTCCTTTAGTCTCTAGAGGTACTGTACAGTGTGTGAGCTTTAAACTCTTGAAGGAATAAATAATGCTGTAATGAATAACGAAACTGTTGTAAAAGTCGATGTAGATTAAAATAGTTTCCACTCATCAAAACAAAAGACATCTAATCTCATTCCATGTTTCATCTGGAGCATCGCTGGTCATTGTTTCAGGGGGGGGAAAGTAAATAAAAAGAAATAATAAATCGTGGTTTCCTTTTATGGGCTGAGGATTAAACATCTGTCCTGCGTGGATCCTGTTCAGAAGTGCGTCTCCGCTTTTCTTCCCAAACAGATTGTGCTGGATATGAACCTGAAATAAGTGCGAGACAAAGAAGCACACTCTTGCAGAAATAACCTCCCTCCTGATTATTTTAATCAATCACAGCCTCTAATCTGCCTGAAATCTGGTTTTAAAGTTTTAAAGGATGAGGGAATGAAGCAGGGATCCTAAGACGGGGAATTCCCCAGCATGTGGAGGAAAAGAAATTACATAATTCTTTCTTAGTTTTTTCACACAAAGCCTTGATCTTGATTTAATGTCAGAAACCTCACAGGTGCATGCACAGGTAGAGTACGTCTCCCAGGTCTGTACAGAACTCTATAAAGCTGCTGAACCTTTAATACGAGCGATGTAACGTCATGCGTCACGGCTCTAAGACTGCACACAGGCCGCTTTTACTGAGAGTCAGGCAGCACTGTGGAGTGGGACTCATTATACACAGCAGACATGCATGGAGAACAAGCCCCCTACCACACACACACACACACACACACACACACACACACACACACACACAGAGAGAAAACCAGATGACGATAAGAGCTGCTGAAACAGGGTTGATATGAAGTGACAGTGCGTTTGACCTTTAGCTCTGCCACTGTGCAGGAAGCTGAAGCACGAGTCCTAACATGGGACTGTACTACTGAGCAATCTCACACACACACACACACCCCTATGATGCGCTTTTCATCTTTGATCATATGAAAAACACAGATTAGAGATGAAACCTATCTTTTTCATGGCGTCAGTAAAAACAAACAAAAAACACTTCAACACAGCGAGTGTTGCTGCTTTAACTGAAGCTAACTAGCTCGTAAATAAATACTCGTATTTTATAACTGCATTTTATAAACGTGATGTTCGGACTTGTCTTGCGCTTCACTGAGAAGGATGTAACATTTTACAGTGATATTTTTCCAGTAAACTTTTCCTTTCACACTGTGAGCATTTTTCATGCTGTCGTTGTCGTCCTGTTGTTCTTCTCTGTTCAGATCCGAGGTGTGGTTTATTGTGGAGACCATTACTGGAACTTTCTACTCCACTACATCCTACAAATCTCAAATATCTGTATTTTTTACTTCACTGCTCTTTCCACACAGCGTTACGTTATAATAATTAACCAGCACGGCGCAAAGGATTTGAAGCGGTAATATCGCCACCTGCTGGCTAATATGCATAATGGTGTGATTTGCTTTTTCGTCATCATGTAGCAGGTGTTTGAAGTCAGACATGGAGACAGTTGCAGATAGTGATGAAACGGCACGTTTACAGTCAGAAAGCAGAGACAGAGAGACTTTTTCTATGACTTGAAGGCTACGTTGAGCCGAGTACTTTTGAAAAGTTAATTTAAAGGTGTATTTTGCTCAAGTAGAAATATAAATGCAAGACTTTTACCTTATTTTCCCTAGGATTTCAACTCTACTTTTACTCAAGTACAGGATTTGTTTCCTTTGTCTACCTCAGTTGTACAAAGCCCCTAAAAGTACATGGTTAAAAAAAGAAAAAGAAATTATATAATTATAATAAAATTGAGGAACATAGGACCAGATTCAAGTTTTGCGAGATCACGCAAAAATGTTTGCGAGATCATGCAAAAACTCGACTCTTCAGCGTTACAGTTTTAGTTCAGCAGGTGGCAGTAATGCCAAACCTGATTCTTCAACAGAGTTACTGATACAATCCAGTGAGTGTCAGCGGTACGTCCAAAACTAGCTGTGAACTACTAAAAAATAAAGTAGAAGCAAATGTGCAAGATAATACTCAGACTAGAGTTACATATGCGTCGTTAAACAGGGAATTTTCACGAGTTTTACTTTGAGCTTGGCCTAAAATATAAAGACATTTAGTTTGTACTCAGAGCTTTCTGTATTTTGGCGCTGGAAGATTGAGTCAAATGTTTTTTGTTTCCTCCCATGTCCCGTTTTTTTTCGTCCATTTAGGGGCTCTGTAAAAAAATTTCTTCCAACGTTTTTTTTTTTTTGATAGTTCGTTTAAAAAAATCTTTATTTTGCTTTAATGGATTTTTTCCCTCTCACCACCCATGTCCCTTTAGGGGCTCCGTACCGAAAGCCCGATGGTCGTCCCGTGCAGTTCTGTTGCTTGTGCACTGAGGTCACGGTCAGGTGATCTGGGGCGAGTCATCTAAAACCATTACGGAGTCAAAGACACAAAAGGGATGAGCCCTACTGATGTAAGTAACTTGATCCGGTGTGTGTGTGTGTGTGTGTGTGTTGGGGGGTTTAATATAACAGATTTAAACACAGTTTAATCCTTATTAAAGAAAAAGTCAGTGATGAGGTAATACCCTGTGACTAATTTGTGAATTTGTGACACACCGTAACAACTAATTAGGTTTCTGGGAAACGAAAACATGTCACGAATCGGAGCGCTCTCTACTGAATGGTCCACACCCTCGTGGCTCAGTATGTTAGCGGTGTATCTTGTATCCGATCTAAAAGCGATAAAATACGACGCTGCTAAAGAGTCTATCATGTCACAACTTCACGATATACTCAAGTTAATAGGAAGAGGAGAGAAGACAGGGGAATAGAAAAAAGAAAAACTGTTCCAGAATGATCTGGAATGTTCCAGAAGTTCGTCTCAGGTCTTACCGAGTCACATGACCAAAACCCTTCAAACAGTAGCAGCCTGAACATCAGTTCTGCCTTTCAGTGTGTGTGTGTGTGTGTGTGTGTGTGTGTGTGTGTGTGTGTGTGTGTGTGTGTGTGTGTGTCGCTCACTTTTTCAGCCAGCGCCTCTTCGAGTGTAGTGAGAGCTGTATCTGTGTTGGAGGTGTCGGCCTGCAGGGATTTGACCCTCTCTTTCAGGCTACTCATCTGCTTCTCCTTATCTTTCAGCTGCTCCTGCAGGTTCTCGATCTGTCAAAAGAAATTACAAATTACGATCACAATAAAAACCTGCAGCACTTCTCTACATGATTTGTAAAAAAGTTACGAATCCATTCCAAGCCCAAAAAGTTAACTAAAACTTATATCTAATGTGTTTTTTTATATTTATGATGCACATTAAGAAATGAATTGGCTTAAAGAAAGAAAGAAAAAAAGAAAGCGCAGAGTTGTTCTGTTCTGACTCTGAAAATAAATAACGACCTCATTAGAGTGATATTCCCAGCTAATTTTGCTCATAAAACTTCCCTTATCTGTCACGGCGTCCGCTGTGAAGCCTGCGCCAGGCGGGCGCTGATAAATGACAGCAGAGATGGGCATTTCGCAAACTCAATCCATTCATCATGTGGTGACAGCTCAATGAAAAAGCTCAATGTGCCTAGCCCCTCATTTCACATTCAATTAAGCACTGACGGATTTGATAAATAGTCACCATTCATATTTTCCCCCCCAAATCACTATGGGGAAAAGAAAGAAAGAAAAAAAAAAACAAACAAACAAAACATCATCAATATTCAGTAAACTGTGCAGGATTTCTTTCTTTATTTTTTTGGGACTCCTGGCTCGAGGTGATAAAGATCCAGAAAGGCAAGGACACAATAAAAATGTGCTTATCTGTGACGTGGAGAATTTGGGATTTTGCTCCCGAGGGGGAAACGGGAAGTTCTTCAGATTTGCCGGTTGCCTTAGCAACCGAGACCGGCAGAGGTGAAGTCGTTAAACGTTGATTTAATAGTCGAGGTAAACAGAATCGCGGAAGAGGTGCACGTGAAGGACGTGAGCGTTTTATAACTCCTTATAAAGGCGAGTCGAGGCTCTCTGGACGAGGTGAACTCGGGAAGGGAAAAAAAAATTATTATTATAATAATGCCTTCCGCGAGCACGTCACGTCCTTAACCTGATCTGAGAGAGAGAGAGAGAGAGAGAGAGAGAGAACTGCGTCGACTTATGAATTTAATTAAAACGAGAGCTGTTTTGGCAAAAGGAAGTCAAAAGAATAACAAATGATGGTAGTGGGAAAAACGAGGAGAAACCCGATAATGAATTTGCCCTGGTTTGAACAACTGCGCTTGTTTCTGGTGTAATAAAAGTACAGCGAGGTTTGTTGTTTTAAACCTTTTCAGACATGTTTGGACAGATGTCTGGGGGCCGAGTGGCTTTAATAGTTGAGGCGGTGGTCTGGGTAGAAGAACGAAAAGGTGGCTGCGGCGTGTCGGAGGTTTGTCAGGACGCTACAGACACCAGAACATTCTGTGAGGAGACGACGCTCGGGGCGGCTCCCACCGTCAACACCGCACACGACGGTGGAGGGAGGAGAAAAAAAAAAAAAAAAGAAAAAAAAGACATGTTGACGGCGTGGAGGCGCCGCTTGATGTCTACGTGTTACTAACTCCGCTTCAGCTACTTTCACAAACCATGTGATTAGTCCTTACTCCAACCAGTTGATTCAATCCGAGATGACCGACGTTCAAGTGTGTCCGTCAGAAAGGGTACGAGGAAACAAACACCTTTTTACACTATTAAATCACAATATTTGGAGTGAAAACCCGTTGCTTAAAATCAGGAGTTTTAGACACAGATTTGTGCTGTTTTATACGTAAAACAGTTGTTAGGTTTTACTGAGCTTGCTGGAGAATATACAGTAAGTTCTTCTGGTAACTTCGTCACACTCGCTCCTTTATATTTTTATGCAAATCCCAGGAGCGAACATTAGGTTTTTTTGTTTCCATCTGAAAACTAGTCTGTTTAATTTTTTTTTTCCGGAAATTTCGTAAATTCGAAACATTTTCCCATTGAAAATAATGTAAGTGAAGATAATCCAGTCCAAGCGCCCAAAAATATTACCAACACTACCAGTTTCCATCACTATAATCATATTTTAGCACGGAAAAACAATAAACCCTTTAGAAATGACATGGAAATAAAGTTAAAATGGGGAATAAATAGATATTAAACTAAATAAGCTTTTGTTTTAAAAAACAAACTGAACGCGGATCCCTTTTCTTCTTGCTACCGTATTCAATAAAACTTGCATAAAATGCCACACAAATATATTCACAATATGATGTTGGCCCCTTTGCAGCTCTAACATCTTCTGTGAAGGCTTTCCGCTAGGTTTACTAGTGACCGTTCCTCCAGGAGCACATTTGTGAGGTCAGACACTGACTGATGTTGGACGAGATGTTGTCCCGTCTCACAGTCTCCGCTCTAATTCATCCCGAACGTGTTCTATCAGGTTGAGGTTAAGGAGTACAGGCCACTCTTTCGGGCTCGGCCCCTTACTTGCAGCGAAAGGAACTCTTAATGCTTCGGAGACATTTTGGACATTTTCATGCTGCCGACAGCGTGGGAACAGTTTGGGGACGACCACTTCCTGTTCCAGCGGCAACTCTTGAGTGAGTGTGTGAGGGATGCAAACACTCGCACGGATAGACGAGCAAAACAGGTCATGTGACTCATTGTCAAACTACATCGATGTACCAGCTCTCAGGCTAAATCTCGGTATAAAGTCAGAACATCGCCTCGTCCTAATAGACAGACGGAGAGACGCCAAATAGCAGATTAAGGGAGAAGAACAAAAAAATTATTATATATATATTTATTTAATTTTTTTAAAGCTTTACGCCCTGATTTCTATTTCAGTCTTCATGTAAATCGACACAAAGTGGACGTTACCACCGCGTTATTACTGGAGACTGGTTCTTCTGTACAGTTCGGTGGAAAAGTGATTACATCTAGGCTGGACCCCAAACCACATGCTACACTTATGCACTTAGAACCAACTTAGTCTAATAGTTTGGGACGCATCCCTTCCCAACAGGAAGAACCAAAATCGAGCTTCTCTCTCTCTCTCTTCACACCCTAAAAGAAAAAAAAGCACAGTTAAGTAAATGTTAGCTCGAATGGAACACGCTGCAGTGCATTGTGGGATTTATTTCCACTGCGCTTCTTCAGGCAGGGTCACGAACTTCACTACGTGATGCAGTGTTCAGGAAGACTGTACACAATACTGATGAACAAAGTGTTTTGTTGTTTATTTCATTTGAGTACTCTATAACGTGTGCACTAATTCAAGTATAAACGGTAAAGAAATTCCGTGTGTGTGAGTGTGTGTGTGTGTGTGTGTGTGTGTGTGTGTGTGAGAGAGAGATATGTATGCAAAACCATTTCCAGATCCTCATTAATCAACTCTACACCTGACAGCCGAGCTGACAACTCCACATGTTTGTCATACACACACACACAGCACTCAGCTGACTGCCTCTCTAAACACACACACTGGAATCGGCTCGCGCACTTGACATTCTAGGAAAGTATTTCCCTTTGATGGTGCGTGCGGTTTGCTCTGAAGGTCTAATGAAGTCCAGGTCCTCGTCTCCGGCGTCTCCTCTGTACAGCTGGGCCACCGAACACAGCGCCCTCATGAATATTTCATTCAGACCCTATTATGCACGTGCGTGCGCGCGTACGTGTAACGAGTCACATGGAAAAATTATATTTTATTATATTACAATTATATTTCAGGTCGGCGTTTCGAGAAGCCGAACCAAGACTGAGCTAACGGTGTAAACAGAGAGAGAGAGAGAGTGAGAGGGGAGATTACAATCAACTAAAGCTGAGGTCTAAACAGGGCACAAACAAAACCCAACACACACACACACACACACACACACACACACACACACACACACACACACACACATACACAGTGAATCCTAGTGTTTTGGCTTCATCCAGTGATCAGTGTGTGGATAAAAGACTTGGAATTAGGAAAAGAGCCACATTCTGTCTGAAACACAGAGCGGATTTAAAGGGATTTGTGTGTGTGCGCGTGTGTGTGTGTGTGTGTGTGTGTGTGTCAGAAAGAAAAGGGAAAGAGTGAGCAAAAGTGAGCGAAAGAGAAAAAGGAGGGAGGAAGGGGGGGGGAATCGTGAATTATTAAAGAGTGTTTTGTTTCACTTAGTGATCTGCAGCTTGTCAGCATGGCATGTGCTCTGGCACAACACACAACAAGATACACACACTTATATATGCATGTGCACACACACACACACACACACACACACACACACACACACACACACACTCATAGGAGAAGCTGTGTATTTACACAGGGTTGCATCAGAATTGTATTCGTTGTGGAAAGCAAATAAGGCCTGCGACGACCGGAGGACAGGGAAGATATTTTTAAAATGTTTTTGTTTTTTCATTATTCCCCTTAAAGCCTGGCTGTTTAGGTAACGAAGCTCGGATTTTGTGACACCGCGAGCGTTTTCCCTTAAATATATAATTAATATTCACTCATAAACACCTGGAGTATTACGACCTACGCTGGAGGAGTCTCGTCCAGTTAGACAAAGAGGCGGATTTCAGTTATTCCATTTCAGATCAACGTGGCATCGAGTGAATACAATTTTTAAAAAAGCTGATACGGATAGCCCAGGAACTGTTTAAAAAAAAATACTGAGTTCAATACATGACTCATATTCATATAAATCAAAGAGCGATGTAGAATATGTATGTTTACATTAAACATAAATAGACATACTGTATCCTGCAGCGTGTTGAAACAATCTGAATTATAAACGGTCACGTGTGTGACTGTTCTCTTAAACAAGTTAACATAAGGTCTTCCCTCAAACCCCCTCTGTGTCTCTCTCCTTTTCCACACGTGCTGTTTCAGTGTCTATGTAAATGAGCTAGTCCTTAGCCCCGCCCCTCAGAGAACAGCAGAGCCAGGGAGAAGGGATCTTATATGAGGTCACATGAGGAGGGAAATCTAATCGGCTCGTTTAATAAGCACAGAGGTATTAAAAAAAATTTTGAACTAAAAAAGACAAAAGGCAGTTGTTAGCGTAATATTACGCGCATAAAACGCGCATGAATGTAATGAGGACATTTAATATCTCTCTCTCTGCACATGTTCACACACGCACTTTTACTTCCTGTTTGGTGTGTGTGTGTGTGTGTGTGTGTGTGTGTGTATAATTTCCTTAAAGGCCTATTGCTTCTCTACAGGATGAGAATGTTTTGCCCCTTTCGCAGGTTATTTACTGATTATATATGTAAAAAAGTAATCACTATTAAAATCTATTTAGATTTCATGTTGAATGATGGAAAATTCATCAGTTGATTGAATTACCTCACACTATAAAGAGTCAACACTTCAAGATAGACGAGAGTCCATTGTCCTAACTCAGAATTCTGATATAATAATACATAATGAATAATAATACCTGATAATAGGCCACAACACACTAAAATGATAAATGTTCTGAGTTGCTGTATTTTTTATATCAGAATGAGCTCAGTTGTAGTGAATCTGTTATTTTTCAATGTCATGTGGTAAGAGGCTTGAATTTAAGTTCAATAAGCAGAATATACTGTTCATGTTTGCATGTTTTTATATTGGGATCTTAACAGTACTGAATACTTGACTACTACTATAGTGATACAGTGTATGCTGTCATTTATAAGTAAATCTAGATCTAACAAACATTAACGTATCATGGTGAAGAAAAAACTGCGATTTTCTGCTAACAAAATTGTGGCGAGTAAAAAGGCTGAATGGCGAGTGACTCCAGAAATCCACTCGCCACATCGGCCAGTCAGCAAAAAAGGTAATGTCAAACCCTGACACACACACACACACACACACACACACACACACACACACACAAAACTTGCAAACAGAAGTAAAGAAAGACAAAAGACGAGGAAGGAAAAATAAAAGAAAAAAATGACAAAAAGAACAGGAAACTAAGGGGAAGAAGAAAAGGACGGATGAAAAGGAAAAAGAAAAAAAACGAGGAACAAGAATAGGAAATAGGAAAAAAGAGGAAAGGGATGAAGGAAAAGAAAGGATGAAAAGGCAAGGACATGATAGGAGAAGAAAAGAAACAAAGATATGGAAAGAACACTAATGTAAGGACAGAAAGAAAAGAAAAGAAAAGAAAGGACAGGAAAAAAAAATTGAAGGAATAAGAAACAAAGAAAAAAAAAAAAAAAAAGACAAGGACAGAAACGAAAAAGATTAATGTAAAGAGAAAAAAGAAATGAAAGGATAGGACAGAGAAAGGAAGAAAGGAAGAAAAGACACAAAGCAAAGAAAGAACAGTAAGCGAAAAAGAGGAGGAAAGAAGAAATAAGTGGAAAGAAAAGGAAGGATGAAAAAGCAACAGCATTACAGGAAATAAAAACAAAGAGGAAGAAATGAAAAGTAATGAAACGGGGTGAAGTAAAAGAAAGGACACGGAAAGAGAGGGAAAGAAAGGATTTAAAAAAAAAAGAAGGAAAAGGAAAGTAAATGTTATATAATGGGTGGCCTTTAATCTTGATACTGTATGTTGTACTGAATCCTGAAATCTGATTGGTCGAGAGGCGCGGATTAGATTTATACAACAGATCAGACGGCGGATTTCCTGGTTTCAGTCCTCAGTTTTCACACTAAGGAATAAAAAAAAAATTGAGAGACAATAGTACTTACATCACAATAAGTGTGTGTGTTAATATTTATCTAGTTCACGTGTAAGCTACAGTAAGTGATTGATTTATTTATTAACGGAGCGTCTTCTTCCATCATTTTACAAACACCAAGACGACATTAAAGCCACTAAAGCGACATGAAAGACCTCTTGAAGCGCGGAGTCTGAGGCAGGCTTTCAGATAATCACACACACACACACACAGACTCCAGATCGGTGAGATTTATTAAATAAATAAGGGGTTTAAAAATAAAGCGTTACTACCTACTCCTGTATCATTGTCTGTACAACATCCCCGAACAGAAGAGGAGCTAACTGAGACCTCACCCACGACTCAGCCATGCAAATCAGCGTCAAGCGTCTGGAGCGGGTGAGAGGAATCTGTGATCAGTAAACGTCATCCTGCCAGCGTTTCTGCCTTTTAATTAGAAATTAGAATAATCACAAACGTCAGTAAACTTACGCCACGGGCAAAGAAATAGATAATAAATAAATAATAAATAAAAATAATAATAAAAAAGTCCCTCCTTCTCTCAAACAGTCGAGATTTAATGCAGGAGTTTATTGTTAATTTAACAAGGTCCTCATTAACATTCATGCTCCATGCAGAAAATTCCTGCACTTTCTTCCCCTCTCTCTCTCTCTCTCTCTCTCTCTCTCTCTCATGTTCGTTTTTTTTTTCCCTCCTAAATAAATAAACACCAAATAACTCCCCTAGTATCTCCAGGAAAGAAAAAAAAAAAAAACTATAATAAGCAGCCACACGATTTCAGCGGGTTTGACTCTGATGGGTCATATCATGTTAAATCTCAAAAATAAAAATAAAAATAAAAAAACCTCAAGTCAGATGAGTGCATGTGCTGATTAAACCTCTAGCGCCGAGAGCCTGCTCAACATCGGTTCACACGCTCGAGTCAGATCTTCCATCACTCTCTAAACGTCTGCCTTTGACATGAACTTCACGAAAGAGCGTCCGTCCAAAACCCGAAACCGCTAAGCTTTAGCGCCGCCTCATCCTGCTTTGACTGAACTCAACGTTTTTAGATTATTTTTTTTTCCTTCTGAAAAAAAGGAATGTTTTTTGTTCAATAATAAACTCTGAACGTGTCTGGAGTCGGAGCAGGGGATGGGGTGGGGGTGTGTGGGGGGTAGTGGGTGTTTTGGAGGCGGTACAGGATGAACTCGCTCGCTGGAGCCAAAACCATCTCTCGCGTGAAGAGCGTTCGAGACGAACGCAGAATAAACATCCTATATCCTTCACGCGTTGTTGCGTCTCTCCTTTTTTATTCTTTTTCCCCCCTTGATGAGGACATGGACTCCGTTCCCTGCGCGGCCGTATAACGCTCTGTCTGAGCGGCGCGATGCGACGTATTCGGCCTTTGCTCCTCCGCTGCAGCGTCTCAATGTGTTATGGCCATCAGGGGCGACTCGGGGGCGACTCGGGGGCGACTCGCGGCGGCTCTGCAGCTATAATGGAAACAAAATGTTTCTCTTTCTGCGGCTGGGGAGCCGGAGCTCCGTTTCAAAAGAGAAACCGTATTCGCCCGTGCCCCAGATGACCCCGAGACGCTCTCAGACTCTGACTGTGGAAAAAAACAAAAAAGAAAGGAAAGAGAGAGACCAGAGAGAGAGATGGAGTCGGTGTGATGTGGTGCTGCGGTATCTCCTCCAGCAGCATCGTACTGAGAGGCTACAACAAATAAACACAAGCTGATATCACACACACACACACACATAGAGAGAGAGAGAGACTCCATCCAACTTTAACCATCATCTCAAATCGTCAGCTTCCTCCCAATCACTGTTCCCACACACACACACACACACCAAATCAAGTTAGACCTGGTATCTGGACAGACACTCTACGGTTCACCCGGGTTCTAAAGTTAGCGGTGTGGTTGAGGCCTGAGTGTTAGGATTAGGTCATAAAGCAGGAGATCAGAGCTGGACTCTGTCTCAGTGTGTCATTTCTGAGAAGAGCAGAGACGTCCGCCATCAAAAACACAACCGGTCCCCTACTTTTAGACACCATAAAGTTAAATACATGCCTGTTGTTTTTTTTTTTTTGGTGTGTGTATGGACTTGAACCAAAGGCACAAAAACACACAGACTCGCGGTCCTACACTGCCATCTATAGGCAGGATTAAGAAGTAGGAAGGAAAAAAAAGAAGAAAAAAAAACACACAGTGTGCATAGTGTGTGTGTGTGTGTATATATATATATATACAGTACCTTTTTCTGGAGCACGGTAACTTTGCGCTCTTTGACATCGAGCATGTCTTTGAGGTCGTGGATTTCTCCCCCGAGTGTGCCTTTCTCCTCTGACATCTCCTGGATCTGCTTCGTCTTCTTATTCAGCATGGCTTCCTTTTCCTCCAGCCGCAGACGCAGGGCATCCACCTGAGACACACACACACACACACACACACACACACACAGACACACAGACACACACAGACACACACACACAGACACACACAGACACACACACACACACACACACAAGATTCAGAACGGTCCAGGCATATTTTCAGACGTACTGATCAAACACGCGTGAACTACATACACTATAGATCGTGTGTAAATCCACGGACACTGGGAATCAATTCTGATTTATGTTGTGTGATGATATAAATGACTGATATTACAGCGAGTCATAAAAGAAATAAAATAAAATACAGCCTTCTCTAGAAATAAAGTGATGAGTTTTTGTTTAAAATGTCCTGCGCTTCTTTTGTGATACAACACTGACCCCTTGTGGCACGTTCTCCGCATGACAACGCTGACCACATCCTAATCTTTGGGATAAAAATGAGAATTCTCACATCATCTGGTTTCCTCATTAAACTCCACACCACTCGGAAAAAATAAATAAATAAATCTTGAATGAAAATGGAAGGCTTCAAAAGAGGTGTTCAAGTCAAAGTGGGACTTTTTGATTATGCAGAACATACTGTAGTTATGAGAGTTAAAAACTCCCTTTATTTCTCTATATAACCCCCGGCTACACTAATGCACTTATCACAGTCTTTCACTAGTGATTCGACACCATCAAGGTAGAAAAGTTATCTCAGTTCACACTGGAGTCATGATCGGACTGCCTGCTTAATGTCTGAAACGCTAGCCTCCCAGGAACTCCTCTAAAAGGCCCAAACATGTGGAAACTGTGTGAGTAACTGAGTGAGGCCAGGACTGTACACACCACATAAGTCAAAATGCTGATAATTATTTACAAGTGCTCTTAGACTTGGGTATATGATTCACCCTTTCTCTACGTTTTCTTATACAAACCGGATTTCAAAAAAGTTGGGACACTAAACAAATTGTGAATAAAAACTGAATGCAATGATGTGGAGATGGCAAATGTCAATATTTTATTCAGAATAGAACATAAATCACGGAACAAAAGTTTAAACTGAGAAAATGTATCATTTTAAGGGGAAAATATGGTGAATCAAAATGTCATGGTGTCAACAAATCCCTAAAAAGTTGGGACAAGGCCATTTTCACCACTGTGTGGCATCTCCCCTTCTTCTTACAACACTCAACAGACGTCTGGGGACCGAGGAGACCAGTTTCTCAAGTTTAGAAATAGGAATGCTCTCCCATTCTTGTCTAATACAGGCCTCTAACTGTTCAATCGTCTTGGGCCTTCTTTGTCGCACCTTCCTCTTTATGATGCGCCAAATGTTCTCTATAGGGGAAAGATCTGGACTGCAGACTGGCCATTTCAGTACCCGGATCCTTCTCCTACGCAGCCATGATGTTGTGATTGATGCAGAATGTGGTCTGGCATTATCTTGTTGAAAAATGCAGGGTCTTCCCTGAAAGAGATGACGTCTGGATGGGAGCATATGTTGTTCTAGAACCTGAATATATTTTTCTGCATTGATGGTGCCTTTCCAGACATGCAAGCTGCCCATGCCACACGCACTCATGCAACCCCATACCATCAGAGATGCAGGCTTCTGAACTGAGCGTTGATAACAACTTGGGTTGTCCTTGTCCTCTTTGGTCCGGATGACATGGCGTCCCACATTTCCAACAAGAACTTCGAATCGTGACTCGTCTGACCACAGAACAGTCTTCCATTTTGCCACACTCCATTTTAAATGATCCCTGGCCCAATGAAAACGCCTGTGCTTGTGGATCTTGCTTAGAAATGGCTTCTTCTTTGCACTGTAGAGTTTCAGCTGGCAACGGCGGATGGCACGGTGGATTGTGTTCACTGACGATGGTTTCTGGAAGTATTCCTGAGCCCATTCTGTGATTTCCTTTACAGTAGCATTCCTGTTTGTGGTGCAGTGTCGTTTAAGGACCCGGAGATCACGGGCATCCAGTATGGTTTTACGCCCTTGACCCTTACGCACAGAGATTGTTCCAGATTCTCTGAATCTTCGGATGATATTATGCACAGTTGATGATGATAACTGCAAAGTCTTTGCAATTTTTCGCTGGGTAACACCTTTCTGATATTGCTCCACTATCTTTCTGCACAACATTGTGGGAATTGGTGATCCTCTACCCATCTTGGCTTCTGAGAGACACTGCCACTCTGAGAAGCTCTTTTTATACCCAATCATGTTGCCAATTAACCTAATTACTGTTAATTGGTCTTCCAGCTCTTCGTTATGCTCAAATTTACTTTTTACAGCCTCTTATTGCTACTTGTCCCAACTTTTTTGTGATTTGTTGACACTGTGAAATTTGGAATCAACATATTTTTCCTTTAAAATGATACATTTTCTCGGATTAAACTTTTGTTCCGTGATTTATGTTCTATTCTGAATAAAATATTGACATTTGCCATCTCCACATCATTGCATTCAGTTTTTATTCACAATTTGTTTAGTGTCCCAACTTTTTTGGAATCCGGTTTGTATTTCCCCACACACACCTTCACGGCTATAGCGAGCGTAGACAAGTGAGAAGAGGAACTCAACGTTATACAGAATGTAAGTTGTCACTAATTAATAAAAGCGATATTGCAGTTGTCTGCAATATTATTGCACTTTATATTCTTCCTTACAGATATTACTGGTGTGTGTGTGTGTGTGTGTGTGTGTGTGTGTGTGTGTGTGTGTGTGTGTGTGTGTGTGTGTAACCTCGGTCTGTAGAATGGCAGCTCGCTGTTCTTTGGCAGTGAGAGACTCTTTGAGGACGTCGACGTGCTGCTTGCTGTCTGAGAACTGGTTGGTGAGCGTCTCGAGTTTGGTCTGCAGGCCCAGGAGCTCCGAGTCCTTCCTGGAGAGGTCCTGCTTCACCTGGTCAATCTGCACAACACACGCAGCTAGTGAGCTCAAGTTACATCACCATCGTTAGCGCATCGCTTTCTGTTGTCCTTCTCTTTTCTAACCTTAACTGCATAAAAACTGAGATCGCAATATGGACCTATATGGTAATATACATGTAGCTAGGAATTTATCAATAATTATTATTTTTTAATATAATTCTGAGGTAATAAAACACTGGCAGACATCCTCTTAATCAGATCATTTGCTGTTAGCCTAGATAAACATGTTTATCAAATCATGCGGCCCCGATGCCAACAGCGTCATCCTCAAGTCTGGTATTGTGGTAACACCGCTAACATTTATCTAGCAGCCCGATTTCACTACCCGATCTGTGTCGGGCTCTGCCATCTTGTGCCATCAGTTTCTCCACCTGGACAAACTATTGTCGCTCATTGGCAATTTGGCGAGCACAATACAGTGCTTAAACAACATACATTTACTGGGTCACGCAACCACTTAGCTTAAATTTATCCCACATTCCTCCATTATACGATCCAGAGAACTCAATTAAATATTCCACAAATCGGTGAAATATGCGATCGATGAAATTATGTCATATTTCTAGATTAATTCAGGAAAAACCTAATTATATTTGTCAGTAGTACAGAGCAAGGGGGTGAAGTTTACCTCATGTTATTGTTGACTGCCACATATTAAAGTAGTCATTAGGAACAGTATTAATATCAGTATTAGCAAAATTATATTTCAACAATATATGGTCATGTTTCACTTTTAACTTTTGAGAGGATGGGGGGGGGGGGGCTTTTAGGGCTGGAGGTACGATGAGTATTTTGTCCAAGTGAGAATGCTGTAGTCACATTTCCAAGATCCAAGAAACAAATGTCCACGAAACAAATCGGGTAGCGACGCAGATCAGGTAGTGACACGGCCAACAATGAACGCTGGACATACAGTGGTGTGAAAAACTATTTGCCCCCCTCCTGATTTCTTATTCTTTTGCATGTTTGTCACACAAAATGTTTCTGATCATCAAACACATTTAACTATTAGTCAAAGATAACACAAGTAAACACAAAATGCAGTTTTTAAATGAGGGGTTTTATTATTTAGGGAGAAAAAAAATCCAAACCTACATGGCCCTGTGTGAAAAAGTAATTGCCCCCTGAACCTAATAACTGGTTGGGCCACCCTTAGCAGCAATAACTGCAATCAAGCGTTTGCAATAACTTGCAACGAGTCTTTTACAGCGCTCTGGAGGAATTTTGGCCCACTCATCTTTGCAGAATTGTTGTAATTCAGCTTTATTTGAGGGTTTTCTAGCATGAACCGCCTTTTTAACGTCATGCCACAACATCTCAATAGGATTCAGGTCAGGACTTTGACTAGGCCACTCCAAAATCTTCATTTTGTTTTTCTTCAGCCATTCAGAGGTGGATTTGCTGGTGTGTTTTGGGTCATTGTCCTGCTGCAGCACCCAAGATCTCTTCAGCTTGAGTTGACGAACAGATGGCCGGACATTCTCCTTCAGGATTTTTTGGTAGACAGTAGAATTCATGGTTCCATCTATCACAGCAAGCCTTCCAGGTCCTGAAGCAGCAAAACAACCCCAGACCATCACACTACCACCACCATATTTTACTGTTGGTATGATGTTCTTTTTCTGAAATGCTGTGTTACTTTTATGCCAGATGTAACGGGACACGCACCTTCAAAAAAGTTCAACTTTTGTCTCGTCGGTCCACAAGGTATTTTCCCAAAAGTCTTGGCAATCATTGAGATGTTTTTTAGCAAAATTTGGACGAGCCTTAATGTTCTTTTTGCTTAAAAGTGGTTTGCGTCTTGGAAATCTGCCATGCAGGCCGTTTTCGCCCAGTCTCTTTCTTATGGTGGAGTCGTGAACACTGACCTTAATTAAGGCAAGTGAGGCCTGCAGTTCGTTAGATGTTGTCCTGGGGTCTTTTGTGGCCTCTCGGATGAGTTGTCTCTGCGCTCTTGGGGTAATTTTGGTCGGCCGGCCACTCCTGGGAACGTTCACCACTGTTCCATGTTTTTGCCATTTGTGGATAATGGCTCTCACTGTGGTTCGCTGGAGTCCCAAAGCTTTAGAAATGGCTTTATAACCTTTACCAGACTGATAGATCTCAATTACTTTTGTTCTCATTTGTTCCTGAATTTCTTTGGATCTTGGCATGATGTCTAGCTTTTGAGGTGCTTTTGGTCTACTTCTCTGTGTCAGGTAGCTCCTATTTAAGTGATTTCTTGATTGAAACAGGTGTGGCAGTAATCAGGCCTGGGGGTGACTACAGAAATTGAACTCAGGTGTGATAAACCACAGTTAAGTTATTTTTTAACAAGGGGGGCAATCACTTTTTCACACAGGGCCATGTAGATTTGGAGGTTTTTTTCTCCCTTAATAACGTAAACCTTCATTTAAAAACTGCATTTTGTGTTCAATTATGTTATCTTTGACTAATAGTTAACGGTTTTTGATGAGCAGAAACATTTACGTGTGACAAACATGCAAAAGAATAAGAAATCAGGAAGGGGGCAAATAGTTTTTCACACCACTGTAAGTATAAATTTTTTATTTATTTTTTTTTTAAATCCTAGGTCTACCGATACACCGTAGCTTTAATTTAAATAAATTAAAGCTTTTATGAGTATAAGGCTTTAGAGGTGAGGATTTTCTTTTTTTTTTTTTATATATTCATGGTTTCAAATGGTAAAAAAAAAATCAATAATAAAAACATTCTGAAAGAAAATCTAATCCGATATTTATAAATTAAATCGCCATGTACTTCATCATCGTATCGGGTCAGGATATTAAAGAATCAGTTATAGTATTTAAATACAATAGGACTCAGAAAGATCTGATGGTTATGGAACACGCTTTCCTCAGGGTAGGCCAAACACTTATTAACAAATAATACTGATATCGAGGAAATCTTTGAAAAAAGCATGGACTATTTCACAAACCTGGCTAAAATGATGAATTCTGCTTTTAACAGACTTCTTCCACTTGTTGTTGCAGACTTAAAAATAATCAAATGGACAAACTGAAACGAGTAGTTTGGCTTATTAAACTCTAATATTAACGGAAATATTTAGAATCGATTAGTACTTTGCGTTTATCCGTAAAGGTCTGTGTTTTAAATCTGATATTAAATATCTGTTCATCATCACAGACACAACAAGGACTGGAGACAAAGGCACATCAGGGCACTATGTAAGTAAGTGCTTTACACAAGCACACACACACACACACACACACACACACACACACACACACACACACACACACACACACACACTCCCAATAAAACTCCAACATGCATGGTAGAGAGCAGCAGGTTAGCAGAGGCACTTAACTGCAGTCACCCTGGGGAGGAAGAGGTGGACAGGTTACAGCAGCACACGGGAAGAGGAGAGAAAGAAATGAAAGGGAGCCTGGTGGGATGTTAGTGTTCTGAGTTCCTACTCCAACCAGCTCTATGGGGAACAGGGTGGGGAAAAAAGGACAGAATGGGGAGATTTTTTTTTTTTATTACGACAGTGCCAGGGGGTCTAGCGTGGCGTCCGACCTTTCAGCACAGCAGCGGGCGAAGCCCTGCATTCCTGATCACAGGGAGAACGAGAGACGCCTGATGACTCACTCGTTTAGCCCGAGTCGCTGCGTCATCGGCCCAGATCCGGCTATTGTGTCTGGACAAAAAACCTCCGATAAGACGCGGGGGGAACGTTTAATCCAGCTCTGATCTGTTTCTATCCACTACGCCTTATCTAAGCTCACGGTTCCACTGCTCACGTCGTCTCTATCTGGTTTCATTTGTCTTTCTCGACTTTGCCCAGGACTGTTTATAGAGGCAGAGAATCATTCAGTACTAAGATTTTAACAGAGTTTATATTACTACTACCTATAATACTAATATTAAGCCGATATGATCGTTGGGCTTAAATCAGTGCAACAGTTTAACTTGTGCATCCAAAAATGAAAAAGATGTTTTTTCCCCACTGTGCATTCTTAAACAAGAATTGAGAGAACTTGGGATATTACCTTTAATCATTTTTATTTCTTATAACAAATTCCCAATTAATGAGCGTTTCATTTATTTGCCATTCATTAGTTATGTTTTTTTATTTAGTATCCGCAACAAATTATATTAATTAATTGAGTACAGTAATACAGTAAGTCCCATATTTATGAACATTCGAGTTACGAACGGAACTCGGATCTATAAACGTTCGCTCACGTAGCTCACGTGTATTATACAAAAAATAGACACTGCAGTGCACCAGATATCAATATTTACAATTACATACAATACATTTCAGTGTGTAGGCTGAACGTATAAAATGTCTGAAGTCTGGTATGTTATACGTCAGTGCGTGTCGAGGTGCAGGAGAAATGAGTTGGCCTCAAAAACATGTGTTTGGTTTTTTTATGCTTTAAATTGTATATTCATGTCAAAGCTGTACAAGACTCACTTTGTCGGACTTACGAACGAATTCGACTTACGAGCATGCTCCCGGAACAGAACACATTCATAAGTCGGGGACTTACTGCAATTGTTTTTCAATTGTTGCTCAAAGGCTGCAGGCCCCTCCCCCGAGTACATGAAGCTCCCGTATCTGACCCGTAAAATGACCGTATTCTTTGGATACTAGCCAAGTTTCATTACTTTGTGCATTGGGGAAAAAAAAACATGAATCTAAAGGAACGCGAGAGAGCATTTCCGAGCGTCCTGTTCTCTGTGTGGTGAGGAAAGCAGGACAGGGTGTGGCTCTAAGCTGCCTCTCCGTGTGTCTTACTGCAGAGAGCTCCCGCTGCAGCTCAGCCGTTCGCTTTCGCAGCTCCTCGGCCTCGGCCTGGCTGTGAGACAGCTCCTCCTTCAGCTGCTCTACCTGTCAGGAAAGGCTGCCGTTACTGCAACAACCACCGACACGGCATTCCCAAAGCAACATTCACTCTGCATGTGACCGCTCGACATGCAGGTCATAGGGTAAGGCTTTTTTTTTTTTTTTTGGTGATCTGCATTCACCATGCAGGAGAAAAGGAAGCGTTGTTTAGCCGATGTGCACTAAAATAAAGGATGAAGCTGTTAAAAAGTTAAACATGAAGGCACAGAGTATATACAGCATATTTATACGACATCACAGTGTGAGTAAACGCTTCAGTCTGGGGTGATCAGAAAGTGTGCAGCCAGGAACTTTGTACAGACTCTTATAGAAAATCTCAGCTCTGATCTCACATTGATTTTTATAAAACTATTTCTCTAGATTATAAACAATAATATAGTGCGTTTTGTTTTTTTATTCGAACACGTACTAAACAAATTTTAACATATACAGCTGAAAACCTGACACAAAATCAATTACACACCCACACACACGTTATACATATTATAAACGTTATAAATATTATTAATTTAGTTTAAAACCCCAAGTCCGATTTTTCCCACCTGTTCCAGAATCCAATCAATTCTATAAGTTTTATAGATAAATTCCAATGCTGGGTATCAGATCAGTGCCATACTGCATCTACCACTGTTCCCCCACACACAGAGTATATACTACAGGAGAAAAAAACAAGCATTCAATAAAACTAAACATATAGATGAGTAGTGGAATTGAATATTCACTGGACTAATATTCAATTGACCTGACCAATCGATGGGATAAACTTCCATCACTGTCTATAAAGCTCTCTACAGCGGTCTAGTTACTAATAAAGTAAACCAATACCGAATAAAGAGTTCACGTGGCTTTAGATCAGATCCCCTTTTCTGAGAACCGCAGTTGAGAGCAAACTGTTAGCCGTGAAAGACGTAAAATATAAAGTCTGAGTGATGTGAGAAACAAACATAAAGCGTGTAAAGCGAGTCCTGAAATCATAAGATCATGTGCACTACAGACTGTTTAGTACTTTAAGGTTCGGGCCCCGTGCCGTTACCTTGTTCTTCATGAACTTGGAGTGACTGCGATAGACCTCCATCTGCTTCATCTCCTCCTCACGCTCCTCCGTGCTCAGAGCTCCATTAGACTTGAGCATCTGGACCTCCTCCTCCAGGTCCCTCAGACTGCGCTCCAGAGAGCTGATCTTCGAGTCCTGCGCAGAGAGAGAGAGAGAGAGAGAGAGAGAGAGAGAGAGAGAGAGAGAGAGAGAGAGAGAGAGAACGTGAATGTATCCATGCTATTATGAAAGCTGAGAGAGCTGCACATGGGTGAACGGAAGTTAATGTTTAATCATTAATCAATTTAATTGCTGTTAAGAATGTAAACTATAAAACATGTTATCGCAGGTAATGTTTGTTTTGTGTCATATTACTCCATAGTTCAAATGTCTATTAATTTGTACACCACAAGAGGGCGCCCTTTCAACTCAGGCAGTGTGCAGTACTGGACACTGTTGTTGTTTTTTTAAGCAGCCTTGTTTTAATTTTTTTTGCGTCACAAAATCCTAACACCAGGTTTACATTAAAGGCAGAAAGAGAAAAAGACGACGGCATTTTTTGTCCTAATTCAAATTCCTTCATTTAACCTGCATTTTGGAGAAAAAAATAAAGAGGAAATGATGGATGTTCTGCCCTTAACACACTTGCCTTCATCTCGATGACGGTCTGCAGGGCTTTGGTCTTGGCAGAATCAGGCGCTCCGTCGTAGCGTCGATGGAGATCCTACGGGAGAATCACAAAACGAGCGTTTTAAGAAGGTGGAGTCTTACAGACATGATGCTTTGCTCCATCATCACACCAACACTCATGCGAACGCTCGTGCTGGCAATGGATGTGGAGCTTCCAGCTTCTACTGCACCTTATTGATCAGCACAGCAACGGGCACGGCTACTTCAGAGCGACACGGAGAGAACAGCAAACCCCCGAGGGTCACAAAATAATAGAGATGAGGGAAAAACACTCACTGTCGAGTTGGGTTTTGAGACGTTTGATGCAGTAAAACATCACCGTTTCTTTATAATCCTACAGGTGGCGCACTTTAAACTATCTTTATCCTACTAAATTCTCACACCAGATTAATTTTCTTTAACAACATTTGTTTGTTTTTGGTGGTTTGTATTTTTCACATTTTTTTTTAAAACCTGGTTGTGAGAAAATAATGGTTCACTGTTATGTTTAGCTGTTATAATATAAATGATTACATGAAATAACTTGTTGAAATACAGACAGACAGAAAGTCCAGCGTGTCATTTTTAAATAAACTAAATGCAGCAGAAACTCATTATTTCACCAAGTACATTTATTCCTTGGTAAAAGCATGACCGGAATTGTTTTCCTTACTAACAACAATAATAAATAATAAGGCTCAACGATAATACATTATAAACAATCCTGAAATATTGATTAATTAATTAACCAAATACTTTATTACTCGGTAATGTTTAACATCTTCAAAAGTCTGCTGAGTTAATAAAAATTATATCATCATTTCTAAATTCTTTAAAATATTACAAACCCTGAACTTCTTAAAACTTTCATGCATTTGAAAGTTCTTATTCTTGTGGTAGAACATATTAAAGATCAGGAAACCCAACATCGATGCATTACAAATAGAATTTCCAAAAGCTGCAGTTCGGCTTTTCACCACTGGGTGTCAGTGTTCTCAAAGAGCTGCAGTGTTGACTCAAAGTTTGCTTTAATTCAGAAAGAGCAGAGAGAGAAGGAAAGACTCGCTCAGACGTGGGTTATGTTTATGAAACCAGTTTACACCCAGTTGTTCCCTGATCCTGATAAACAGGAGATACAGACGCGAGGACGTAGAGACGATAAACACATGAGCCGCACGCGAAAAGTCTGTAAGGTTGTCGCTATTCGAACACGACACGGGATATTTTCAGTGGAGATATTTCATGCCTTTTTGTTGTAAGATTTTTAATCACTAAGCAAAAAAGACACGAACGTCAAACACTCGAGTTTTGAGCTCGGCAGGAATCTGCACTGGTGAATATGACAAATCAGTCCTGAGCTGAATGAACGAATTTTGGCACGAGGCAGCATGACACGAGTCTCTTTTCATCGCCGTCCTCCTCCGTCTCTCCAGTTTCTATAGCAACTAATGTTCGATGCCTTCAATCTGTCTGACGCCGTTTAAAGACTGACATGTAACAGGAAAAAAAATTTTTTTTTTTTTTAATAAAAACTCAACAAAAAGAGGACTTCTACATCTTATCACTAATTACGCGTCTCACCTCCCTGAATGCGCTCATCTCCTTGTCCCTCTGCTCCAGCAGGCTCTCCAGGTGGTGGATGTGCATCTCGGCCTCGGCGAGGCGCCGCGTGCGCTCGTGCTCCTCCTCGCTGGCTTTGGCCGACAGACCTTTGCTCTGCAGCATCTCCAGCAGCTTCTTGATGGACTCGTCCCGCGCGTTCAGCGTCTGTTTCTGCGTGTCGATGCGCAGCTCCATCTCCTCCAGGGTCTTCCTCAGGAGAAACAGCTCTTTGGCTTGCCTCTCATGCTCGCCGTGCAGCCGGTGGAAGTTCTCCTCGGTAAGCTCGGCCGAGAACGGCTCGCCCGGCCGCGACCCGCTGCAGTCCTGCTGGAACAGCTGGTTGAGGTCGCGCTGGATCCGGAGCTCGTCCTGGAGAGCCTGGATGGTCATCTGGAGGTGCTGAGACAGACAGACAGACAGACAGAGACGGATAGAGCTTCAGTTTCAATAAAAGAGTTCAGTGCAATAAACAGCACATGATGGAAGATCAGGTCAGATTGAATTTCTTCCTTAAAACCTTTACTAGTCAACACTTGGATTTCAGAGGGTTGGGGTGGTTACCTGATCCGCCCTCACCCTCTGCGACTACCTGATCCGCCCTCATGGTTACCTGATCCGCCCTCATGGTTACCTGATCCGCCCTCATGGTTACCTGATCCGCCCTCATGGTTACCTGATCCGCCCTCATGGTTACCTGATCCGCCCTCATGGTTACCTGATCCGCCCTCATGGTTACCTGATCCGCCCTCATGGTTACCTGATCCGCATCACATCGTTTTATGCTTCACAGTTCTGCCCAATTTGTCATTGCAATTTGCATTTTTTATTTTTTTTTTAAGAAAAGCTCTTCATATTGAGGCTTCTCTAGGCTACACAGCGGCTTCTGTCCCTGCCAGGCCACAGGCCATGTCATTGCTAGGCAACAGCAGATAAGATAAAGAGCAAGGGTCACCAAACAAACAAACAAACACACACGGCTGAGTAAAGGACCTGGGATAAAAAGAAAAAAGAAAAAAAAAAGCTCAAATAAGCAAGCAATCACAGAAAAAGCAAGTGTCAAACATTTCTGCACTGATTCACAGCTTGGGTTGACCCAAGCTGACCAGTTTTATCATCCACACATTTTAGTAAGAAAGTCGGTTTTGTCGGTTTTACATTCCCCGTGTCCGAGCAGTAAAATAATTCCGAACAAAGCTCGACTATACTCGGATATAAACGCGAAAAGTCTGTAAGGTTATCATGGTCAGGGGTGCACAAACTTTTGGCCATCTAAAAGTACTGCACGTGCACTCCCGTAATGCACATATCCGGTCCACCAGAGACGCTTTAGTGAGAGAACCGTCACGGTCTGAGGACGACACCCGGGACACGAGAAACTCCTAGTCGGAGTGGACGCACCAGCCGGCATCACCATGGTAACATCAGGTCCCCCTCGACCTACTGGCTACCAGACGGGCCGCGAGCGTCATCAGAATCTTTCAATTCTTTCAGCCGGACCGCTCGACCCTGAAGAGTGTTTCACTTTTGAGCGCTGAATGTAAGGAGGAAGGAGGGTGGACAAAAGAGACGGAGTGAAGAAGGAAATGTGAAAGATCTTCAGGAAGATCTCTTCAGGGAGAGAGACAGACAGAGTGAGAGAGAGACAGAGAGAGACAGAGAGAGACAGACCCAACAGTAGAAGTGTGTAGATCAGGAGGAAACGGAAGGTTTGTGTTCAGGAGAGATGAACACGCCATGATTAACACTGTGACCATGGTGAAGAAAACACAAAAAACTGAGAGAAGAATCAACAACACGTGGGTGTGTGTGTGTGTGTGTGTGTGTGTGTGTGTGTGTGTGTGTGTGTGTGTGTCTCTGTGCGCGAGAGAGAGAGAGAGAGATACAACACCTGTGAATATTAACTCCAGGTCTCTGAGCGTCTTTAAAGGCACCATGGAGACCAAAGTCTGCATTATTCATGCATCTGACCCTAATATTCCTATCTAAGTGTGTGTGTGCGTGTGCGCGTGCGTGCACGTGTCCGCAAACATGAGAGAGAGACACAGAGTCACAGAGGCAAAAAGGACAGATAAGAGATGTACAAAGAGACAGAAAGAGCCATGGATAGAGGGAGAAAGAGACATAAAGACATAGATACAGACCGAGAGAGAGAGAGAGAGAGAGAGAGAGAGAGAGAGAGAGAGAGAGAGAGAGAGAGTTTCCACACTATTTCTAAGAATAAATCACTTTTCTCATCATCTGTCTGGCGGTCTTCTCTATTTTCCCTCTCAGGCACAACATCAGGTGTGTGTATCCTCCACCCCTCTGACAGTGTGTGTGTGTGTGTGTGTGTGTGTGTGTGTGTGTCTCACTCACTTCTCTGTAGGTTATGAAACACTGACGGTAAAGACAATGGAATCTGAATCAGCACACTCATTTCTCACACACACACACACACACACACACACACACACTTAAAATCCTGTTTGTTCGTCCCTGAGGCGCTCCGAGACTCACATGACCACCAGGGGGCGGAGCCGAGCTATACATTAATTATACTGACTGGCGTGTACGTTCGACTGATGTTCATCTGTTGTGTTACGTCAGTTCTTGCACTCGATACATGTTGTGTCACTGGATAAATTATCCGGCGCCACTTAAATAATGCAGTTTCAGGGACGATCCAGTAGGTGGTGCAGTGTGTGTGTGTGTGTGTGTGTGTGTGTATATATATATATATATATATATATATATATATATATATGGCGAAGTGAGACGTGCTCGAGTAAAGATTTAAAGAGTTACTGCAAGCAAGACTTGTAGATTTTACTCTTCTAATCGCTTTTAATCGCATTTTATTAGATTTACGCTTCACGGAAAATGTTTGCGTTGTGCCGTGTGACATTAAGTTTCCTGTTCGAGTTTGAGGAATCGTCAGAATCTGATCGGAGCGCGCGGATGCACATACTCGAGGTATTACATCGTCCTCTAATGATCGGTCCAAGGCTGTGGAGAGTAACTCAGTGGCATCACTAAATCTGTCAGAATTGATGTGGTTTAACGTATGGAAAGATGAACGCCGTCTCCAGAGCCGCTCTGACATCTGGAACAAAACAACGACATCATCGTGACAGGAAGTAAACCAGAGGGAGAGAGATTGGGGGGGGGGGGGGGGGGGGATTAGATAAAAAAGAGAAAGTGAGGATTAAAAGAGGAGAGAAAGAATATAGAAGATGAAGGAGAGAGAGGGGAAGATAAAGAGTTACAGAAGATATAGAGAGAGAGAGATTAACTGATTAAAACACTTTTATACTGCTATACACACACTGTCTTTAACCTGACTCACCATCTGAGTGTGTGTGTGTGTGTGTGTGTGTGTGTGTGTGTGTGTGTGTGTGTGTACAGCCTCAGCCCCAGAGTGGCGGTGTGTCGTCACTGGGGTTTAGCGAGCGCAGCGTTGCTATCGTGACGAGGCAGCAGAGACAGCGCAGGGTCAAAAGTGGAAAGACAGAGGTGTGTGTGTGTGTGTGTGTGTGTGTGTGTATACATATCCTTGAGTCATGCTCGAAATAGAAGCAGTATGAAGTGCACACATCGTGATAAGACAAACGTGTCTGTGTGTGTGTGTGTGTGTGTGTGTGTGTGTGGAATAGGGATGCACAGATTAATACTGAACATCACAATAAGCAGAAACACAGCTGTATTTAAAACTCATCTTTCCTTTTATAAAAAAAAAATTATATATATATATATATATATATATATATATATATATATATATATATATATATATATATATATATATATATATATAGTGAAACCTCGGATTACGAGTAACGCGGTTTACGAGTGTTCCACAAGACGAGCAAAGGTTTTGAATACATTTTGACTTGAAAAACAAGCATTGTCTTGGTTTACGAGTACCAAGTATCATGTATCACACATGCGCTTCTTGTTTTGACGCAGAGCGTCACGTGATCACGACTGAGCCAACGGTTTTTTCACTCTCTTGCACAGCGGAATTGTGGGTAATGGTCTCCCCTGCTGGGTCTTAGTACTGTTTACTAGAACACTGTGATCATGTGTGCACGCGTAAAACACATTTTATTTTGTGTCTGTATGCGTGTGTGTACAGCGCGCGAGTAAAGCAAGTCTCATTAGAGAGGTTAAAGATCCATTTTCTCTCTCTCCCTGGGTCAGCCTGCCCCTCTCACACACACACACACACACACACCTCCTCTGGCTTTCACACACCTCCTCCTCTATTCCTCTCGCCTTCACACACACACACACGCTTTCTCTCTGCTCTACACAGAAACACTGCTCTGTTGCGATTTTTTTAAAGGTCAAGTGCAGGTTAATTTGTTTTATTTTTACTTTATATGTAAAATAATTAATATGTTGTATTAATTATTTTACGAATTGTGCTCGTAATCTGAGGTTCCACTGTAACTCGTACGTCTCTTTACATCTGAGACAATGTGTTGCAGTTCTTCTATAATCCTCCAGGTGGTGTTTGGTAGAAGCTAAACATTGTATTTTTTTAGAACCGTAACAAAATCTTTAAAACATAAAGACTAAATATCGAATCATGAGATTTATAAAATCGTGATATTGACAGCATTACAATGACGTATTCGATATCATCACTGGTGAGATAGACAGATAGATAGACAGATTTTCCTAATTTCACGATGCTGCACTCGTCCCGAACCATGTCTTTAAAATCTAGGTACGCACTGACACCATGACCTTCTGTTAGGCTCCTCTGAGGTTGTGGAGGAATCTGATCGGCCTTCCTCCTCCTCCTCCTCCCTCTCCTGCGCTGAGCAAACATTCAGTACAAGTGTGGGCACGCACCGCCCAGTCACACTCTCCTCGAAATATATTTCACACCCTCATTCTGCCCTCTCACTACTCCTCGCTCGGTTATGTCATCACTCTCTCTCTCTCTCTCTCTCCGTCTCCGTACACACTTGTCTGTGTCTCGGTCCTTGCTCCGCCGCCTCAGCAGTCTCTCCATCCATTCCTTCTTTTTTTTTTTCTTTTTCTTTTCCTCCGTCTCTCCTCAGGGCTCCAGAGGATGACATTTAACTAAAGACCAGATGGAGGCCCCCTGCCTTGCCCAAACTCTCCCGCTGCTGGGTGCTGATTCTTCCTCATTACTGCCGGATGACGCTGTGATCTCATAACAGAACTGGATCAGGGAAACGGTGGCAGGTTTAAAGATACGTCAACAGCGAAAGGTCAGTTTCCACACTTTCGATAATATTATCCTGAGGAGGGTAATTCCTGAGATTTAAAAACTCTGCGTCAACGGCACAGCAGGATACGGAGAGAAAAAGGTTTTATTTTTAGGCCACATACACACTCAAACAAATACACACACACACACACAAGTATACAGCCACTAAGACACTGCAATTATCGATCATATAATGACGTAATGGGTGTGGTCTCTTCCGGGATGACTCCGCCCATATCCCCCAAGTGACCATGGCTCAGTCTACGGTCCTGTGCTGTTCCTAATAAATCTGGTCGTCACCAGTCCAACGGAGAGAAAAACATTTGCTAGAGCGGTGTGCAGAAGTCCTCCAGAGGTCAGTGGCACAGAACTGATGCCAAGCTCCTCTAGGAGTCTCATAAACACCAACACACTTTATGTTTCCCACCTGAACAGTAAAAAGAAAAAAAAAACAACTAGATTTGCTAGTGCAGAGAAAGTGCAGAGAAAACTTCCCAAAGTTCACTTAAAGGTCAAGTATTACACCATCAATATTTAGCAATAGAACAGTATAAGAGGCTCATTAAGAGCTAAAGCGTGACCTTGCGCTAAGACAAGCAGGTGGCCACTAGTGGGTGAAGTTGAGTGTTATGCTGGGGGAGGGGCTCTTGCTATATGAGGTCACATTAGGGGGGAAAAAATGTGATTTTCTTGCTTAAGCCCGCAATAGATAAGGACAAACAGCATGGATAATTTCTTCTTCATGCTTTTATAATTGACTAGAAGCCTATGTGAAGGTTTACAAAAGACCGAAAAGTGAATCAAGTATAACAGGTTGGCTTTTAAAGGACACAACATGAAGACAATTAATTAGAGGATTAGTCGTATTAGTTTATATACAGTATAAACACCATGTTTAAACTCCGTCTCTGCTTTCTTTCTCACCCTGTTCTCATTCTCTTGCTCCTTCATTCTCTGAATTTCTCCTGGTTTTTTTTTTTGTTTTTTTGTGGGCAGACAGGATTCTGCCAGGCCAGCGCCCACACATGAAATGTGTTCGAGGAATGCCAAAACCACAGAGCGGCTAAAGCAGAAGGAGAAAAGAAGAGCGCAGGAATTCACCGGAAATTTCCACCCGGGACGCTCGTCGCTATGACGGGTAGCTAAATAAACCTGGTCGAGGGCAGGAAGAGTAGGTGGTTGAGGAAGTGTTGTTGTAACAAACCTTGGATTTCTTTTATACTCTTGACCACGCGCTTACACACCGTTACACAACACACCTCCATGTAGAGTATAGAGTACAGCTTCAGCCTCTCCACCTCTCCTAAGAGTCCCATGCGAACGTCTTAAACTGAATCGCTAACCACACCAAATTTCAGTCTCTCTCAGGCAAAACACAGACGCTTCTGGATTTCAATTTGTGAGTTTTTTTGTAAGCGGTACGTCGTAGGAGAACGCCATGGGATCCTCTCAGCCCTGTGTCGGGTTACGAAGCTCTCAGGCCTCCAGCGCTGGATTACACTTACCTGACTTTATTCCCTTTAAAGCTACATGCACACGTCTGATTCCTGGATTAATAAGGAAAACAGACAGACTAGAGCATGACGGATTTATAAATGAAACATGAACTCAAAGTGATCATGTACAAAATAGGGATAAGTGCGAAAAGAAGAATTCTAACTCGGAAGTTATCGAGTCAACATTTGAGCTACAGTACAGCGCCACTGTTTGTCTCCCATTGGTCACATGGCGTGGTGGTTGGAGGCACAGAGTACAACCTACTGACCAAAATTCATGTCTTTAAGACTTACGGTTTGCTCTGCACAAAGTGCAGGAGAAGAAGAAGAAGAAAAGGGTATTGTACAAAAGTTCCTGAAGATGTTTGCCAGCATTAATATTCTAACATCTTACAATTTATTCATAATTATAATCGTTTTTTTAAATACATCAAAATAAATACAATAAAAACTAACTGTTAATATAATTGTTGATTATAAATACATTATACTGTACATAATGATATTATTACTATTCTGGAATGAAAATATACTTAAAATAACATGATTTTTAAAAGCTACCAATAAAAATAACGTTTGTGTGCTTATAATAAGATCTACTAGATCTACTTTCATGCATATTTGCACACACCCCCAGAGATTTCTATTTAAATTTCCACTTCATTTACACTCTAAAATTTCTATTATTTGTACAGAATCATTTCTTCTCCGCATTTGTACAGCCAGGTATTCTTATATTTTAGATTGTGTCTTCAATAGATTAGGGTTGGGTACCGAAAACTGGTGCCAATACGGAACCGGTACCTATAGAACCGGTATGTACCGGACCGAAACAGAACGCGAATTTCGGTGCCACTTAAATGCCTGAACTGTCGATTGAAATATTTGTTCTCTGGATTCATATATTTTTGTAGATTAAAAGTTTATTAGATTAAATAAATAAAATTAAAAGGATGAATAATCCGGAAATGAGAGACCATCCGAGATGCGCTTGAATGCGGCAGCGAACGTTACACTCGCTCTGACGGCAGCAGGCGGTCTACCGCTATCTTAGCATGCTAAATTAAACTTTCATTAAAATGCCTAAAACTAAACGGTCGAAAGTGTGGCTGTATTTCACAAGAAAGGATTCCGACACCACGACGTGCAGCAAATGTTTCACAGCAGTTGCGTGTATACGGGGAAACACGTCAAATCTAATGAAACATTCGAGGGCAGACGGAATAAAGTTAAAAGCAGAATAAATACACGGAATAAAGTTAAAAGCAGAGGGAGGCACCGTGTTTAACAGCTTGTGGACAACAGCTGGCGCTATCAGTGTGGACGACCCTCAGTCCCAGTCACACCAACTGTAGCTAAAAGGAGTCGCCGATTATGATGCCGACAGCAGACTTTCCGCAGGTTAGTAGTAGGATAATGTAATGTTAATAGCAAAATGCAAATCTTGATACCGAACCCTACAATAGATATAGTATCCTTTGTTTGTTTAATAATAATCATTTCTTTTTAAGGTCACGAGCAGTCGTTTAAGCATTTCACTGCATATCGTACTGTGTATGACTCGTGTACGTGACAAATAACATTAGAATTTCTATTTACTAATACTTTGAGACTCTGTAGTACCTGCAGGCTGTAATAAAGTGTGAGCGATATGACAATATCACTCTCACCATACATGTATTATGATGTCATTGTTCTACAATCATAATATAAACATATTGATTTCTGTTTATAATTCGAGCAGAGAGTCTATTTCATGTTGTTCCTGGCAGACTGCGTCAGGTGGTTAAGTGTTGTTTATCCACAGGTATCACACGGGGATGAACACTGATGCTTTAATATCAAAATGGCACGAGGAGAGACTTTCACCATCGTGTCTGCGTTCTCGATGAGCTTCTGCTGTGTTTACACACTCGTCCCCCGAGAGCTGCGGTCACCTTTCACTCGGTTTTCTCATACCGTGATGAGCTTTTTGTTTACGATTCTGCGTTTCTTTCCTCCATTAACGCATCACTGTTTATTTACTCATAATTGATGAATGATTTTGTTCTAGATTATCGCTTTGTGTTCACTTTTTTTAAATTCATGATTTAAAGTTGAAATGAGTCAGCATTCTTGTCAGAAAGCGCGCGCACACACACGCGAACAAATTTCTTGTGTAAACACTTAAACCATGCACACACAACTCTGCTTATCTTCAACTTAAGAAATACGGTCCAGTGTGTGAAAGGTCTGTAAGACTCAAGTCGTTTGTTCTCTTACTCACATTACTTAACAAGCCAAGATTTTCAGTAACCCAAATCAATTCATTCCAGCTTTTTATAACAAACGGTTTACACATCTCTCAACAAAACACAATCTCTGTCCATCAAAGGGAAATCGGGTTTTAGTGTTTATGTTGGCAAAGAATGAATCCAGAAAACGTGGCCGTCATCAAAACATCAAAGTTAGAACTGAACAGACGATGATTTCAGAAGATGATTTTTCAGATGAATAAAACAGACACAACACCTTTAATACTCTTCTAGCGTTATACATTCCATAGTCTTGAAAAAAAAACTACAAAATGAGTTAAAATTTTATTTAAAAAAAAAATAAAATAAAAAAAAAAAAGTTACCCCCCTGCCCTCAGTGCTGATTAAATCCATAGTGAGATTTAATAACAGTCTTATCCAGAGCAATTGCTTTGAAGTTTCTATAATTAAATACTTACAAACGAGTTCCGATCCAGGAGCACGTTCATAAGTCCGATTTGTTCTTAAGTCCAACAAAGTGAGTCTCGTAAGCCTTTGACCCCAATTTACAATGAAAATCATACCAATCCACTAGACTAAATCCCTGTTCCCTTTCCCCACACTGCCATCATGTGGTCAAAAACCGTAATCACTTCTTCAAGGAATTCAAAGGAAACGTAAAATCTAACAGTGTTGTCTCTGCATCTTTAAATCGTGAGGGGAATCCCGGACGGCATTTTGTCTCAGAGCTGTTTTCCACTGTATTGGACTGTGAACTCGTTTCGTTGAGGATTTTCTGAAATTATGATTATTCACCATCAGTACAGGTTAACAGGACAGACATTTTCCATCATCGTGCTCCCGAACCGATTCATTGAAACCGGTGAGGCTGAACAATTTCTCCCGCAGCCCCTTCTACACACACGTACAATATACCAGACTTTGGACATTTTATACATTCACTTACACACTGAACATATTGTATATAACTGTAAATATTAGTATCTGGTGCACTGCAGTGTGTGTTTTTCTGTACGATACACGTGAGCTACTTCGGGATTGAACTGCGGCCCGTTCGTATCTGCGGAAATTCGCAAGACATTCGAGATGTTCGTAAGTCGAGGACTACCTATATAATCCTTACACTGGCTCACTAGGACACTAACCAACAGTATCAGTCAAATCTGTCCTTTTATTTATTTATTTGTTTACTTACTTAAGTACCTCAGAAACAGAAATGTCTTTATCGTCGCTTAAAGACCGCCAGTGACCCGAATGTACACACATCTAGAGGAGGTTCATTTCCACCACCTACGAGTCAGAACAGAGAACACTCTAGATGTACAGAATGTCTTCCTCCATCCTTGAGAGACTGCAGGATTATAGAGGGACAGCAACATTTTACCACTTCAAATTCAAAACCAAACTAAATATTTTGGAGTCAGAGTGTCAACATAATAATAGCACCAATCATCATGATACATCACTGAATCGAGTCCCCCCCCCCCATCTCTAATGTCCTGCGTCCTCACTGAATGAATATCTGTCAGACATCAAACACCACGCTAATTTCACTCGAGTCAATTTGCCGTGTAACTCTGACCAACCACAGCCTCTGTCCAACCGCAAACATACGTAACTAATTACACCACGTAAGGTGATCTGCGTTTTCTCGCAGATTGTTTTTTTCCAATAGACGGGAATCATGACACACACACACAGTCTCCAACAGCACATCAGACATGTACGTGGCTATTATTCTTCTGTTTAAGATATATTAATTAAACGTTCCATCAGTCGATCCGTGTACTCTGGACACATGAACAGATTATTAGCTACTGAGTGATCGTGCAGAAACACGGAACAGACCCGACTCCGTGGAAGCTGGAATAAGTTCAAACAGGATTCCACAGACATTCCAGGGATTGTTTAGGGCGGGGCTCAAAAGTGTCCAAGCAGAGAGCGTCTAAAAGCATTCAGAGACAATCCATCAACATTAAACCCCCAACCTTGGCAAGGCTTGACCGGACTAAACTATTACATGGACTTTTTTTAAAGTTCTAAAATACAGTGTGCTATTTAACACAAAGTGATGATATTTGACAGCTTGACATTTCCATGGCAAAGAAAAATGAACTAAAACAGAAAGAAGAAGAAGAAAAAAAAAAAAAAAAAAAAAAAAAAAAAATCACAGATTCAGGTCTCGCACAGTAACATTTCACTGGAGAGCGTTTAGCTTCGATTACGGCACGCGTTCTCGTGGCAGCGTTCACACAGCCTTACACAACATCACAACTAGAGCGGCATTAACTGAATATATCAAGCGGCTGATGACAGGAAAGACAGGCTGCTCCGGGATGTCTTCCCAAAGACTCAGAACTCTGTGGATTCCTGAACCTGTGCCTAAACGATTCCTCCTTCACAATCCGAGTCCTGGAATATGGCCGTGACATCAGGACAGAAAAACTCCATAGACATGATTAAACCTTAAAGTCATTCAAGTACATTCAGGTCGTCAGCTGACTTAATTTTACTGCCACATACAGTAACGTTGCTGATTCTAGACCTGAGCGACTGAAGCGACCCCAGATCATAACACTATGCATGACGAGGGCATCGCTTTACCCAGCACTGGAATGGGCTCAATCAGGACTCATCAGACCACATGACCCTTTTTCTGTTGCTCCGAAGTCCAATCTTTTACACTCTTTAGCAAACCGAAGCATTTTTTTCCTGATTAGACACACTAACACACCACAAGAGTGTGGACATACTCTTACTTTCACTATTAAATGTTCCTTTGAAGTCTGTCGTTAAAGTGATCACACTTTATTTCCTCATCACTCATCATCCACAAAGTTCATGTTCCCAATTTCAGCAATTTTATATGTTTTCTTGGTTCGGCACACGTGAGAAAAAAAATTATGACTGATTTTATTGATAGACAATTCAGGCTCCTCTAACAGGATCAATTATTCTTACAGATAAAGATAAGATTGATGTGACTTTTAAAAAGGTTGTAGGTGTAAACATGAACCAAAAAAAAATAAATACAGATGAGTTCTTTCATAAAAATAATGGGAATTTCTACAAGGTAATGCCTCCACACACACACACACACACACACACACACACACACACACACACACACACACACACACACACACACACACACACAGAGTCTGGAGAACACAATCAAACAATCCATTTCTCCTCCTTTCTCTACTTTGGAACTTGTTCCCACACACTCCCGCCGACACACTCCTACCCACTGCCTGGCCTTTTTAATTAAGAACCGAGTGTGTCACGAACAGGCTCCTTTTCTTCACTAGTGGACACCCTGAAAGTGGGCGGGACTCCTGCTGATCGAGAGGAAGCTTTGAGCCAATCACGTCACAGTGGCTTAATCTTAATGCAGTTTGTCAGAGGGACCATCTGCATGAGCAGCAGGGATTTGGGTCGTGAGAGGGGAAGTGGACAGACCTGTCCTGCTGGAGGAGTTAAGCTCTTGTCAGGAAAACACCTCAGCAACAACTACGCCATACCGCACGAGCACGCCGTGCTTACACACAGTGGGGCAGAAAAGTATTTAGTCAGCCACCTATTGTGCAAGTTGTCCCACTTAAAAAGATGAGAGAGGCCTGTAATTTGCATCACAGGTTTACCTCAACTATGAGACGACAAAATAAGAAAAAGAAATCCAGAAAATCACATTTTTAATTAATTAATTGGTAAATTCCTCTGTAAAATATGTATTTGTTCACCTACAAACAAGCAGGATTTCTGTCTCTAACAGACCTGTAACAACGTCTTTAAGAGGCTCCTCTGTCCTCCACTCGTTACCTGTATTAAGGGCATCTGTTATCAGTATAAAAGACACGTGTCCACAACCTCAAACAGTCACACTGCAAACTCCCCTATGGCCAAGAACAAAGAGCTGTCAAATGACACCAGAAACAAAACTGTAGACCTGTAAACTAGAACTTTTTGGTAAAAACTCAACTTGTTGCTGAGTTGCATCCAAATACCAGCATACCTACTGTGAAGCATGGGGGCGGAAACATCAGGCTTTGGAGCTGTTTTTCTGCAAAGGGACCAGGACGACTGATCCGTGTAAAGGAAAGCATTAATGGGGTCATGTATCGAGTAGATTTTGAGTAAAAACCTCCATCCATTAGCAAGGGCATTGAAGATGAAACGTGGCTGGGTCTTTCAGCATGACAGCAATCGCAAAAACAACCAAGGAGTGGCTTCGCAAGAAGCATTTCAAGGTTCTGGAGTGGCCTAGCCAGTCTCCAGATCTCAACCCCATAGGAAACCTTTGGAGGGAGTTGAAAGTCCGTGTTGCCCAACTCTAATTTTAAAAATTAAGAGTTACAACAATAACACAATACAGCTGAAACTACAGGAAACTGGTTTATAAAATCAGACGAATAAGATTCCAGACTCCAGGAGCTCGACAGTCTAAATCGAGCATCCGAGGTTGTTGAAACTGCAGTTATAAAAAGATAATCAGTGACAGGGTGGTGTGATGCAGCCTGACATAAAGCAGAGAAACCCGTACCACACTTCACCACATGGACATCAGTTCTCTTCATGTGAAAGCACGTCCTGATCTTTATTTATTTATTTACTTATTTATAAAATGATGACTAGAATCGCAAAAGTGGTGAAACAGAAATGCAATTTTTATGGCGTCACGTTATCAAAAGCTGAACATGTTTAAAAGCCTCCAATCTGCCTCTTTTTGTTTGTTTTTCAAAACTCTTGAAACCCACTCCTAACACCGGTCTCAAAACGGCACGTTCATTTATAAACACGTGGTGTTAGCGGTTATGCAAGCAATTGCTGAACACACACGCTCAAGACTTAGGAGGCATTTGATGAACTTTTTTTTTTTTTTTTTATAATCCTACAGGTGGCGCTGTAAACACGATGGCATCCCGTGCTGTAAGAAGCAAATTATTTGCTAAGCATGTTTAGAAATAATAATTATGAAGAATGACGAGAAAAGTGAAGTGCTTAGTAAAAATTTATTGCTTTTGTTTAATTTAAAGTTAAATAGTAATTTCTTGATTTGAAGCTAGTATGTATTGTTTAAATGCTGGAAAATGTTTGTTTTTTAAAGCATTCAAGGTCTTAAAATTGTAACAAAATCAAAATCAGTAAAAAATTTCATATCGAATCAGGATCTTTATAAAATCATGGTAAACATCGCCTTTACCTTCTTCAGATCATTTTATTTATTCGTGTTATGCAGACGTCAGACACCAGACTAGACAAATGTAGCCAGAACAAAGTATTTTTTGAAAATCAGCGTTTCTTCTCGTCTGTCTTGGCCACATTATGAATGGCGCCTGATGATGATGATGATGATCAGGTCTGAATATAAAAAAAAGATGTGCTATGTTAAAGAAAGAAAAAAGCTGACATGAAACACTGAGCAGCTGACTCTGATTTCCTGCCTCTGTTTCCATCTTCTCCTGATTTAGGAGCGTTGAACGGCGAGGGGAGGGAAGAGCTGAGGATTCTGTTCATTCCACACCTCTGCACCATGACCGCCGTGTATGTTAAAGGGTGTGTCTGCTAAAGAGCAGCACCTCCCAGCCCTGCAGTGAGTCAGGATAAAAATACGACCGGGCGCCTCACTATCTCCTTCTCGCTCGGTATCCGCCGCTCAGGGAGCGCGCAGGGCCGAGGCAGAGAGGCAGGAATTAAACTCTTCAGGAGCAGAGTCATGGAGGAGAAAAGACACAAGCGTGCAGGACTAATGTTTGTGTTACCCTCATGCCACTGCACATTCACACCAAACCATGAGGGGGGCTGTCAGGCGGTGTGTGAGAGACAGGAAGAGAGAGAGACAAAGATTAAAAAGAGACGAAGACTGATCGACAACCAGACAGACAGAGAGAGAAAGTGTGTGCAAGTGAGTGAGGTAGATAAAGAGAGAGAAAATGCAAGACAAACAAGGAAGAGAGATGGATGAAAACTGAGACAAAGAGTGATTGAGACAGACAGACGGATAGACAGACAGGCCACAAGCAAAATGAAGACAGTGCGTGAAAGACAATTAGACAGATAAATCGAGACATGAAGCAGACAATTAGATGAACAAAGTCAGATAGAGAGGGAAAGTCAGTCAGACAGACAGACATAAATGTAAAAAAAAAAAAAAAAAAAAAAAAAAAGTGTGAAACAGACAGACAACTAAACATATAAATGAGGACAAATGAAGACACTGAACCAGACAGACAGACAAATAACTAGAGATGAAGAGAGAGACAGACAAGCAGATAGAGGGAAGGAGGGAGTGAATTAGTCAGATAGAGAGTGAACCAGACAATTAAGTAGTTAAATAGAGAGAGAGAGAGAGAGAGAGAGAGAGAGAGAGAGAGAGAGAAAAAATCAGACAGACAGACGAATCGAGACAGAGAGAGAAAGTAAAAAAGACTGACATACTGATGTATAGAGAGAGAGAGTGAATCAGACACACATATAAATAGAGACAGAGAATCAGACAAACAGTGACAAAGATGGATAGAGAGTATAAATCAGAGACAGACAGACAGACGAATAGAAAGACATTTTATTGATCCCAAAGAAAATTACAGACGGACAGACAGATAGATATTTAAGAGTTAGATATTTTATTGATCCTGGGGGAAATTACAGACAGATAGAAAGTAAATCAGACAGACAGAAAAAGAGACAGACAAATACAGACGGACAGACAGACAGACAGACAGACCCCAGCTGTGCTGATAGCGGGATGTGACTGAGATAAATCTGTGTGTTCTTATGATGAGATTATTAAATCAGATTTTCTGCAGGTTGTTCTCGTGAATCCTCCATCAGCACATCTGTTTACACTCAGAGAGCGAGAAAGGCAAAGAGACAGAGAGACATAGAGACACAGTGAGGAGAGAGAGAGAGAGATGAGCGCTGCAGTCCAGGGCTCAGTCAGAACAGAAGCTCAGTTTAGTGTAAAGTTTCACAAAGCTGAGAGATAAAGAAACACAACACAGAGGAAATTACACTGCTTTTGGGACCATAAGGAGGAGCGAAACACACACACACACACACCCGAGTCCTTTTTTTTTTTTTACATATCACTGAGACAGGAAAACAGAAGCAAGCCACAAGCACCAGAAACTACCAGGTGTGTGTGTGTGTGTTACTGTCATGAGAGTTGTTTTCTCCCTGGGCAGCAACCCAACCCTGTAACAGCCAGCCTAGTCACAGAGGATACGGGCCCTGGTACTGAGCTACTGATCCACACACACACACACACACACACACACACACTTTTACTGGTTCTATTGGCTCCACTGGTACAACTGTACTGCAGTAATAATCGGTCCTTGTTTAAAACACAGACGAGCCAATCACAAATTGAAATCGTTACTCAAATCATCTTTACCATCACAGGGCCGCTGAGATTTATATTTTTTCTTCCTCAAATCATTCAGGTCTGTTTGATCAGATGGTGTTGATTAATATCCTCTAACAAACTGCCCTGACAGTAGTGCAACACCGCTGTACTGTAATTCAGCCTCATCTTACTGCACTCTGGCTAAAACATCTTCACCTTCAAATGGTGAAGGTTTCTGTGAGGAGATGTTTATTACACGTTTCTGGAAGGAGTCTCCAGTGTCGGTGTCAATCAAAAGATATAAAGAGGCTGGAGAGAGAGAGAGAGAGAGAGAGAGAGAGGGGGGGGGGGGGGTGGATCCAAGTAAGAGATAGCAGGAAGTAAGTTAGCAATTTAAGGAAGGAACTTGGAAACTTTTTTAAGTATATACACACACACACACACACACACACACACACACACACACACACACACACACACACACACGTCAAACATTAATAAATTAAGAACAGTAATGAGATATTTCTGTGATATAAGAGAGGTTTAATAAAAGACTAAAACATGTGCTGTTCTGGGAAACATGATGACCTTCAGGCCTTTAAAAGTGACTCACCCAGTCAGTGACTACTTTCCTGTAACACCAGCCCAAGTGCATTTCATTCCAACCTTGTTTCTGTATCACAATTTAATAAATATTCCATCTCTCCACGGTTTCAAGAGCTTGTAGAAATAGTTCAAAGATTAAAGCTAAAAACAAGCTGATGAGCTTTAATTTAAATCAATGATATTATAATTATTATTATTATTTCAGGCTGAAGCCCACGTGCCTGTCTGTGCCGCAGAACTGTCTGTCTGTCTGTGCCGCAGAACTGTCTGTACTGCAGAACTGTCTGTCTGTCTGTACTGCAGAACTGTCTGTACTGCAGAACTGTCTGTACTGCAGAACTGCCTGTACTGCAGAACTGCCTGTACTGCAGAACTGCCTGTACTGCAGAACTGCCTGTACTGCAGAACTGCCTGTCTGCCTGTACTGCAGAACTGCCTGTCTGTCTGTACTGCAGAACTGCCTGTCTGTCTGTACTGCAGAACTGCCTGTCTGTCTGTACTGCAGAACTGCCTGTCTGTCTGTACTGCAGAACTGCCTGTCTGTCTGTACTGCAGAACTGCCTGTCTGTCTGTACTGCAGAACTGCCTGTCTGTCTGTACTGCAGAACTGCCTGTCTGTCTGTACTGCAGAACTGTCTGTCTGTCTGTACTGCAGAACTGTCTGTCTGTCTGTACTGCAGAACTGTCTGTCTGTCTGTACTGCAGAACTGTCTGTCTGTCTGTACTGCAGAACTGTCTGTCTGTCTGTACTGCAGAACTGTCTGTCTGTCTGTACTGCAGAACTGTCTGTCTGTCTGTACTGCAGAACTGTCTGTCTGTCTGTACTGCAGAACTGTCTGTCTGTCTGTACTGCAGAACTGTCTGTCTGTCTGTACTGCAGAACTGTCTGTCTGTCTGTACTGCAGAACTGTCTGTCTGTCTGTACTGCAGAACTGTCTGTCTGTCTGTACTGCAGAACTGTCTGTCTGTCTGTACTGCAGAACTGTCTGTCTGTCTGTACTGCAGAACTGTCTGTCTGTCTGTACTGCAGAACTGTCTGTCTTACTTTCGTGTGTTTGTGTTTTGAGAAGATTCCGGCGCTTTGTAGATGCATTACTGTAGTTCGTGTGTCTTCTGCATACTCTATGGTAAACTACTGCATTGATTGGCTCTGTAAAGTGATGCCTATAGCCACGCCCACCTCGAAAGTGAAAAAGCGCTATATTCGTCCCAAAAAAAAAAAAAAAAAAGGCACTGGATGGTGTGACGTAATCTGGCACAGAACTGCTCATAACGTCTCTTCTACTCGTAACATTTCGAGCAGTCCTGAGACTGGTTTTCGGGTCCTCCGATGTATGAAAGGTAAAGATATTGAAAGAGTGAGTTCTGACCAATGTGTAGACAAAACCTCTTTTTTTATTAATTCATACATGTAGACACACACACACACTTCTTTTTTTGAATTCTAAACAAACTCCGCAAATAATTAACCTCCTACCACACAGGACACTTGTGCTGCCTGCCAATGTGTGTATAGTTTAGAGTGCACCTCCTGTAGGATTGTACAGGAACTGCAACATATTACAACCTGAAATTTAAACGTATTTATTTATTTGGGCCACCGGCGACCCTGAATACAGGGGACGCATGTGAGACAGAATCAGTAGAACACTAACACTCAGGTAATCTCTTTAAAACTGTTTTGCCATTACTTCACCAGAACTACATAAATTAGCTAAAATAAATAAATAAATAAATGAATTAACTTCCTGATACGTGGACTCGACCGTTCTCATCACCATTTCATTTGATTATCACCTGTTTAACTATGAACTTAATCAATGTCTCTAAGTAGGAAATTCTTTGACGAGGGATTTAAACTCAACAGACCTGAAGTCTGGGACAAATGTCTCAAAAGGATAATCGAAGAAAAATGAACAAAATAAATAAATAAACAAACAAACATTACAGGAGGCTTGTGGGATTTTATGAGACTCCTATTTGAAAACCCAGAGCAGCTGGATTCTGGTCCAACACTAACACATCCTCCTTACTGCGCTTCTAGCCTGAACATAGTTTCCATTGCATAACTTTCACTGTACGTCTAAACGAATACATGAAAGAAAAAAGAAAAATGGCTTCTCTAAATGTAGTGAGAAAGAGTGAAGGAGAAAAAAAAAAACTGAATACAAGCTTTACATTTCAGGTAAATATTTTCTTCACAACAAATAAACCCCCAAGTCTCCATGGAAACATCTGAACTCCTCCATGAAGAAGAGCACTAGGTTCAAATTTGTACCACAGCACTGCTTGATTGTGATTGGCCAGAAGATGTTGATTGATTTCCTGTACCAGCGGCTCTAAGGATCAGAGGATTGTTGTAAATTAATGAGCTTGATCAGATGTATTCTAGTTTCTGTACCACAGGTAGGGTGTGTAATTAAAACAGTAAAGTTTTCTGTAAGGAAAACCGTTAAATCAATTAACTGCTGAACATAATCGATTAAAATGTTATTGACCAATAACGTTGGTTTTGCATGTAGTGGTAACCTTGACGACCCAGTTGCACGCTGCTGTTATGGGAAAATACTCAACAAGTGGTGATGCTTGATGGACGATCTAGATGTTGATTACTTTCCTGCATCAGATCACCCTGAAGTGTTTAACTATTCATAAAACAAAATCTGAGAAATAAAGGAATAGTGCTTTTAGTACTAGTGAGAAAGAGGAAGAGATTGAGATAACTAAGACTTGATGATAGAAAAGACAGACTTGTTGTTGTTTTTTTTTTTTTATCTTCTGCCCGTCATTGAAGGAAAGCATTTCATCCTGCTTTGCCTACCGATCTGCACTAAACATTCGTCAGTTGACTACCCGAGCTCAGCCGTGTCGTCTGTAATCCGACCCTGAGTGATGGCGTGTTTGCTCTGGCGGTGGCAGGAGCTATAATAAATAAAACGTCCTGAGGTGATGACATGGTAATAGATTAAATCCAGTACTTATAGCTCAGAATAAATGAATTTCTCATGAAGAAATGGCTTGTGCTCGACGAGCCATTTCTTTATTCCAAACTCCAACTCGATTAACAATTTAACATCTTAGTGATTTGGTTCCTTTGTGTTGATTCACTTCCTTTTGAAACAGCAAGTCACAGGAAGTGGTCGAATCTAAACAAGCCTGAAAGCCTTAGCGGGAGGCATCATTTCTTTCTATCGTATGTCCACTAAAACAGGACGATGTCCTAAAACAGCCATACTGAATTTAAAGTAAAGAAGGTTCGGTTAAAAAAAAAAATTCTTCGAGATGAGGTCCAAATTTCATGTTTGTGTTAGGATTATATATATGTATGCAGTCGTTGTAAGTCCATATAAAAATAAGGTACAGGTAGTCCTCGACTTACAAACAATTTCCACAGATACAAACAGACCACTTGCATAGATGTGAACAAATCGCGGAAGGAACTCATTATATACAATATTTTCAGCGTGTAAGTGAAGGTATAAAAAGTCTGGTGTTTTCGATGATATAAAATGTCTGTCCTGTAAAGCTGTCCTGATGGTGAATAATCCTAATTTCAGAAAATCCTCAACAGAACAAAAAAGAGTTCACAGTCCAATAGAGTGGAAAACTCTATTCTGAGACAAAATGCCATCTGAGATTCCCCACACGATTTGAAGGCGCCCTGTTTTGTTGTGCGAGATTCATTTGATTAGGCGCGGTTACGGTTTTGGCCACATGATGGCAGTGTGGGGAAAGTGGACAGAGAATTAGTCGAGGGGATTGGTATGTTTTACATTGTGTATTCATGTCGAAGGCGTATAATACTCACTTTGTCGGACTTAAACAGCCTCTATTGTGCTTTTTCAAATATGATCTTTCATGCAGTGTGTCATGTAGCTGTATTTGAACATAAACTATCTGCGACGATGACAGTGCACGATAAATGAAGTTTGTCTCTTTTATAAAAAAATAAAATAAAAAATAAATAAAAAAGGGGGGGGTCGGCTCACATTCGCCTAAACGAGTCGTTAGCAAATCTATTTTAACTCTGTTACGGATCCACGTCACTCTGTAACATATTTGCATAATGTCTGCCCACGTTCTACATCGCGAATAACTTGCCTGCCATCTTACAATTAACGTTACCACACTCTTGTTAATGTGACTGAGAATGCATGAAGGGTTCGCTTAAACACTTTGTAATATAAAAAAAACAATAAAAAAACGAGAGCACACAAAATCCTTTTTAACCGTTTATTCTCCACCATTCACCAAAACTGAACTTAACACTCGCGAACTGCGCATGTCCCTTGCCCTTCTACAGCAAGCCCCGAGGGGAAAAATGCATCACACACGCGCAAAGTGCGCATGCGTCTTGCCCTTTCCCTGACCTGCCTTCAAAGGGACAGCTGGGAAAGAGCGGTGGGAGGAGTAGTAATGGTGGACCAGCGCTGGCGTAATTTGTTTGGACGAGAGAAGGAGAGATTGCTGTGGATCATTTTCTTTAGAATACTTTTCACCCGAATTATCTTTGACTGGACATATTCCCCAGACTTCTCACCCACCGTCATCGGCCTCCCGGACTTCATTAACCCCGGTGAGACCGAACCATACTCGGTATACTCGGATAACAAACATACAATAAACACAGACTTCGGACATTTTCCACTCACTCGCGTTCACACACACATACCGTTTATTATATGTAGTTTGTAAATATTGTTTATATGTTTGTTTGTTTATTTTATTTAGTTTTGTATAATACACGTTTGCTTTATCTACTTGTCCTTTTTGCTCACCAGCCTTTTAACGCAACACCAACACAAAGAGATAAAAGACCTCTAGATTTTTGTAGCCACAGTTAACATAAAATTAGCTGGTCGTTACACGGTAAAACCGACGCCATCTTTTCTATTGACGGGTCTCCAGAGCTGTCGTTCAGTTATGGTAATGGGCGTTTCGTATTCCGTCACTCGCTGTAGCGGTAGACCAATCATAAAGGGTCGCGCCATCTAACCAATCACAGCAGTGAGGGCTCACGGAAAGGAGGGGTTTAGACAGACTGAATCTCTGAACTGCTTCACACGTTTACGAATCATTTAGAAATGGGATAAAATTAAATCTATTTAAGTGTTTTTTGACCTTGCACACATGTAAACCTGTTTTGAGAGACTCATTAAGCAATATTAGCAACCTTTAAAATGGCATAATAGGGGCACTTTAAGAACAAATTCGACTTAACATGCTTCTGGAATGCAACCCGTCCGTAAGTCCACACTGGGTCATAAACGAATGTGAAAGGAATCTGGTTGCTCGGTCATACCGGACTCTCAGTTCTGGTATTTTAGGTCGTTTGCACTTTAGTATTGTTTAGTCTAGTTCATTTTGACCAGTGAGATCACAAGCATTCCGAGTCCACTGGGGGGGGCGGGGGGGTACGCCCTCTTGGACGATGCAACGCTGTGTGAAGCGGGGTCGTCTTCGAGAGATATCCGACACGTCCGAGTGGTAGATGAAATGATATTACTGACTCATGCTGACGGAAGCGCTCTCCGACGGTGAACAGGAATGTGTTCTCGATCAGGCTTAGCGAGCGACATTCCAGCATTACACAGTCCCAAGTTGGTAAAAACGCTTTTCTGAAAAGTGCCCGTTACCATAACAAACCGAGTCACACAGATTCCACAGTCGTTCAAACAAATGAACTCCAAACATACTTTTCAATTCAATTCAATTCAATTTTATTTATATAGCGCTTTTAACAATGGTCATTGTCTCAAAGCAGCTTCACAAAAATTTAAGAAATTTAATTTAACAAAAAAAAAAAAAAAAAAAAAAAAAAATTTTATATATATATATATATATATATATATATATATATATATATAGAATAATTATATATAAAGTAATAAGTAAATAAATAAAATTATAATAGAAAATAAATAAATAAAAACAAATAATAATAATAATAATTATAGAAAAGAAAATAATTGGAATTGTGGATGTGTGAGAAAAATGTGCAGATAATAATGAGATGAATGAATGAAATGTCTCTGATGAGCAAGCCAAGGGTGACGGCGACGGTGGCAAGGAAAAACTCCCTGAGATGGCATTAGGAAGAAACCTTGAGAGGAACCAGACTCAACAGGGAACCCATCCTCATTTGGGCGATAACAGATAGAAATGATATAACATCTTGTGTTGTGCAGGTGAAAAATCAATATGACAGAAATTATTTAAATGGTCATGAAGACCAGTTCAGCATAGGGACGAGTTACTTCCTTAACCAAGGAACAGAAAAAAAAAAAAAAGAAGATGCCAGAGAGGATGTGCATCCGAAACATCACAGACGATCCATGTGATAAAAACACAATGAAGAAAGAAATGTACACCAACCAAGTCTTAATTTTAAAGACCCACTGTCTTAAAAACTACTTCCTGACCTTTAAAAAGACCTGAGGTATCCAATGGACCTTACCTGCGTCTCATCCTGCATCACGCGGTACTGCTCCTTCCACACGGCTATCTTCGAGACCTCGTCCTTGCGCAGGGCGCGCTCCTTCTTCAGCTCGGGGCTCCAGAATGTCTTGATGGAGTTCATGGACGAACTGAGCTTGCTCTCCTTGACATCCACCTCCTTGCGTAGGAGCTCGTTTTCGCGCAGGACCTCTTTCAGTTGCGCTTGCAGGTCCATGATGGTGTTGTCGCGGGCCTGGCGCAGCGAGTGCGGCACGGTGGACGCCATGGCTGCGGGCACGTGGTGATCCCCGAAGGCGATGGAGTCGCTGGCGATGTTGGGGCTGCTGCCCGTCACCGCGGCGCGCGTGCCGTAGGGTAGCCGGGCGCCGGAGCGGCCCAGGGTCATGGTGCTCTTCGGCATGTCCGAGACCGAGATGGAGGAGGGCGCGGTCGCGTCGTTGTCACTCAGGTAGGTGGGGCCGGAGGTGGCGTAGGCGGCGTTGAGAGACTGGATGTTCTCCATGGAGAGCGTTTTACCACCGCTGCCTCCCGTGCTGTTGTTGCGCCGGTGGCCCAGGCGAGGGGAGCGGGGCAGGCGCGGGGACCGTCCGGGGCTCTGATTGCCCTCCGGTTTACCCACCGAGCGGGCGCTACCGTACATGACGGCTCGGCTTCGAGTAGGAAGGACGTGAAACCTGTGAAAGTATCGCAGACGGCTGGTTCGGGTGGATCCTGCTCAGACCTGGCAGCTTCGCTTAACTCCACAACAGGAACAAATGCCTCATGTTTGAAATGTCCGAGTGAGTGGATATGACTCTGCCTCGGCTCTGCGCTCCACAGTGTCTGCTAACTGGCGCTTTCACCCGGGATTATATAACACGGTGACCTGAAACAGAGAAGAGCGAAGAATCAAGACAGGAACGCTCATGAAGACGAAAGAAAAACAATCGAATAAGCGAAGACTCCTAGAGAAGAACAGATAATATATTTTAGATTCATGTTCATCCAAAACTCATTAAAAGGATACAGAAGTAGGATTTAGCAGTATACAGCTCTAAAGACACATACACACTCGCTCACTCACAGACATCCTGTTCATACGAGCAGTGCTACTATAAGTCCGGTCATCTTTTTTTTTTTTTTTTCCTGGCTGGAGTCTGCCTGCCTGGCACTTTCTCTTCCCTAGGGATGAAATAATAAGCTAATGAACAGCTCTGGCATAATCAGCCTTCCTTCTCTGGTCTTTTCTACTTGGGTCGCTCGTACGCCAGGGCGCGTTTACTTCAGCTCTGCTCCTGATCGTCTCGTTAAACCTGCCGCTCTCTCTCTGGATCTTTATCTCTCGATTTTTTCTTCAGCCCCTTCTCTGATATTTCCTGGAGAGAGCTCCAACCTGACCGGTGGAGTTTTGAGTTAGATCAGCAGTTAAAATCTGTGTTTCGAATCTTTATTACGTGGACACGCTGACAGCTTCCACAACCATGAGAATCTGTTCGGATTTGGAGAGAATATGAATAATAGCCTCGGCGACGGTTGTTCTGCAGTTCTGGGTTCAATCACACACACAGACAGCGTATGTAGAAGCTGTTTGTGTCAGTGACCTGATATGTACTTTTAGAAGTCTAACAATATATATATATAAAAAAATAAAACATTCCTCTATTGATTTTTCTTGAGGTAAAAAGAAAATGGACTTTTATTCCCAGTATTACCAGCACAAGCTTAAGGCATATTACCAATGATTCATCTGACACAAACCTCTCGATTCAATACACCATTAAAGCTTTAAACATCACATCCAACTCTGCACACAGAAGGTTATTCGTTATATACTGTAGGTTATATATATATATTACTTGTAGCCAAGATATGGAGTGAGATATAGATCTCCGCTGTGTCTCTCAGGTTCAGGAACATCAGGGAATGTAGTCTACTGTGATGTTTAAGAGTAGAGCCTTGAACTGAGTTTCTATAAATGTTAGGTTCTGCTGCTGGGTGTCGGAATCAAGAAAAAGTGTTCATGAAGTCCATCGTTTTACTGAAGGAAGCTGAAATAAAAAAAACTGCTGTAGTTACAGGAAAGTATTGCTGTCCGTGCTTTTTTTTCCAATCTCAGCTGAGTAGCTAATTAGGATATGAACACACTTAAGGGAAACATTAGTCACGGGAATTTGGAACGGTTGAGTTGAGTACACTGTGAAAAGTATTTAATGAAATGGAGAAAGGGGACAAGGACCAGAAAAGAGGATTTAAACTGAAAGGAAGATGAGAGATCAAGACCGGAAAGGTGACTGTGATGCAACATAGTGGATGCCAACTACCGATAAACAGCAAGAAGAAGGAGATCGCTGTCCAAAATCTCAAAATTATTTGAAGGGAAGGGGGTAAGCTGCTGTTCCTGGGGAGCGGTACAAATACAAATCAATCGCGCCTAGTGTGAAAACAAGACTAGTTAGCCAAGATGCCTGATTTAAACCGATTTAACAAATCAACACAGATCACCTATGTACTACTCTCCAAGAAGAAACTAGTTGCTAAGATTCTGGGGCACGTTCACGGTTGCTGGTATCGAAAAATGCCTTTTTAGCGATCACAGTTCAGCTAACAAATGGGCTCACAGGATCTGGTCGGCTTTCATTGGTCTACTGTAAATGCTTGATGTCGTACAGTACATGAGCTTAAATGAATTCATCAATGCTCTTCTAGCATGAAAACTTAAAGTTTATATGAGATTCTAAAGCTGCAACATTACATATCTTTTCATTTACCCAAATAGCAATAGAAAGTTTAAGCTACTGTATAACACTGAACGTTTCACTTCATTGAAAAAGAAAACACGGCATTTAATGTGTTTGAAATTTTTGCACATCGGACACGAGCTAATTTATCATCAATCACTTCATACTCCACCATTACTGACTATGAACCTCCATCCATCCAACACACCAAGGACATTTATTTTTCACACTCGGTCCAACCGCTCGAGTCGAGGCTTGTTCGCTTTCAAACAGACGTATAAGGATTGACACGTACACTGCCTGGTGGCTGCAATATTATTCACAACAACAGAAGTAACTAACATTTACTAATGAATTATGGACGCCGACTTGCGGTTTTGCCAGCATAACTTAACATCGGCGCTATCAGACGACTTCCATTTGGATCAAAGGAGCGTTGTGTGTGTATTGAAGCACAACGAGCCAGTAGTTCAGCAAGCGGCCTTTTGTTTCACGTGTGCATTTCGGCTGAAAACCTTCATTGTGCTGATGCTGCGCGTCACTGCTTCTGAGCACATCATGTGAAAATAAAAATACTATTCATAAGTTTATAACTAATAATAGTATGTATTGTTCTGTTTGTATAACTGTGCCTGAGGAAATGAATCGCCGTTTGGTAGGCGGGAGTAGAGTTTTCCAGCTTTTTATTTATGTATTTATTTATTTTTACAGGGGTATGTGATGTACAGGGGCAGCAGGAAGACAACTTTCCTCATGGATGTACTCCAACAGAAGGCAAAGTCTGAGTCTGTGCACTTACATTACTTCACCTTCTAATAACATATGCCTTTTCAACAGTTTCTGCACCCAAGTTATTGTAAGGCCCACAAATCCTTTAATATGAAAAGCCGTACACCTGCTGATTTGTGTAAATGATCACTCAGCCAATCGTGTGGCAGCAGTGCAACACATGAAATCATACAGACGCAGGATCAAGAACTTCAGATCGAACATCAGAACTTTCGACATACTGTGCGTTCGGAAATGCCTTTCTGCTCAGGTTGTAAAGAGTGGTTATTGGTTATTTAGTTATTAAACAAGTCTGGCCATTTTTGTCTCAACAACAAGGTGTTTCCACATGCAGAACAATTCTCTTAGCTCATTAAGTGTTTAGTTTCTGAAATTCTCAAACCAACCCATCAGGTATCAGCAACTGTGTCACAATTAGAAGATGCACTGATCAACTATTTTCCTCATTACCTGCGTGCCTCATTAATCTAGGTGTTCCTACTAAAGCGGCCACTGAAAGTACAACTATTTTCCTCATCAGCCTGCTGTTTCTAATAAAGTGGCCACTGAAAGTACAACTATTTTCCTCATCAGCCTGCTGTTTCTAATAAAGTGGCCACTGAAAGTACAACTATTTTCCTCATCAGCCTGCTGTTTCTAATAAAGTGGCCACTGAAAGTACAACTATTTTCCTCATCAGCCTGCTGTTCCTAATAAAGTGGCCACTGAAAGTACAACTATTTTCCTCATCGGCCTGCTGTTCCTAATAAAGTGGCCACTGAAAGTACAACTATTTTCCTCATCAGCCTGCTGTTGCTAATAAAGTGGCCACTGAAAGTACAACTATTTTCCTCATCAGCCTGCTGTTCCTAATAAAGTGGCCACTGAAAGTACAACTATTTTCCTCAGTAGAGCCTGCTGTCTGGGTGTCCCTAATAAAGTGGCCACTGAAGGTACAACCATTTTCCTCATTAGTCTGCTGTCCGGGTGTTCCTAATAAAGCGGCCACTGAAAGTACGACTATTCAATGAGGTGTTTCTAGGAAATTCAAACCTTCCGACCAATCAGAATCGAGTATTCAACGCTGTGGATAAATTATGACTCAATGAAGTTTGAACTACAAAATAAAGCGTAATGTTCCAAAAAAAAAAAAAGAAAAAGAAACTCATTCACTTAATTGCATCTTCTATCCTGTGTATCCGGTATAAAACTCAAGCATACACGACCGAGTACGGCAAATTACTGTTTTAATAAAAAATATATTATTTCACCTTCGTACCTACACTGTAAAGTCAAATTTGACCTGACCAGAAAACCTAAGCAACCCGAACTCATGTACATCTCTCTCTCTCTCGTCAGGTTATAAATGTAAGCTCAGTGCAGCAGCAGTCAGCATGTTGACATACGGCTATGTCTCAGTCGTGGGCAAACAAACACCAAGCAGCAGCCGTCATCCACACACACAGATCTCGGTGAGTGCCTGGAGCTCGTCTCCTCTCATTTCGGGCTTCTCCCACTTTAACTCTCAGCATACGGATAAATATTGTGACACTTAGCAGTAATTTAGGTGTTTGCTTTTCTAGCAGGCAGCTTTTGCTCATGAATAAAAAAAGCGATAAGCATGACGATAGTTTAAAGTATGCAATATTAACAGGAGACTCAGGACTGCGTTAATAAAGTCCTGTTTAGTATCCGTCTTAAGAAATTATCATCAGGATAAAGATTTAAATTTACTCTTGCATTTACTTCAGCTCTCTTGATGTGTATTATTCCTCTTAAAGAATAAGTTACAGGTCTGTGAGAACCAGAAATCTTGCTTGTTTGTACAGTAGGTGACCAAATACTTATTTTACAGAGGAATTTACCAATTAATTAATAAAAAAATCCAACAATGGATTTTTTTTTCTTATTTTGTCTCTAATAGTTGAGGTATACCTACGATGAAAATTACTGGCCTCTCTCATCTTTTTAAGTGGGAGAACTTGCACAATTGTTGGCTGACTATATACTTTTTTGCCCCACTGAATATAAAAAACGATGCAAATAAGTGTCAGTAAAACTGTATTTTGCACTATGGTGGTTACACTTGTCATTTGTGCGGCTGATGATTTAAATCTGATGTCTTCAATTTTTACAAAATTAAAATCATTAGTTCCTGCAAATCTTCTGCTCCACACTCCAGTCTTGCAGGTGACAGTAATTCAGGCACTAACTGTCCATAAAAGTAATGATACTCTCACAAAACAAGACGATAAAGTTTTTATATAAAAATTTTTTTTATTTTTTTTTATTAGAAAGTAAATGAATACACACTTCCTGCGGTCAGATTGATTGAGTCACATCAGTGCTGTGATGTCACCGCAAGACAGCAACAACAACGTTCCTCGCACTTTTAACATAATCTTTATCTACCTCACACGTACTGTGTGTGTAATCACCACAGATGAGAATCCTGACTCACCCCCTAAAACACATTTATAATGGCCATCTGAGGGCAGATGTCAATAAACACTGGGTATTGTTCTCTTAAAATCACACTGACGTATACTGTAAAACCAGCCTTGTACCCTTAATACTGAAGTGTGTGATTAGTATGATGAACTCATGGTTGAACTCAACCTTTCAGAGACAGGACAGCTGTTTCACAGAGAAGAACTTGTGTTTATCCATCACCATCAGCACTGCTCTGGATTGCATAAGCTACTAGATATTTTTGTTGTTCTTGCGCCACTTTTCTAAAGTTGGATAAAACTCCCTATAAACACATTTAGTAAGACTCATGTCTGTAGTACTGACTTACTGTACTATAAAGTAACCCAAAATTTAAAAAAAAAAAAAAAAAAAGTTAGAGTATTCCGTTCAGTTCATGTTAAGTTTCACATGCGAGTACACTAATTCCACATCCGGTTTAATTCCAAACTCGAAACTGGGAATTATTCAGCACGGTCAAGCTATAAAAGTGAAAAATACTGATGCCTCCCTTCTGTGGAAGTGTGTGTTTTGTTTATGACAAGCTAGGTATCTAACATTAGTGATCATCTGTAAAGCTGTGCGATTTAATCCAATCTTTTCTTGATTCTGAATTAAAAAAAAACAATCGGTGTACTCTTCTTAAACTATTTATTTATTCAGTATTTAGGTTTGGATTCAAAATTTACTTAGATTTTTTATTATTTTTTATTCAGAATCAACTTTCCTTTTTACTATTTATCTATTTATTAAGTTTAGTTTTTAAATTCTGAATTGACTCACGCTTTTTAAGTATTTAGTTTTTAATTTTGAATCAATTTATGCTTTTTAAATTATTTAATATTTACTCATGAATTGTTTAGTCTTTTAATTCAGAACCAATTTGCACATATTAAATTATTTATTAAGTATTTTTTTTTTTATTCAGAATTGATTGATCCTTTTTAAATTATTGATTTTTTTATTATTTAGTTTTTGATTCAGAATCAAGTCATGCTTTTTAAATTATTTATTCCTTTAAAATTATTGCAGCGTTTTTGCAGAAAACACAAACTTTGTATTTTCTGCAAATACTTACATTTAGCTTTTCTTCTTTTGAGATTATGAGTGGTTTGTGCAACATCACCACCTAATGGACTGGAGTGTGGAGAAATGTATCACCCACCCGTGGGGGGGGGGGGGGGGGGCAGGGCATGACAATGTTTATGGAATACTTTAAAGTATTTTAAAGCACTTACTGTTTACTATTGAATGAAAGTGACAGTCTTCCTGAGATCCTCGGCTCTAATAAACAGTCTATGGAGTGTTTTCTTTCTCTCAGAGAAGCAAGCTATACTGTGTTTTAGATTTAACTGTTTTTAGATTAATGAGCTTTCTGTGCAGCACTTTCCAAGGTGACGAGTGTTTACATTGAGGTTTTGGTTTTTTTTTAATCAGAGGTTGGAAAAAAATTTTTGTACTGCTCCATTGGATTTTAGAATTTCTTCTACTTTATGGATGTAATGAACATTCAGGAAGACATTTTCACAGAAAACACCAAGTACAAATCTATATTAAATTTAGCTTTACTCGAATTCTTGCTTGTCGACTGAATTGACAGGTTAATGCAATCGCACACACTGGCCAATGGCAACTTACTGTATCTGACCTTATCTCAGAGCAATTATCTAAAACAACACATTATCTGAACACCCGTACCTCCAGGACTCCGGGTCAACCGATCGATAATCATAACCGATCTATACCTGCTGGGAGAATGGATGATCTTTTCTGCAGACCCGAGAGGTCCTGCTCCCTGACTGTGCTTGCTCTAATTAGGTCACTATTATCAGTGATTGGGTGTACACACACACAAACACAAAAACGCTCCCTCTCTTTCCGAAGGAGTGTCAAGTGTGTGTGTGTGGGGGGGGGGGGGGGGGGTAGGAAGAAAAGGCATTACGCCTGGCATTACAGATACTCGTATTAAATGTTTACTAGAGAATGGTCCTCTTCTTCACGGTGTATGGGATTGTCCAATACTAAGACAGACATCTATATATCTATATCTATCTATCTATCTATCTATATATCTATATATATATATATAGATATGTGACACTTTCATGCAACCCGCATTGAAGCTGTACTGATAACCAGCACGACAGCATGACCTCAAATGTGATATTGTTTATTTAACCAGTGATGTTCCTACTTTTTTGTGCAGGGTGCAATCAATGCCATCTATTATCCACAGATTATGATTTGTTTATTTAGCCAGTTACTTTTGCACCGCCAACACATATCATTCCAAGACTGGCAGAACTTAACTAACCTCGACAGGTGGAGCTTAAGTGTAATTAACAAGAGTGAAAGTAGTTTTACATTTTTAAGGGACCGTGTAGACAAAAGGTGAGGAGAATAAACCATGGAGACGGTGAACGGTCCTGTTCCACACAATTAAGTAAAGCCTTTGATCAGGGGTTAGAGAGGGATTTGTGATTCAGCCTCGTCTTAGAAGCTTGTTAGGTTTCTAACTCGGCTTAGGCGTTTTTTTTTTTTTTTTTTTTTTAAACAGAACACAGAGAATTCAGAAAGACTTAGAAGCAATCACTAAGGAAAAAATGTTATGAACAAAAAAAATCACATGGTTATGTTAGTTGAATGTGATTTTTGACAGGCAGTTGCTCTCTCCTCAGGACTGCACTCCATACAGACCTTCCCTTTACCCAGTTTGTAATTAACAATTGTAAAACATATTGACTCAGAGCGATGCATATAGTTACATATCACACTGCTGTCACCAAAACCAGGTGCTTAACCCCCCAAAAAACGACTGTGTCTATAAGGAGGAGTGTTATATAACGTCTTGACACTGAACTTCATTTTGTTTGTCTTGAAAACAATAAATAAATAAAAATGACAGAGCTCAAGGCTCCGTTCTTCGTACGTCGCTTGACGCATCCGAGATGAACTGACACATCTAAGATCAGATCATCATGCTAATTACAGTCCGGCTAAGTTGGTTCTTCAAGGACACCTGTTGTTGATGATTAGTATGGCTGGATTGAGTTGTCTAGGATTATTGCGCATTCGTGCGTTGGTTTAAAGGGTGATATGCATCGACAGTAGAAACACTGATCACAAACCCTTTGATTGGTTCACGAAATGACAAAAGAGCGAGCTCAATTTTTTTTGTAACACCTGTTAATTCCCCCCCACGTGTTATGCACTGAAATGCTCCCCTGCCATGAATCCCCACCACCACACACACACACACAATCGCTATCAAATATTATATTAGAACATATTCACATTTCTTGTGCATATGGTTTACAAATTACAAATTACATGAGACAATAAAATAAGCAATATGAAAATAAATATGTTGTATATGGAAAAATAGAAATAATATATTTTTTCAAAAACATGTATACTTTTATATTGTTTATTTTATAATAAAATTAGTTTCGTCCAATATTTCACTATAAAAAATATTTATTTTTATTATACAAATATTTATTTGCACATTCATGACGAACCCCTGAAAAATAAATGTGTTACAAAATAAACATTATGCAAGAATTTGTATTAATGGTCTTGACGGCTGTCTCGTGCCTAGAGTTTATTATAATAGTAATATCACTTGATGATAATAAACCTATGAATTTATGTTCTAATATAATATTTGATAGCGATTATGTGTATGCAAGATACTTTTCTTTTCCCGCGTGAGTCAGTCCGCGTCAGTTGAACTCTTTAACCAATCAGATGTGACGTCGCCATTTCAACCAATCATAACCCGGCAGGAGCACAGACTAAATCCTGTTTACATGAAATAAACCTGCTACCGAGCAGGTTCAAGCTTACGGATTTGTTACTATGACAGCAAATGCGAGAAGCGCGTCGAAGACCGAAACAATCCAAGATCAGGACAAATCCACAACAATCAAATCCGGCTAACTGAGTTAGCGACGTACGAAGAACGGACCCCAGAGCCAGCCAGTTATCCACGTACTTGCTGATATTTTCCCTGATAGAACAAAGCTTGGTTAGAAACAGGTAATCGCTCTAATGTAAACTAGTGTGAAGCTTTAGGTACAAAGAAAAGCTATGTTCTTTAATATGAGGGTGTACATAGTGCTGTTCAACCGGTCGTTCAATCATTAATTCATTCATTCATCAGTAACTGCTTGATCAATTATTAGTTTGCTTCCATCTCAGCATACAGGACCAACTGCGTGTGTCAGAAGACATTGTGAGCAGGTGCAACCTATAACAACTGAGACTTGTGTATAGTATCAGCGGAGAGGACAGGATTAGGATAACGTTCTTCAGGAAAAGTAGATGGGATTGCTCGAAATTCATGCTGAGGTGGACAGGATTCATCACGGTATTTGCTGGCGGAGGTGGAAAGGGTTAAACTAACTTTGTGACCGTATGGGGGAAAATTAAAAAAAAATTAAAAATAGGTCCGACTGTCTGCTGAAAATGTTAAACATTCTGTGCGAGTAGACAGGATTAGTCAAAACATCTGTGGGAGCAAATGGGATCGGTGCTGAAGCAGATGGGATTGTTTAAACCTTTGATTGGAAGCAAAACTTAACAAGGAGTAACATTAGTTTTTTTTCCTTCTTTTCCTTTGTTGAGTCGTCTTGTCTTCTGTGCTCGAATAACAGACCAGACGGTGAGTTTCCTCAGGGTAATCCAGGTGACACAGGTGTCCCCAATTTACCTGTAGTGAACAGGGATGGGTGTGTGTGTACGTGCGCACCAGTAGTTTGCTAGATGCAGCCTAACTTTCTTTTAAATCAATAATACTTGGTGTGAAGTGATAAAAAAAGGGGGGGGGAAACGAGGGACGGAAAGAAAGGAAAGAGAAACGGTGGGGAGGAAAGGAAAGAGGGGAAGGGAAGAAATGGAAAGAGAAAAACGGTAGAAGAAAAGAGAAGAAATGGAAAAGAAAGAAGGGAAGGAAAGCAAAGGAAAGAGGGGAGGAAAGGGAAGGGAGGAGAAGGAAATGAAATAGAATGGAAGGAAAGAAAATGGAAGGGAGGAAAGGAATGAGTTGGGAAGAAATAGAAAGGAAGGGAAAGGTAAGGGAAGTAAAGGAAAAAAGGGGGAGGGAGGAAGGAAAAGAAAGAATGGAAGAAAAGAAAATGAAAGGAAAGAGAAAGGATGGAAAGGAAAGTGAAGAACTGAAAAGAAGGAAGGGGAAGAAATTGAATGGAAAAGATAAGGAAAGGAAAGAAGAGAATGGAATGAAGGAAAGAAGAGGAGGAAGGAAAGGGAAGAGAATGTTAGGAAAGAAATGAGGAAGGATTGGAAGGAAAGCAAAAGAAAGGGGAGTAACCGATTACCTGACTGATTGATTGATTGATATTTCCGGGGTGGCAGATGCCTCTGTGTGCCCGCCCCTGAACCCCTGTCACTCAGAGATGTGCAGGATTGCGTTGTATTGTAGCAACCTGTTGCTTCATTTGAAATCATGTCTCTACTTTAGCCGCATACACATCAGTGTCGTTTGTGATTATATGTAGCAACTCAAGCATGGGCGACAAAACAAACAAATTAAAAGAATAAACAAGGGGTAGATGTGGATGTCCTCGGAAGGCTAAACTAGTCCGAGTTATAGCAGCATGCTAACGGGAGAGGCTCGCGAGAATAAAGCTTGGAAATGGGATTGTTTTCGCTGTGACACAGAAAAAAACGCGTTTAGAAAGACATACGCGTTTAGAAAGACATAAAAAAACTCTCTTTGCGTGAGATAGCTCGGTGTTTTCGGGAACGTTAGCGGTGTTAGCGGCTAAAGCTCTCCTTAACACGTCACTCACTCGCGAGCTAGCGTACGTTACTCAGGGGGCGAGCACGCGCAGTGACGGTTGGTGCCGCTGGGATAAAGGGAAAGGAGTCGGAGGGCAAGAATAAGGAGAGCTACTGAGTGGGGTAAAAAAAAAAAAAGGAGAAGAAAAGAAAGAACCGGGGGTAAAAGCGAGTTGTAAACCCTGCTGGAAACTGAACTGAAACTAGCTGGATATAGAGTGAGGGGGAAAAAGCCTGACACCGCCTGGATACCCCGCGCGCGACTCTACTGTTTAACACAACCCGATTTAACAGCAGAAAAGATCACTTAATCTACACACAAACCAACATGGCAGGCTGTCACATTCATTAACCCACACACACCCCGGTGTAACTACTGTACATCTGATATCACATTCGCCTTTTTAATTCGCCTTCCGTCCTCCTGTTCCTCCTCCTCCTCCATTGCTCGCTCTCGCGCAACAGCACACGATTCCCACTAACGCCTTCTTCTCCTGCACAAAGTGGTCACTTTACACACACACACGGTTTTTTAACGTTTTATCGACACCGGAATTCCTTAAATCACGCCTGAATAACGCTACCCAAACACACTGGTGTGTGCGACGCTGGAAATGACTTTAAAAGCTCGACTTACCGTCTCTGAGATCCAGTTTAACCGGTTTGAGATAACTTCAGCCCTGATTCCTGTCTCCCAGGCGCACCGTTATGACTTCCAGACCCGTTAAAGGCAGAGAATGTCCTCTTTGCAACTAGTTATTCCTCCTTTCTCTCTTTCCCTCACCTCTGTATATGTCTCTCTTTCGGGTGCGCGCCGCCGCCACTACGAGCGAGCAATCCGCGAAGCAGGGTGCTCCAGTGACGTCAGCACTCGGGATGCGCGCCTCCGTCCACGGCGCCACGCGCGCTCCCGTGCGCATTCCGCTCTCTATGTATTATTCTAATGTATGAATTAATGAATGAATGAATACGTTATCACTAAAAAAAAAATACAATAATAATATTACACATTCAGAACGAAATGACGTAGCAGTTGACTCGCTGTTTAGACCTGATATTGACACGAATAAACAATATATAGTACTATATATACTATTAACATACAGTTAAACATACAGTATATTGTACAGTATTACTGTACATTCCTGCATTGATTGATAAATGTATTGCAGAACTAATAAGAATATATTGCACAGTAGATAATATTCATGCTGATTAATAAATATATTAATATCCAGCTAATGAGAATATGTTGCGGAATGATTAAGTAAAATATATTGCACGACTGATGAAAAAATATATCACACATGAAGTAATCTGAGGTATATAGTAAATATATATCACATCACTAAGGATAATATGTTGCACAAATCAAGGGACAAGGGTGAGGTTACTGTATATAACAGTCTCCACTCTTCTTGGAAGGCTGTCCACATAATTTTGGAGTGTTTCTTTGGGAATTCATGCCCATTCATCCATGAGGTCAGGCACTGATGATGGACGAGAAGGCCTGGCTCACAATCTCTGTTCCTGTTCTTCCCAAAGGTGCTCGATGGGGTTGAGATCAGGGCTCTGTGTTAGGGCCAGTCAAGTTCTTCCACAACAAACTAATTGAACCATGTCTTTGCAGTCCTGGCTTTGTGCACTAAGGCAGTCATGCCGGAATAGAAAAGGGTCTTCACCAAACTGTTGCCACAAAGTTGGAAGCGTAGCATTGTCCAAGATGTCTTGGTATACTGAAGCATTAAGATTGCCCTTCGCTGGGGATAAGGGGCCTGATTGAAACACCTAAAGTATTTACAGGTTTGGCCAAATACTTGACCATTTACTGTATTCTACAATAAAAAAAAACTGTATTCTACAATTAAGGAAGTATATTATGTTTATACAGTTTGCCATTTGATGGTTCAGCTCTAGCCTTCCAGGTTTTCTGTTGAAAAAATTAGTGATTTTGTAAAATCCCATTTTATTTTTGTTTACATCTCAGTTCGTGTTCTATATGTATACATGTACATAAATGTATACATTTTAAATATTAAAAATACATATTTTTATAAATTTCTGATTTTATATTTCCATATCACATCTTTCTTATAGTGTCAGATCATTACATAAATATTATTGAGCTAGAAGGTAAACTTTTACTTTTACTAGTAAACATTTATTTTTACAACAAAATCACTTTCCTTTTACTCCAATAATTTTGTTTGTGCAAAAGTAATGAAACTTATTATAGAAAAGTATAGTATAGAATTTCAGTAAATAATTTTAGATAATTTATGTATAGAAATGTACTTCTAATAAGGTACATAGTTAAACTAATTCCCTCAAAAAGATGACACTAATAAAAATGATAAAAAGCCTTTTAGAAGTTGCTGTCAACTTTAATAATGTAAGAATATACAGTATAGAATTTCAATGCAATAATGTTATCGGTCCCTCAATCCATATAAGTAAATGAAAAATGATTCATGTTATCTGTGATTGCATATTTAAAACATTATATTCATATACTATACTTTAATATAGCAGAACCGAATCAGCAGGGTACAATAGATAGACAGATGCTAAAAAATCAGCTTAAAAAAAGTCTTGGACTGCAAGGGAAACCAGAGCGCTGTATCTGTGTGTAAGTAACTAATAACATGTTATACACGAGATTCAAACCCCAAACCCTGCAGGTGCGAAGTGTCAGAGCTAACCACTAAGCCACCACACACCTCTATATACAGGAGGTCAGAATGTGTCCAGGGCCAACCTGATACACTCTTATAATGTAAAACAAGTTCCTCATTGTTTCTTTAAATGGTTATGAATTCTAGCTTCCTATAAACTTTTCTAAAAGAAAAACAGCTAATAAACACTGTTTGTGCCCTATTTGTCATAGTAAACTCACTTTTTGATAATTAAACTAATATTTCTTTTTTACCATGTCTGTTGCAGGGATGAGAATCGCCATGGAGACATCCCGATACGATATTATCACGATACCTAGATACTGATTCAATTTGATTCTGTAAGTATCACAGTTTCATAAATGTCCCGATTCGATATCATAATTTTCTTTTTTTAGATTTTGTTACAATCCTACACAAACTTATCAAATCATTTGCTCCTACGACCTAGGATACTGTTGCTGTGTGAATAGTTGAGAGGGCACCACCTGCAGGATCATAGAGGAATGGCAAGAATTCATCATGCAGAAAAATAAAAATTGTAATTTATTTAATAAAAGTCAGTGTATCAAGACACGAATTGTCACACTTAAAAATCTTTATATGTAAACGAATAAATTTTTCAATGTAAACATTTCTGTCTCTCTCTCTCTCTCTCTCTCTCTCTCTCTGTTCTCCCTAGCACCTGTCCCTATGGGTGTCCCCTCAGACTCGAGTCTTGCTTCCTTCCCAAAAGGGGCTAACTGGACACACACATCTCTGAAGAGGACGGTTAAGACAGATCTCACATATCAGAAGATCCTCGCTTGCCTGGGTTTATACTTAGCTGGTTACAAGATGGTCATTTCTGGAGTTTATGAGCTGTGCGTAGTGGTGTAGTGCAGGATATATGCAGGTATACAGCGTATGTACAGAATGTTTATTCAGCACTGCATACAGTATACACACTTTCACCCTACATCCACCCTGAAATGCTGATACACACATCATTTTCTTCTGCCTTCGTTTGTTGGTTTGGTTACATTTAGGATGGAATGATGGTTAGGGCAAGAACATTAAACTAATCCTTGGCAGAGGATGGCAGGAAATGGCTTTGGTTTGCCAAGCTGAGAAAAAGCATAATTTGCCGCCATCTGCCTGTCGGTCCATTGTGACACACACACACACCAAAACATGGAATCTTGTGGAAAATTGAAATAATCCAATCACCAGCTAGACTATATTGCCGAAAGTTATTCGCTCTCCTGCCTTCACATGTTGAGTAACATCCCATTCTTAATCCACAGGATTTAATATGATGTTGGCCCCGTCCCCTTTGCAGCCATAACAGTCGCTACTCTTCTGTGAAGGCTTTCCACAAGGTTTAGGAGTGTGTTTATGGGAATTTTTGACCCTTCTTCCAGAAGCACATTTGTGAGGTCAGACACTGATGTTGGATGAGATGTTGGCCTGTTCCGCAGTCTCCGCTCGAATTCATCCCAAAAGTGTTCTATCAGGTTGAGGTCAGGGGGGGTGTTCCAGAAAGCTTGGTTAACTTACCATTTGGTTAATCTTAACCTCTGGGTTGATTAACCCCAAACCCGCATACCGCGAGCATGTCGGCATATTTCACAGAGGCGGAGTTGGAGGTTTTAATGCACGCTTTTGAGGAATTAAAGCCTATAATACAGAAAAAAAGCAATACGGCTGCACCGGCTAAACAAAGAGAGTTGGCTTGGCAAAAAATAACGGACAGAGTAAATGCGTGAGTATATTAAATTGCAAATTTGCAATTCGCCTCCCCTTTAATTATAATGCTAAATATTTATCATTAATTAAAACACCCCTTCCGCATCCTTTTGACTGTTAAATCACTATGATAGCATTTACTTTTCCAGCCATTAATTTCTTTAGGTTAAAATACCAAAGTATATTGACCAGGAATTTATGGTTTCTTATTTAATAAGTTATAATCCATCTGGAGGCAGAAGAACTTATATTACTTTGACAAAGTTCTTTTTTTCCTGCATTATTGCTTTTTCTCTGATAAAAATGAGAATTTTTTGGGTTGTACTTTCTAATAGATACAGATAGTAGGGATTGTCACAGTTGTAAGTGTTTTGTTGTCAGGTACTTTTAGTTGCTTTTAGATCTTTATTTTGTTTTCTTTTTGCCAGATAATGTATACTTGTATATTTCCACTGAAGGATGAAGATGATGATGAAGAGACCACATCTGCTGTGACAGACGTGGACAGTGCTGGAAGATCCACTGAGGTATGATGCATACCATTATAATGCAGCGCCCCCTTTTTCATTAGAGTAACAGGCATTGTTCTTTCACAGTACATACCTGCGGATTTACCAACGGATGAGGGTCCTTCAACCTCAGTGCATGATCTAAGAAGTGTAAGAATTTGTGTGCAGTTGTCCATATTAAAATTTTATTGTCTGACAGAATGTCATTTATTTAATTATATTTGCCTTCCTAGTTGCCAGCAAAGGAGCTATATACTGTAAGGTCCATCTTCAAAAACAAATAAGAAAAAGTGACATGGAGATGGACCTTATACAGCTTCAAATGGAAGAAAAAAGGTTATCCATTAAAAAAGCTACTCTAGAAATTGAATTACTGGAGCATCGCCTTAAGGTGAGAACTTGTGTAAATATGAATCTGTTGCATGTAAAAGTGTTGTTTATATAAATCAATGTATTAACACCACATTTTATTTCATTTTACTTTCATTGTTTTTCAGGAAATAAAGAAATGAACCACAGTGAACAGCAGACCACTGCAAACAATTTAATAAAAGAAACTTTGACAAATCCTGTCTCTCAAAAGTTTTCCATCTCTGTGTGCACAAATTTGTAGAGGTTCCTCTGGGCCATCCTCTTCGATACAAGGAAGGTGGCTCTCTCCTCTTATAGTGGCAATGTTGTGAAGCCACTATGATGTTGCATGCCCTTTCTGGACTGATCCGGAGCCCATGCAGACACTGAAACCTTGACTTTAGGATGCCTATGGTCATCTCCACCTTGGTCCGTGTTCGGCTGTGAGGCAGGTTAAAGCATGTCTGTGGTCCAGAATCAGGTTCAGGGTAGGGTGTCATTAAATAGGGCAGACAAGGGTATCCTCTGTCCCCCAGCAAGTTTAAATTTTTATTTGTATAGCGCTTTTAACAATTGACATGGTCTCAAAACAGCTTTACACAATCAGAAGAATTATTTGAGTTTGTATGGAATGTGAATGTGTATGAATCAAAATGGTCAGATAGTCCCTGGTGAGCAAGCTGCAGGCGACAGTGGCAAGGAAAAACTCCCTGAGATGGAAATAGGAAGAAACCTTGAGAGGAACCAGACTCAACAGGGAACCCATCCTCATCTGGGTGAAGCAGAGAGCAGGAAATGATCTGCATTTATACAGTGTATTAGGTGGCAGCCAGTTCAGCTATAATAGTTTATGTTAATTGATGTTAAAATGGAGTCCAGGTAGTTATTGGAGACTCGGATAGACTTGTAGAAAGCCCTTTCAAACCAATAATTAAGAAACCTGACCTCGACCCCTGTCAGCTGTCCAATTACAGGCCAATATCAAACCTCCCCTTTATCTCTAAGATTCTGGAAAAGATAGTAGCGGAGCAGCTATGCTCATATCTACATAGAAATGGCATACATGAACTGTATCAGTCAGGATTTAGGCCTCATCACAGCACAGAAACAGCACTCGTTAAAGTAGTAAATGACCTCCTATTGGCCTCTGATCAGGGTTGTGTAACTATGCTTGTATTACTCGACCTCAGTGCAGCTTTTGAAGCCTTTGATCATGCTATTCTTCTTCACAGATTAGAAAATGTAGTAGGAATTAAGGGTACAGCCCTCTCCTGGCTCAGATCCTATTTGACCGATCGTTATCAGTATGTAGACTTAAATGGTGATTATTCTGCATGTTCTCTAGTGGAGTTTGGCGTTCCGCAGGGTTCAGTTTTAGGCCCACTGCTTTTTTCCCTGTACATGCTTCCTCTGGGGAACATAATCCGTAAGCATGGTATTAGTTTTCATTGTTATGCTGACGACACACAGCTATACGTCTCAGCAAAACCTGATGAGAAAAACCAGCTTAGTAAAGTTGATCAATGTGTGCAGGACATAAGAAATTGGATGCTAATTAACTTCCTTCTGCTTAATCCGGATAAGACAGAAGTTATAGTTATAGGACCGCATACAGCTAGAAGTAAAATCTTAGATCAGACCGTAACTTTAGATGGCCTTTCTGTTCCGTCAAGTGCAACAGTAAAAGACCTCGGCGTGATTATAGATTCCAGCCTTTCATTTGAAGCTCATGTAGATAATATCACCAGGATAGCATTCCTTCACCTCAGAAATATTGCCAAGATAAGAAATATATTGACGCTAAACGATGCAGAAAAACTAGTTTATGCTTTTGTCACTTCTAGGTTGGACTATTGTAATGCCTTACTGTCTGGTTGTTCTGTTAGGTGCATAAACTTTAGTAAGCTGGTTTTTCTCATCAGATTTTTCTGAGACATATAACTGTGTGTCGTCAACATAACAGTGAAAACTAATTTCCCCATTATGTTGCCATTTCTATGTAGATATGAGCATAGCTGCTCCGCTACTATCTTTTACAGAATCTTAGAGATAAAGGGGAGGTTTGATATTGGCCTGTAATTGGACAGCTGACGGGGGTCGAGGTCAGGTTTCTTAATTATTGGTTTGATAACTGCTACTTTAAAAGATTTTGGAACATAACCAATGCTGAGTGAGGAATTAATTATTCTCAACAGCGGTTCTGTTATTACTGGTACTATCTGTTTAAGAAAATGTGTCTGTACAGGATCTAATATACAGGTTGATGAATTTGCAGAAGAGATGAGTGAAATTAGTTCATTCTCTTCAAGGGGAGTAAAGTATTCTAGGTTCTGATCTGACATGGCTAGGTTAACATCTGTATCAATTACATTGTTCGGTTTCAAAGCCTCAATGTTATGCCTGATATTTACAATCGAACCCAGACCCTGGAGGTGCAAGGCGACAGTGCTATTATTCATTGCACCCCTACTTAAATCTCTCAAACCAATCTAAATGTAAAATGTAATAACATAGAAATTATTTAAATAGATTCCAATATTATTGAATATTTTTTTTCAGGAATACAAGATTAAATATAAAAACATTGCACAGTGTATGTTGGTATAAAATAAAACTAAAACAGCCTTACCAAACAGCGATATTCATATACAGTATATGTAATCACTCACCGACTATCAGTAGTGAGTCACGATGGTTCTGGAGTTTATCCCAGGAACACCTGTACCTTCTAGCACATGGTGAAAGAATTATTTCTCATATCCCAGTTAGGAAGCTGGGGTCAGAGTGCAGGGTCAGCCAGGTTACAGCGCCCCCTGGAGGAGACAGGGTTAAGGGCCGTGCTCAAGGGCTCAACTGTGATTTTTCTTTTGTGAGACGGAAGGAAACTGAAGAATGCAGAGGAAACCAATGTGGACATGAGGAGAGCATGTGAAACTCCACAGCTGTTAGGAGAGGCACCTGTACATTAACTAGGAGCCAAATAAAATTCGTAGAAAAGGTTAAAGGGTTAATGTAAAGTTTTATGACTTTATGGTGTGTGTGTACTGTATGTGTGTGTGTGTGTGTGTGTGTGTGTGGGACATGGCAGCTGGAATTCTGTTGACTGACACAATGCCTTAGCGTGTCCAAACAGTGATGTGACCCCAGTGACAGTGTACACTGTATACACCAACACAAGCTGTAACGCTGACGTACTTTATTGCTCTATAAAACAGTGACAGTAGTGAACTCTCTCTCTCTCTCTCTCTCTCTCTCTCTCTACTTCAGTCTAAAATACCTTTTATGGGATCTTTGGGTAGCTTTCATGTTCTTGTCTATCTAAAATGTCTCTACTTTACAGCTAGAATGATGCCAATATAAAAACTTTCATTTGTATGGTTCCCTTGAAGGACAGCCAGCCATCACTTTATGGATCTAGATATAAACATGTCATCCTTTCCGTGCAGTTTGTGAATTTATGATTGAACAAGAAACCCTGGAACTCTAAGGCAGCAATGTTAGCTCCTAATGTTCCACTATTGCACCATGGTCAGATTTACATCCTGACAATATACTGTACTTTACTAACTAATGTTAATTGTACAGTAACTGTAGAAGCACAAAGCATAGACAAAAACTCAGAGAATGTTTTATTTTTTCTAATTTAAGGTTTTTTTATTTGACTCAGAAATGTTTCATGAACAGAATTTGGGTCTATTATATCAGCACCGATTCGAATAACACAGCCAAGTGTTGACTTCATTTGATTAAAATAGATTTCAGTACTGAAAGGTTTTGATGCAAGCGGATATCAAAAAGTTTCGAGATTTGCGCGCCGCGGATCAGGTTGCTTTCGTCGCGCACTTTAAAACCTAGTAGTAAAATTCGCTAGTGACGGTCTGGTCCAAATACAGAATTTCACGTTCGCTCTTTGTTCTACCTTGCTGTCCATGATGAAAGAGCAGATGTGATACAAGGTTACATGGTCAGAACAGCACCAGTTGCACAGCTCCTGATGTACACAGGACGATGTCTTTTGGCACGCTGACTTATGAAGGTCAGTGACTGTGCGTGCAGCCTTGTGCTGCCATCTGCTGGCGTGTTATAAAACTAGACTCGAAACTTTTTGATACCACGAATTTCTGGTAAAATACAGAGCAAAATAAAATGTTCACGTAATTTTATTATACTTAAATTAACAAGGTAAATAAAATGCTTGATTATTCATAACATAGTAAATAAACAGTAATAAACATAGCATAAGAAAGTTATTTATTTATTATTAGTTGTTATTATTATTATTATTATTATTATTATTATTATTAGCATAATATATATTTAAAAAGTCTCGTGCAGGCTTCCAGATGATCGATCTCCTGCAACCAAACAACACACAGAGCAGACTGTTTGTTGAGCTGTAATACTGTTCAAAATGTTCATTAACGGAAATAAACATTAACCTGTAATATCCGAGGCGGCGCGGTGGTGTAGTGGTTAGCACTGTCGCCTTGCACCTCCAGGGTCTGGGTTCGATTCCCCGGCCAGGCTCGATTCCCGTCTCTGTGTGCATGGAGTTTGCATGTTCTCCCCGTGCTTGGTGGGTTTCCTCCGGGTACTCCGGTTTCCTCCCACAGTCCAAAGATATGCAGGTTAGGCTAATTGGCGTTCCTAAATTGCCCGTAGTGTGTGATTGGGTGTGTGAGTGTGTGTATGTGTGTGTGCCCTGCGATGGATTGGCACCCTGTCCAGGGTGTACCCCGCCTAGTGCCCGAAGTCTCCTGGGATAGGCTCCAGGTCCCCCGCGACCCTGAACACAGGATTAAGCGGTATAGAAAATGAATGAAAAATGAACTGTAATATCCGATTTCCAGTCTGTAATCTGTGCATCAGTGCTGGGGGTAGAGGCCGGACTTCTGCACGCCGAATGCTGTGATGAAGATGTTAATGATGACGGTGAGGAAGACCAGAGCGGTCGCTATGTTATTCATTATGTCCAGCTTTCTTTGATTGGCGACGATATTGATATCTTTACGTGCTGGTGGGGGAGAAAAAGAAGCAGGAAGTTTACTGAAAGGAAAGCAAGAAACTCTATAAATCTGCTGCTCCCTCTGGAAACGTCAGCAGCCGCAATATACTACAGTGCTGAGCAAAAGTTTTGACCCCCCCCCCCCCTTTGTTTCTTCATATTTTGCTTCCGCAGAGCCGGACTTTATTGTATTTTAATGTAGTCCTGAGGAATAGTTCTCCAGCCTTTTCATTGGAATGTTTTCTGTTTATTAAGCCACACAGTGACCTATAAATCATTTAAGTGTTAAAGCATCTAACGTAAGGCATGAATAAGTGAGAAACATGTGCAGAAGATGCTGAATTCTGAAAGCGGTTGGAACAGACGAGAGGGGAAATGAGGTTGCTGCTGAGCTTTTTTCAATTGTATCTCCATAACTACATTGCATTGTCTCTAAGAGTAAAACATTTTAATTTCTTTCATTTGTTCTACATCATTTTGTGTAATTTAATATGAAGAAACAGCACCGGACGGCTCAAGACTCGTAGACAGTATTGCATGAAAAAATCGTGTGAAGCATTTTGCTTCATAGCGGGAAATGAAAAACAAACAAACATTAATACTGCATTGCTCACCCATGAGAATGAAGAAAACCCCAGCGAGCATTTGGAAGAAGAGCGAGACTGAGATGAGCACGATGACGGGCAGGTAATACTTAAACCCGGGCCCTTGTTCCAGCACGGCTTTCAGCTGAGAAGCGTTGGCCATGAGCAGGGCCACGTCCAGCATGCTTTCAGCCACCGTCTTCTTAGTGGCGTAGTGGTTCAAGTTGAGACGCTGCAAGAGAGGGACATACAGCGTGACCACATTACCATATTCGCAACATTCGCAAGATTCCAGTCCAGATCATTCAATATAAGCAAAGGGACAGATAAAGCCTACAGTTTCATTAAAAAGTTGGAACATCATGACCACTTTGCATATTTGCTTGCTTTTGGACTGACATCGATAATAAATCTTCAGCTATATTTGATTAATAGAATCAAGTTTGGACTCGAAAAGTCTCAATTGCTGGCCGATGACAATTGCAAAGTGTCTTCATTTGACCAATGATCTTAAAATAAAAGAGCGGTGGTGAAGGGTTCTATCCTGGTCTGCATGGGAGTCATTAGAAGTAAAGCTAATCCGTGATCTAATCAGAAAATCCAGCATCTAATAGATGCACCTGAGTCATTTTTGGAAGAAAGTGCCCTATGGTACAGTAGATGTGAAATAAGACAAAATGAACATTTTATTATTATCTATGTGATATCTTCAGATGGCTGGCTAATGAACCAACCAAACTACTGAAACCCTATAGTTGGACAGTTTATTTAGCCAGTTTTCGTTATTTTCTCGTGTGTTGGTGTCCATTTCAGCACATGGTTCGCTTACCCTCCATCACACTGAACCATGTTCCCACTACATCCTCCAAACATTTGACTGAACACAGCAAGAACTTGCACGACTTGTCAGTAACGCAGAAGAAAGGACATAATACTGTCTCCCTTGACATGGAATCCTGGTGAGGACGTGATCAAAGCAGGACACAGGAAGAACGAAATAAAGACGTGGTAATGGCGGCATTGACCAGTTAATGATGTACTGTAACTAACACCTCTTAGGGACGTACTACAAGCATGCCACAGACAGGAAACACTGGAGTTATGTCAATGGAGTTAGCTTTTAGAATATGAAATATTAGGTGTTTTTTCATTAGCTACCAGAAGGGGGCGACAGAAACTATGGAGAAGGCAAATGTAATCTCACACCACCACTGTAACATGCTGATGAAGCTCTGACCTTGGTTGACCTGATAAGTGACTATGACACAAACAAGTATTCTCATTGCTTCACATTTTTTGTTTTGTACAAGAAAGAAAAACAAAAACAATGGCAGTTACTTAATGAACATATGTATTTTGTACTTCACCACTTAATTTTGTTTCTTTGAATATTTCATCATTTTATAAGTCATAAATAAAACAATATTTCTAATGATATAATAAATCAGATTTGAACTTACATTTATAATAGTATCTTCAGTATTTTTTTCTTAGATTTACAATAGTATCATTTATTTAGCCTATTTACTTATTATATTATTTATATACATTTTTATTTTATTTTTCTAACTAAAGGACCAAGTTTTAGTAATTAGCTCAAATGTTCTTCAAGCCCTAAGAGTAAAAAAAACATTTCTTCTTTCTGAAGAAAACCCCCATAGATGTGCTAACCTGGTCATTCAGTACATTCAGGTCGTCAGCTGACTTCATTTTGTTGCCACATAGCGTTGCTGAGTCTAGACCTGAGCGACTGAATCAACCCCAGAACATAACACTGTCTCCAGAGACTTGTACACGGGACACTATGCATGATGGGTGCATCGCTTCATGCGGTTCACTTCGTACCCTGACACGCCCATCACTCTAGAATAGGCTCGGTCTGGACCTTTTCCCATCGCTCCAAAGTCCAATCTTTATGCTTTCTAGCAAACTGAAATTGTTTTTTTTTCTTCTAATGAGTCTCATTAACAAGTGGTTCTCTTACAGACACACATCTGTTTAGTCCCAATCCTATGAGTCACCCCCCCCCCCCCATTATTTCACTGTTGAAATACTCATCCAACAGTGAGTGGAAGGGTTTCCTCCAGGTTCTCCAGTTTTCTCCCTACAACATGCCAGAAAGTGGATTGGCTGAAAATTGCCCCTATATGTAAATCTGTGTGTACATGGTGCCATGGGATGGACTGGTATCCCACCTATTGTGTACTCACACCCAATATTTTCCTGAATTCACAGTGACCCTGACCAGGATAAAGCATATAAATGACTAAATATGCAAACAAAGTAACTAATCTTCAAAGCTTTTTAATGAAAATAACTTTATTTCATGCCACCAGCAGATGGCAGCACTAGTTTCTTTTTAAATCCTTCTTGTCATCAGTAAATAATATCGCTGGTGCTTATAAGGTGTAAGGTCACATGGGCTTGGAGCCTATCCCAGGGAACTGAAGGCACAAGCTGGGTTTACCCTGATGGACACACATCACACAGATAGGCAACTGGAAAATACCAATCCACATGGAGGAAACTGGAGTACGTGGAGAAAACCCGCCAAGAATAAGAACAATGTAGAGAGCGGGAGTGAGATTCAAACCTACAATCCTGGAGGCGCGACACGACAGTGTTCCCTCTCATACAGTCAATAAACTCTTTGGATCACTTTTGGTATGTCCTGACCACTGCAGAGCAGGAACATCCCGTAAAAAGCTGCATCAAGATATTGAAAATGTGACAACTGGATCAGAATAAGTCCAAAATTGCAGCTTTTCTGGGACGTTCCCAGGCTACAGTGGTCAGGACATACCAAAAGTGATCCAAAGAAGAAAAACCGGTGAACTGGTGACAGGATCATGGGTGGCCCATGTGGTCCGATCCAATAGAAAAGTAGCTCAAATTGATCAAAAGTGGCTCCAATAGAAAGCTGTCAGAACACATACGTCGTTACTGTTTCGGTGGCAAAGATGAGGACCTACTCAATATTAGGTGGGTGGTCTTCATTTTTTTTAAAGCCCTTCTTTTTATGAGCATCATCACTCACAGACATGCAGACAGTCTCAGACTCATGTCTCATGTCTAGACTGTAAGCGTCTATCTCTTCAAAATATGACCTTGTTTGATTAATAAAAAGCGAAGTAACAAGGCAGAATAACGTCTAACTTCAAGAAATCAAACAAAATGTTCATCATCCATGCATGACATGTTCCTGGTAAAAATGAATAATTAAATAAATAAGGCAGAGCTCGAAACCAGAGCCACAAATTACGCTCTAGTGAAAGCAGAACTAGACAAACACCACACACGTCTCTCGACCCTTTTTTTTTCTCCCCCTCTCCACTTCAACCCCCCATAAAATAAACACCACAGGAGAGCTCAGGAGTGTTTTACAGAGGCACTTCATACAGCAGGCCTACAGGAAGTCCTCCTCCCCGTCTGCTAATTGGTTGAGGAACCGTCCAATGGTGAGTGCGAGCAGTAAAAAGAGGGTTCACTCAAACCCCAGATTGGTTTGTCCCGTTTTTATAATTTTTTTTTCCCGCTTTGTTTTCTTTTGTGCTTCACAACGAGACAGGAAAAAAGAGATGGAGATGAACTCGAGGAATCCCGTTACATGTATCACACGCTGTGGGAAAATGACCCTTAATACCATAACCTTCATTTTACCCCAGGGAGAGGATTAGTAATTTAAAGGAAAACAGGAAACGCTCTCATCATCAGAGCTTCTATTTAGCTGAGGGTTTCCTGTCGTCACCGCCTTAGTCGTGGTAATAAGAACAGATAGTTTGCATTATTAGATTACGTACTTCTGAACACATACACTTCTGCAATGTCACATTCTGTCTACATCCACTATGCATCTTAAACCCCTTAACCACGGAGCTAACCTTGCATTTATATATATATATATATATAGCTATTTGTTATGCACTGTATCATACAGACATCCATATGTGCAGATTTGTGTATTGTTTATATTAGAACATATTATCTTCTTCACACGTCTCATCCACTGCACAGTGCTTGTTTATACAGTTATACTCACTCACCTGGAAGTCAATCCCTGAAGACTAAGGGGACTATGCGGGGTGCACCCTGGACACTAGGACTAATTTGGGAATGCCAATTAGCTTAATGTACATAGTTACAGTTCCATGAATTATGAGGAGTACTTCACCATGTCTTCACCATGATTCGTTTTTAAATGCAATGAAATTATGGTTTTAGAAATCATCTCATATACGCTTGACTAAAAATATTGGCACCCCACAGCAGTACCAAGATGATCCACTGGGGGGTTGCAAAACCTCAGCAGGAAAAACACTTGTACTGTACTTAAAAAAAAAAAAACCAAGGTCTGTATTGATTGGCTCAGGGCCCTGCTGTGTTCCACAGACATGTGCTGTATCTATTAATCTCATGTTTCTATACTCTGAAGAATTTAAGGCATTCAGCTTGGAGCCTGAGACGAAGTTATATTTTTTAGGCAACTAATCTACTCATGCGTCATGTTAGTTTATTGAATCAGGTCTTCAGAATCTGGAACATTCCTGCCTGTTTTATTCACTGAGCGTGTGATCAGGTGCTGACGAGACGGAACCGGCAGTTTATCATCAGAAAATGAGAGAAATGCTGCAAATATGTGTTGTGTGTGTTTTTTTTTTTCGTGACGTTAGCTCACATTTCTCTATTGTGTTCTGAAGCAAAGCATCCTCCTTCGACATGTCTCTATCTATCTATATTATATGTTTGTTCGAAATTAGATATAAAATGATGTCATCCCATTTTTTCTTCATCTTCACCTGAGATGAGATTTAACCTAAAACAAGTAAAAAAAAAAAACATGCACTAAATGTTTATTCCATTAGAATAAATGATTCAGAATGATGCAAAAAGTATCCTGATGCTTAGTGAAATTACAAGCGGTGTTCAAGTCAAACCGGGACTTTAGATTGTGCAGAATGACAGAACACGGTTGAGAGAGTAAAAACTCCCTCCCTATAATCCCCTGCTACACTAATACACTTATCCCAGTGTTTCACTACTGCCTAAAGCTGCCTGATTCATATCTGGCCTCCCAGGAACTCCTTTAACATGTGGAAATGCCTTGGCGCGAGGTCAGGACGCTATGGAGGATGTGGCGGTAACTCCCAGCCGAGTTCCTGTAACGTGCATGTGGTGTTGCTGAATGATTGTGTGTACAGTTCACACCGACAGTCTCTTCCACAAGTTGGTGACAAGTAGTTATATGTCAATTTCTTCACGCATCAAACGCTGAATATTCACAGGAACGACCGCAGTGGAGGATCCAGGATCGTCATTCATGGACTTCCTTTAAATCGAATGCGACAAAGAGTCTCATCACCGTACTGCGCTTGAAGTCTTGTGTAAACACTGTAGGTTTAATGTAATCGATTTTACTTCTTCATTCACCAGAACTTTCATCAGTTGGACTTTGTATAAAGCATCTTATGTGGAATGTGCAGTGATGATATTGCGATATGAGTCGTATAATACAGCCGTACCAAAGTAAGTCGCTTCTCCACCTTATTAAAGGAATTCGGGGACGGAGTGGCAGCTGTGCCGTATGCCGTTTGTGGCCACGGGCTCCCTAAAGACCCAACTGATCTCCCTTTTGCTGAAAGCCAAGGACAGAAATGTTTCTCTTTTGCCAGGTGGTAAGAGACCCTGAATTCATTACATAGCAAGTCAAGAGCTTAGGATTGTCTTATGAACATGATATGAAGGACTACAGCGCTCTAACTAGCACTGTTCCTAAAGAAGGCAGAGAAAAGTAGCACTTTAGAGCAAAAACAGGTGAAACAATTCATGTCCTTCTAAAGTTCTAAATGAAAATGAGGAAGTGAAGAATAAATCTAAATGTTTAATTATTTTTCATTTTCTAAAAGACTCCAGACCCTTGTTCAGAGCTGGAACACTTGCTTACAGTGGAATGGAGGATATGGAATTAAAACACACACACACACACACACACACACACACAATTTGCCATAATGCGATGCTAATGCAATGCAAAATATAATTGGATTCCTTCTCCTGTTTGATAAACTTTATAATAAAGCTAATTACACTGCCTGGCCACCATTTCAGAAAGGTCAAACAATTGAGCTGCATCAAGCAAAGATAACAACTAAGGAGATTTTAAAGTACAGGAATTGGGTTAAGAACGCTTCAACACACAGGCACTATGAGAACCTGGGGTTAGGGTTAGGGTTAGGGTAGATAGAGCTGAACCAAAGTCATGACTGGACATCACTTAAACACATGGTGAAAACACACACACACACACACACACACACACACACACACACACAAACACAATGTGTTGAGAACTCACAAGATTGGGACTAAACAGCTGTGTGTCTGTAAGAAATATTGAGACGCTTCAGTTTGTTTTGATGCCTTTTTAGCTGTTACTATAGAAATGATGATGTAATGTAATTAATTGCAGACAGTAGTTCTGCCAGAAATGCTGTGTAAAAAAAAAAAAAGGATCTGAGAATCCAACAGTCCTGTGGTGCAGTCACTCATCATCTATACCACTTTATCCTGTGTACATGGTCATAGCCTATCCCAGGAGACTTAGGGTACGAGGTGGGGTTCATTGGAGGGCGAGAATTTTGTAACGCCTATTATCCTAATCTGCATGTCTTTGGACTGTAGGAGGAAACCGGAGGAACCCCACCAAGCACGGGGAGAACATGAAAACTTCCTGGCCGGGAATCGAACCCGAACCCTGGAGGTGCAAGGCGACAGTGCTAACCACTACACCACCGTGCCGCCTCCTTGGCATGTTTTGATAATTATATGTACCAAATATAATTATATAGGCAAATAGGCTCACAAAGGCTACATTAGCTACTATTTTTAATATGAAGATCATATCTGGCTGAGAAGGTACATACAGTTATATATAAGTCAAACTGGGTGTTCAAGTCAAACATGGACTTATGATAAAATATTGCGAAATTGATTTGACATTTACAGAAAACTTAAAGCACAGTACTGTTATAGGCTCTTTTATACACAGTTAAACATCTGTCTTTATCCTGCTCAGGTTTAGAGACAGAGAAACAGCAAGCGTGGGACAGGAGTGCACCCTGTACAGGACAGTCAACCATTGCAGATACACGTAGCTTGTACACAAACACATTCTCGCCTAGAGGCAATTTGTTGCAACCGTTTAATTTACTGGCAGGGTTTTGGTATGTGAGGAAACCGGAAAACTCAGAGGAATCACATGAAGAAATAAAGTAAATAAATAAATAAAAAAACAGTCAGTAGTCAAGGTGAGGATTAAACCTGTAAGCTTGGAGCTGTGAGACAGCACTGTGCCACCCTGCTTGGTTTCAGTCTTTTTAAATTTATTGGCACACTTACAGTCTTACGCTGATATGAAAAACCCCCATCGCCTTGAGAGACTCAACGTCTTCCTGTAATGTGTACAATGATGAATGCTGTCTTGCAAGTACAAAGTGTTCTGTATTTTATAAAAAGAAAATCTACGGCCACTTGTAAAAGTTTTAATTGTAAAACTATTTGTGCTTTGATCGATCTGTCTGGGTCTACATCTGAACTGACAATTAGAAGAATTCAATTCATAATGCTCAATATACAGTACAAGGATTGGACTGACACACACACACACACACACACACACACACACACACACAAACTGAACACCACTTCATTTCAGTCTCTTTGTACATTATTTGCACGTCTCTCTCTCTCCCTCCCTCTCTCTAAAACAGTACTGCACTTTATTGCCCTGCATTATGTGAACATGTCATGTTTACATCCACCACATTTATTATTATTATTATTATTATTATTATTATTATTATTATTATTGTTGTTACTTTTACACATTAGAGCTTTGCACTGGGTTGACACTGCATTATCCTAACTGTACCCATGGTCTTGGATACAGTATGTCGTCTTGGGTACTATCTGCACACGCTTACACTTGTACACTTTATGTAATCCAGTGGTTTAGTTTTAGTATCAGTTGTAGTCACGTTTTAGGTTCTATGTACTGTAGCACCGCAGTCCTGCAGGTTCGTTTTACTGTGTACTCGACCTGCTTTACATGGTTGAAATGACAAAAAAAAGCCATTGAAGGTTAAAGGCCTTGCTTAAGGACCCAATTGTGGCAACTTGGTGGTACTAGGGTTTGAACCCAAGACCTTCTGACCCATAATCCAATGCCTTAAGCACTGAGCCACCCCTGTTTCACAGTCAGCCTTTCAGTAGACTTTCCTTGCATGCAATACGCACTTCTCACCAAGCAAGTCTTCTAGCAATGTGTTTCTCTCATATTTCAGTCATCCAACCCTAAACAGCTTGTTTTAATTATTGTAATGTTTAATAGTTTATTTTAAAACTTGAGACTTCCAGGAAACAGTGGATCCCTGCCTCTGCATGGTGTCCAAACTTAAAACTAAAAACTGCTTTTATTTCTCTAAATAATCCCCTGCTACACTAATGCACTTATCACAATGTTAGCACTAGTGCTTGGACACCATAAAAAAAACGCCGGCCTCCCAGGAACTCCTTTAATAATTAATTAACATGTACAAATTGGTCGGGCTCCGTCATTCACGG